>ML776799.1:524566-550591 GCA_009831015.1 Picea engelmannii
AATGTTCTTTCATATGTGTGCAAGATGCCAATCTAAAATTTGATTAGCTAGAGTATCTGTAACTTGGTTTAGTCTCCTAGGAACATGAAAATATGTAATATAATCAAAGTTTCATTCTAAGAGACGTACCCTAAGGAATCATCGGTGTAAAGTTGGATCATGAACCCGATATACTTTGTTTAATCGAGAAACAACCAGTTGAGCATCGAGATAGACCCGAAGATGAGAAATACCAAATGACAAAGCGTCACAAAGAAACTCAATAACTGCACTATACTCGGTGACATTGTTTGTGGTGTCACCTAAACATATACCTCTGGAAGATAACAACTGGCCTTGAGGTGTAAACATTACCCAAGCTGTGGAGGCAAGCCTCTGAGTGTGTCAATTAGCACCATCTGCATACCCAACGAACACCTCAGAATCACTTGACATCTTCCATAGTGACGAAAGATAACATCAATGACACATCCATAATACTAAAAGAAACTAGAAAGTAATAGTACAAAGACTATACATATGTTACAAAAAGTTACCCACAGTGACCTGCCTATGAGTAATATTTCTTGAGGTAGAGCCCATTTCTAGGCTCCACCAAAGCAATCCCTTCAAAGTCAACCAGATGATAAGCGCCCTTTTTTAAAACCTCCTTTATGATGAAAGGTATGAACCACATGGGTTTGAATTTTCCTGCCCCCAGGGGGTCCTTGTCTTGGTCATAGACCAGGACAAGGTCACCTTCAGAGAAAATCTGAGGACGAACGAATATATCATACTAACACTTGACCTTATGTTTGTGAGCCTCATTGGCCAGGGTCACATCATGATGTTGCTCATTGAGCTGCTCAAGGTATACTAACCATTCTTCAAGTGGATAAGTGTCTGGCAATAATTGTACTACCAACTTTAGAGATGAGATCTAACATTTGATAGGCAAAACTACCTCCAGCCCGTAGACGAGTTGAAAAGGTGAGAAACTGGTTGTAGTCTTAACAGATGTTCGGTAAGCCCATAATGCCAAGTATAACATCAAATGCCAATTTGACTTGGCTGAGTTGATCGTTCGTTGTAGAATGGTCTTAAGAGTTTTGTTCATAGCTTCTACCTGACCATTTGCTTGGGGGTAGTAGGGTGATGAATGTTCCTGCTGTAACCCAAGCTTTGACGTTAACTCGGTCATCATCTGGTTTTGAAAGTGACTTCCATGGTTAGTGACAATATCCCTTGGGAAGTTGAACCTTGCTATTATCTGGTTGAATAAAAAGAGAGTTGCAGTCTCTCCATCATCTTTAAACGTTGGCATAGCTTCAACCCATTTTGTGATGTAGTCTACAACTACGATGATATAGCGGTGCCCCCTTGCTGAAGGAGGGTTTCATGTAGTGTAATCAATCCCCCACTTGGTGAAGGGACCAACTGTGATGACATGAAACATGGGAGCGTGATGTGCCCTCATCTTTCGAGAGAAGATTTGGCACGAGTGGCACTTCTTGACCGATTTGATACAATCTTTGAGAAGTGTCGGCCAGAAGTAACCTGCTCGTAGAATCTTTTGGGCTGTTTCCATCCCAGACAAATGACCACCACAAGCTGCAGTATGGAAATTGTTAAGCATGATAATTGTTTCGTTGTGAGTGAGACATCGACATAGGATGCAGTCTACACCTCTCCGATACAATGTATCAATGAGTATGAGATAATTCTTAGCCTGATGGCGTATGCGTCGACGCTCATCACAAGAAGAAATGGTGGGGCACTTCAAATTCTAGAGATAGATAAGTATATCTTTGTACCAAGGATCTGAAGAGGTGATCAAAAACATATCTCCTCTAATAGGCGACTCTTCGGGCACAAGATCACCTGACTCAACCGGAAGCTCCAAAATAAGTTCTGCGAAGACCAGTGACTTTTGGATTTCGCTGAAACAAAATCTAACTCAAACTCCTGGAGGATGACTATCCATCTACTGATATTTCTACCTATTACCCATCGTGTCAACATATACTGAAATGGATTCACGACAGCAATGACGGTGGTCTTGCGAAATAGAACATAATGACGGAAACGTTGAACAACATGGACTGCTGCCAATGCAAGTTTTTTGATATGAGAATAATTGAGTTTTGGTTAAATGAGGCCTCGACTCAAGTAATAGATAACATATTATGAGAACAAGTCATCTTCTTGAACTAAGACCATGCCAATGATTGACTCTGCTGCAGCCAGATATAATAATAAATCCTTGTTATAGTTAGGTGGCTGGAGCAGAGGGGCAGTTGTGAGTGCATGTTTTAATGCGGTGAAAGAGAATTGAGTGGCATCGTCCCAAGAAAAGGGAACGTATTTTTTAAGTAAGTGCATAAATACCTTGGTGATCTCAGTTTAGTTAGCGATAAAGCATCTTAGAAAATTCGCCTTGCCCTAGAGACTATGAAGTTGAAGGATTGTGCATGGGGGGGGGACAACTAAATTATTGCCTCAATCTTGAGGGGATCGACCATGATCCATGTTGTTGACACTATGAAACCTAAAAATCGTCTTGATGTTATGTAAAATCTACACTTGTTTGGATTCAAGTGAATCCAGAAGTAGCGACAACGCTCAAAGATAAGTCAGAGGTGTGTGGGATGATTCTTTCTCTTGCGAGATCGAGATGCTAAATCATCTAAATAGGCCTCGAATATATGCTTGAGGTCATGGAAAGAAAAAGACATGGCCTGCTGAAAGGTGGCTCCAACATTTTTGAGACCAAAAGGCATCTTACGATACGCGAATGTACCCCATGGATAGATGAATGTCGTTTTGTGCTAGTCTTCGGGTTTGATTTGTATTTGATTGTATCCCAAAAAACTTTCAATGAAAGAGAAGGCCTCGTAACCTGCACATTCATCAATTATCTGGTTGATGAATGGTGTGGGAAAATTATCTTTGGGACAGGCCTTGTTCAAATCACAGAAGTATGTACATACACTAATTGTGCCTTGTTTTTTATTAACCGACACGGGGTTTGACACCCATTGGGTCAAATGGATAGGATAGATAAAAACGACTTTTAGCAGTTTCACAACCTCAACCTTAATGGCTGCTGCTTTCTTGGGGTTAACTAGACAAAGCTTCTGCTAGACAGGCTTGGCATCTGGATACATTGTGATTTCATGTTCAATTATTTTTGGATCGATGCCTAGCATTTCCTCGTAAGACCAGGCAAAAACGTCGTAGAATTATTTAAAAATATCTGTGTATATTTGAATCTCTCCGGGGGAGCAGTCAGCTCTAATGAAAACATTCTCCATGACGCCAGGGTTTTGGGAGATATTGATCGGTAAGGTTTCAATGATAGTTTCCATATTACCCTCAGCATAAACCTCATGTGTAGCTAAGGGATTAATGGGACAAGACCTATATCTTGTCATAGTCAAGGTGAATTCTCCAGCTTCTATTCTGCTTAACGTTGGGAGGAAGTATGATCTGTGATGAAGATCTTCCCAGGGTTTGTCTAGACTAGTCATTGCCTCAATTATAGATTCATCAGAGGGAAAGACTAAGTCTAATGAATCAGTGTGAGCGAGAGAAACCTAAGCCCAAATAGGGTCTAGAAGTGGATTGAACTCTTGTGCAGAAGTTGGATCAATGTTGGTTGAAGCTTGCTGGACTAAAGAGTACACTACTTCAGTTGCAGACAAGGGCATGGACAAGCCCAGGTGCCCTGTCCCATCCATCGTGGCCGATGGGGAAGGAAGTATCCACAGATCATCGAAGTAAGTTGTGCGGAACGACGAAACTTGAAAAATATCAACCTTATGGTGATTGGATATAAAATTGATATTGCCTTGAGGGGGCGGGTAATCGAAGGTACCCATCAAAGATGGGCACAAACCAATCCCTACATTAACTACACCTGGTTGAGGATTATCGATCTTCGGAACCATGGATGTCCCCAATGAAGGGTTAGGTCTGGAGAAAGACAATTGATCGATGGTCACTATCTGCCTCTCATGTGGAAACAACAAGACCCAAAAAATTGTAGCAACCACAACTTGCATGGCATAAGTCCAACTCCTTCCTAACAAGATGTTATAGTCGAGGGGAGCATCAACTACCTCTACCTCAACACACACGGTCTTCCCGCCTAACTGTACGGGGAAAGAGGGAATGATACCATGTGGTCGGAGCGAATGAACATCGAAAGCAGTGAGGAGAGTAGGTGACAGAGACAAAACAGGTTGGCCAATGGCCTTCCAACATGCCAACGACATAACGCATGTAAAATTTTTCATGGGATAAGCCACTACTATCTGAAACACTGCGTGGTACGAAATACGAGGTTTTAAGTCGGTTGTATCTAACATGATTGTACCCAGATTACAAGTCTCGGTAGATCCTAAAGTGGTTAACAAGGCTTTCCTCTAGGAAGGGCAACTTTGGAGGACCTCCAAAGAGGACATCGCACAAGGGGTTTGGGATAAATCTTCCACCATAGAATAGCTCTGGGTGACCCTTGCGTTTGGGTTGTGAGAATCTTTTTTGAATGCACCTTTGGGGATGCGTGTCATTGTTTCTCCCAATTTCTTCTCAATCTATAGAGGAAGAGATGGGAGTTCGACTTCTTTTCCCTTCTCAGAAGTGCTTGGCTTACTATAGTCATGTTCTCTAGTCGATATAAAAGCATCACCCTTCACCATATATAGATTCATGGATGTGGGGTTGTTTGAAGACGGAGAGGGTCCTTGGCTACCCCCTTCCATGCTTGCAGAGGCTTGAGTTAGATTTTGCCCATGTTGAAATGGATTGGTTAACACAACAGGTTGTTGATGTGTCACAAACTTTTGGGCTTTTGCAAGCCGAGGACATAGATGGGTTGGGTGGTCTTCCGCACATAGGTTGCATGGATACCTCACATTTCGTTTCTCAGTGTTGTCCTCGCCAACATTATCGATAGGTTTTTTTATCCCCCCTACCCTTATTTCGTTGTTTTTCCTTTCCTTCAGGCTGCTGGGTGGCCTTTGGATTAGTCAATTGCACTGTGTGTACATCTGATGTTTTGGTAGGGGGAGAAGCCAAAGAAGTAGTTTGGCTGGCTGTTGTGTGTTGTATAGACAACTGCTGCAACTGCTTCGTCAATTGCTCAATGTACTTTGTTTGTTCTGAACCAACAATACCATCGGCATGTGGTCCATCTCTCTGTCTGGTATTATCAAGTATTGAGCATGGTGCATCTGGAAATATCTCGTATAATAAACCGGACTGAGAATAGATTAGCTCAAGTTGTTGAGCTCTCATGATGGCATCTTCTTCGAAAAATACTCCCGACGTCACGACGTCCTTGGACAACTGTGGGACCAAAGACTTAAGAAACCACTTGAGCAGGAATGCTGGTGGGACTGGTACCTTAATTAAACTCTTTCTGCACCTCCATTCTCGAATGTGATCAGAGATATGGTCCGCTTTTGTTTGTGAGAAATTGGCCAGTAATTCGGTGCCATCGTCGTATCTCACAGGTAATTAGAAATGGTTTAGGAAAGCCATCGCTAGTTCGCCGACGGAAGAGTATCTTGAGCGATCGAGCTCAATGTACCATTTCACAACAATCCCAATGAGAGTACGTTGAAACAATCACAACTGCACAGAGTCATCTTTCAACGAGTTAGATGAGCACCAAATATGGAAGGTAGTCACATGATCTCCTAGATCTTCGTTAGGCTTGGCTTCGAACTTTGGGATGTTTGAAGGAAACTTCATCGGCATAGAAGGCCAACACAGATCATGATAGATAGGGTCATTCAACAACCTTGTCAAGTCTGGCAAATGCAAGGTTTCCAGGAAAGGAAGTTTGGGTTGTTTGTGATAACCTGGGAAAAAGGGGCTTGGAGTTTGATTGGCACCAGGTTGCCAGGAAAAGTTTGGCTGCTGGCCTGGGTTCTGGTAAAAACCATGGCCATGGCTAGCATATGGATTTTGTGTGTGAGGAGACATCATCACCTGATTTCCAAAATAGGAGATAGATGGTTGGGCATGCATTATATTCGAAGGACTTTGGGAAGGATTTCCCCATGTCGGTCCCATGGGGATAGGCATAGTGCTTTGTCTGGGCTTCCATTGATTGTGAAAATAATTACCCTAGATCGACATTCCTAACGAGGGAACGGATCCCTACCAAGAATTCCAAGGCCCTGATGCGGAAGAAGTTCTTGGGTGTGCCCCCTATGCATGAATAGTACCTTGCATAGGAATAGGTTGTCCGAAACTAGGGTTGCCCCCAGTTGAGAAAGTAGCTGACGAGAAGGCATTGTTACCAACGCACCGAAAAAAGAAAATGGTGTCGAATGTATCGACATATTATACGAAGGTGTTCCTTGACTCCCCGCTCCAAATAAACTATGGTGTGCAGGTGGCTCGACGGATTGCTGATGCGCACCACCGAGTGAAGGGAACAAAGGAGGTATATGAACTCCCCCGTAAGGGAAATCATTAAAAGGAGTAGGAGTGCCCCCCATGTGTCCTTGCAGAGGAGCGTTAGAGCTCCCTGCCCCTAGATCTGAAGTCTGTGAAGTGGAGTAGGAAAGTACAGGACTTGTACCTGAACTAGGCATCCCGTATGAGAACGGAGGGCCTGTTGCACTTGGTGTGAAAGGGGTTGTGGCCGCCACCAGAGATGGGATCAAACCACTGTGTGATGTAGAGGCGTTTGAGACCATGGTGGATCGAACCGGTGACGGTGGGTTAGGAGGTGGAAACGCTCCTATGGTGACAACCGTAGTGGGAATTGAAGAATTCCCAGAAGGAGTAACAACATTTGTTTCCATTGCTGTGGGCGACACTGTCTGACACTCGTAACGATGAATCGATACGATGGTGGGTGCCAAAAGATCAGTGGTGGAGGTTTCAACCAGACCAAAAGATTGCGCTCCAAGGTCTACAATGGTTGATTCCATTGAATGTTGTTTGGGCACAATTTCTTGTGACCCGGTCACTTCAAAAGACCCTTGTTGGTCTAGCGTTCGCCTTAGTGGTGGCAGGGGTGGCTCTAGTGTAACCAGCGGCAGGCCAAGAAGCCTTCGTGACCAGCGGAGCTCGTGATCCTACACTGTGTGAGAATATCAAAGACACACTAGGTTATTCTAACCATTCAAAAACAACATGCACTAAAAAGTCCCTATAAGATAAGACAGGAAAACACTAAATTAATTGGAAGAATAGTTACAACAACCAACACTAGAGCAACTTACTGGTGCAAGTGAAACTTGAAAATAGAAGCACCCTCTGGGTATACTCTACAAAGCATGTCCTGATGTCTGTCCTAGGTACCGCGGTATACCCCCACAATCACCTGTGTATGTCCCTAAAAATATAGGCAACTAGGTTTCTAGCGTGTGAACAATCACCAGGCGGGTACAGTCGAAAGTCGGGTAGACCACAATGAGCAGGGTATCGAGCCCAAAACCTGTTAAGGGTATCGAAAGAAAATGGTTCGGAGGACAACTGAGGACCTCGAATGGATTCGAGACCCACGAACCCCGTGGGAAATGAAATCGACGGAATCCCAAAACAAGCCCTCTATATGTGTTCTCCACTATGATTGTCCAACTTTGGAGGGGTTATCTCCGCTACCTTTCCACACGTGACCTCATGTTTATCCCCTGTGTTAAAGGGGGGTCCCGGATAACTTTCACAATACTGGACTTGGACACTCCCTAACTCAAACTCCAATGTTTTATTTTAATGGCCTTGAAGAGTTTCCTCTCCAACCTAATCCAAGGCCCTAATCTTGAACTAGTTGGTTAACCCTACAAACATAAAAGTCTAATAAATTTTAGATTTAGCGTTAATTTTATGGCTTGTCTTATGTCAAGGGGAATGAAAGTTAAACTAATGATGTTTGAAAGATGAAAGTAAAAAATGAACAGAAAGATGGAAACAAAAACTTTCACTTAAAGCAAATTTTCAACAACTTTTCAATTTATTTTATTTTATTTATTTATTTATATTTTCTAAGATCTTTTGAATCAACAAACTTAAAGAAGGATTTCACTCAACTACGAGCTACTTACAATCCAAGTAAACTATCAATAACTTAAGAAAGAAAATACTTTTCCCTGGTTACTAATGCAAAACCACACTTTTCAACCAAACAAGAAAATAAAGAGATTTATTTTATTTTATTTGAATGCTGATAAAGAAAAAAGGAAAAATACCAACAAGTCAAAAACCAAGAAAAACTTCTGGCCTAATCACATATCGCAAAGAATGACTTCAAGAAATCACACACTAGCAACTTAAAAAAGGACTCTCACACTTGTCTAAAAACCCTAAAGAAAATTTTTAATGACAACTTTTAAATGAAAAAAGCAAGCTAAGGCTAAGATCAACCCTAATCTATTGACTTCTAGGACAGAGATTCAAAAACCCGAGAGGTATAACTCTTGTCAAGGGAAAGGATGACTACCTTACCCTCAACAAAAACTATCCTGCACAAGCACACCACTGACAATCCAACAACAAGCATGTGCACGTGAGATGTGTAAAGCCAGAGGGCGTGTACACGTGTTCTGGCCTTATACAGGTCGCATGTATCTCTAAAACTCCGAAACAACTAAAAACATATAATCCAAACCAGTAAGAGACCGCTGATATTGAGAACCAGGATCTCTTGAAGGCTGAGACACTCTTTTTAACAGAAAAAGGAAAATAATGTAAGGAAAAAATTCTAAAACAAACCAATCTGAGACGATACTGCAAACAACAAAAACTTAGAAAGAGTTCTAGAAAACCCCTGAGAATGGCTGATTTTGACAGGGAAGAGGATGATTGCCTCAAAAATTTTCTGGAATCTACACGCTATTGCTACTTCTTTAGCTAGCGTTTACACGTGGGCTGTAAGAAAGTAGGGCACGGGTACATGCGTGCAGACGTTATGCAGGCCGCGTGTACCTCTGTGGGTCTCGAAAAAACACAGTCAAGCAAATAACAGAGATAACTGCTATGGAAGACCAGATTCTCTGTTAGCTCAGACTTTGCAGAAACTTCAAAAAACAGGAAAGAAAACCAGTCTTTTAAAACTACCCAAAATATTCCCAGGAACCCTAGAGACTTCCCCAGTATGGTTTCCAATTCTGTTGTAGTGGGAAATCCCCCTATGGACTAGAAAATAGGGTTATATTATGCATGCAAATATGACCAAAAGAAACCTACTTTCTACCTTCGTCCCCAGACCTAATCTTCATTTCTTTTCAACAAATACATGGTTAGACCAACATACCTTGTTCTAGATGTTCGGTGTGGATCCTTCTTCACGCTCGATCACTTGTTGGCAGCTCTCCTCCCAAGGCTGACCTGCATACAAAACAAGCAACAAACTACACATGCATTTTACCTACAGACTAATGGGTTAGAGATTCAAACATATATTTACTAAACTATGAAGAACTCATATAGTGGGACAGGAAAAGTATTTCTTTATTATTAAATTTAATGAATCAACTTACAATGTCGAGACCAACCACTTTTTCGTGAATCCTGATCCTGGGCTCCTCTTCAAATGTCCTCCAACTTCTTTTCTTTGTATCTCTCTTTTCACAAGGATGGCTAAAGGGTTGGGACAATGGGAATGTGCAAATGGGCAGAGTTTCTTTACTATTATTCTCCTCTTTCAAATGGGACCCCTAACCCTTCTTTTATAGGCTAGAAGAAGCTACGTATTTGGACGAACCCTCGGCCATGCATGGCCGGGAGTTTCAGTTAACTTGCCCAAAGCTATGTGTTTCGTTGAAAACTTTCCTTTTTTCGTGCTTTTGTAGGTCCACGCGGGTTGTTTTAGGTCAGCTAGTGTGTACACGTGTGCAGTAATGGAGTAGGGCATGTGTGCCCTTATAAAAGAGCTTTTTTAAAGAGTTGTTCAGCAGTGCTTTGGCAAAGAGGGGATCTGAGATGGACTGATGCCAGGTAAGCATGTATGGTGCAAATTAGGGTTATAACAAGCGTCCAACAACATGTATGTAAAACTAGCACCAATAACCATAACCATACAAATTGACACCCCCACCAAAAAAAATTAAATATTTTCTAGTTCAGACTCAAAACGTTAGCAATGTAATGAAGGTCAACTATGGAAAATACAAAAAAACCATGATAATCAAAAGAATAAGGTTGGCGAGGGAGTTTTGATATAATAACCAACCAATATCAATTCCAACTACAAACACCCCACCTTGATCTAACTCTATCTCCCTTGAACCATTTATGGCATCTCTTTCCAACAAAGACTTCACTTGTCTTGATTTCGAGCTTGAGTTTAAACTAACAAATTCCAATTTCTAGCCATGATTACTGCAGGTATATTCAAACTTCTTACATAATAAAATGAATTCCAATATGAACCTTCATTGATAAAGGTGAAAATTGTCATTCCTACACCACCATATGAATGAATTACCAAACTTTTCCTTTACCTCTTTTGGGATCTTTCACGCACGTGGGAGGTGTCCTAGGACAATCACCTATTATGACATTTTGTAGACACGCATAGACACCCCATCTAGGTGTTCTCTATCATTTGAGTTGATGGAAGCATAGTCATCATGAATCTTACCATAACTGATGTTGTCCCAAGAGAAAACCATATTTTTCTCCTTTATTGGCCATCTTATTAGCCAGGTTGTTCATAGCTCTTTTGATATGCAAGGGAGTTATGGAAGCTATGGATGATGCTAGAATCATTTTATTGGGCCAGAATCACTGAGAGCCTCTAGTGAATTGGTATTATTTCTATTTTCGTGCCATTCAAGATTCTTGCTACTTCTCGAACCATTATCTAGTAGTCTCCCTCTAGCACTACATTGTTGAATCCTCTTTTGATAACTAGTTGCATGCCTCTTAACATAGACATTAGTTTCATTTCATTTTTTGTGTTGAGGGCCAAGTGGCACAAGTATATGCATAGGATATTTACCTTGCTACCCTTGAACATGTCGACTACCCCTGAAAGTATAGTATTTCCTTTAGATTCCCCATAAAAGTTGAGTTTGACAAAGTGTGGAGGTGGGGGTGTCCAAGAATATGAGATTGGGAATTTGGTGTTGGGGGTGTAGCTAGGTGGTTATGATATTGTTTATTGTATATCCCATGCTTAAAATATATGTTTTTCAAAGTTTTTGAGGTGTCTAGCTTTGCTAGAGAAAAATACATTTTTTATTTTTTCTTAGATGTTAGTTTCAATTGTTCCCCAAAGCATATCTTAGTCCCTCCTATTTTTTTTGAAGATGTTCCTATTTCTTTCATTCCATATCATCCACAAGATGAATCATGGGAAGAGATTCTATAATTTGTTGAGAATGGGGTTATCATAGGGCCTTGTTCTCTAATTTTACAAGGAGTTGAGGATATTATATTTGATTCTATTAGACTGTCTAAATAGTTTGGATCCATGGTCCCATAAGAAGTTGGTCTCTGAGAAGCCCTTAAAAAGGTGTCCAATGGTCTCCCCAACAATATTTAACATGTGGAAAATGAATGGTCCCTCAAAGCCTCTTCAATGAGCTTGTCCAAGGTAAGAGTTTTCCTATTGGCCAAGAGGCAAAGGAATGAAAACAATTTTGGCCATTTCTCCTAATTCTAGACCTAATCTTAGATTTTCCCATTTTTCTAGAATGTTAACATTTTTTACTAGTTCATAGGATTATTTCGTACTGTAGTTCCCATTTTCTTGACTTCCCCATGTAATGATGTCAAACTCTAGATAAATATTGATTGTTTTGGGTTGTAAGAGACTTTCAAGGAGGTTGTGGGAGTGCTCATATATTTCTATAGGCCATTCTGAATCGAATATCCAAGGTATGAAAGAGTTGTGAGGGATAGCTTCATTCTCTTTCTAGTAGTGGCTTGCTATTATCCAACCCCAAATTTGAAGGATTATTCTATATTCCAATGGGGTGGCCTTAATTTATAGAATATTACTTCGCTTCCAAGATTTATCCAAGAATAAGGTTGTAGTTCTATTCCTGGTCTCCCAGAACCAATGTTTATGTACCTGATGTTTTTTTAGCCATGCATATTTCTAGATGAGGGATCCTAGACAATGCCCCTCCATTTGGACTATGTTTTCTTCTTCAACATTGACTACATATTTCACTTGCCATATTTTCCCCCATAATTCATTTTTACAATTTATCCATATCCATCAGGTTCTCATTGCAGGTACTTTTCTATTGAGGAGAGTATATTTTATGCCTACCCACCTCCCCCATCCATTTGGGCCAACAAAACTTATCCCAAGCCACTAGCCTCCCATTTTATTTCCCTACTTGGGCCACTCCAAAGGAAGGATTTGTAAATTCCATATTTTCTTGACGATTTTGGAGGGAGATGCAAACACAAAGAACAAATAAAGAGGCATATATTGTAGTGTATATTTGGTAAGGAGTATTTTTACAGAAAATTAGAGGAAGCGAAAGGCCCATCTTTGTAGTTTGTTTTCCAGTTCAGGGAGGAGTTATTACTAGGAGGAATTTCATATAGAATTAGAAAGGAGAGGAACACCCAAGTATTTTGAGAATAGGGTTCCTTCATGAAAACCCATGATTCTTGATATATTGCATTGGATATTTAGAGGAGTGTTGAAAAAATAAATAAAATATTGAGCTTGGTTTCCCTGATCTCCCAAGGCTAGCAAGAAGATACTAGGTATATCTTCAAAGGAGCTAGATTCTTGAATTATTGGTGCTCCCATTAGAATATTTTCATCCAAAAATAGAGTTATCCCTTTGAGAAATCCATTTTCCATAACTTTCTTGATGCTTTGTCCCAAACCTTCAACGATGAGGATATACAAAAGGGGTGAAAGGGGCCTTGACGAATTCCCTTGAGGGATTGAAGGTGGGTGAAGGATTAACATTCACAAGGATGGAAAACAAATTTGAGGATATGAGGCTTCCTACCCAAGAAATTCATTCATGATTGAAGACAAAGGTAGTTATCATTCTAGCCATGAATTCCCAACTAAGGTGGTCATAGGATTTTGACATATCTAGTTTGATCATCATTTTGGGAGATTTGCTAGTTTTGAAGAAATGTATAGTTTTATGGGTGGTGATGAAACCATATAGGATATTTTATCCCTTAATGTAAGCTTCATGCTTTGGAGAATTTATTTGGGGCATGATTGGTTTTAATCAGTTTTCTATGAGTTTGGTGATAATTTTATAAATCATGTTGCAAAGGGAAATGGGTCATAATTTTTCTATAGAATGGGCCTTTGAGTCCTTAGGGATGAGAGAAAGGAAGGTTTAGTTGAAGGAATGAAGGAATTTTTTGGTGCTTCTATATTTCATCACCACTTTTCAAACTTCTTTGTCAATCACAGGCCAACATGCTTTGAAAAACTATGTAGTGAAGACATCAAGTCTTGGGTATTTACCTAAAGCCATTTCTTAGATAGTTTGGGTAACTTACTGAAAGGTTGTGGCCCACATAAAACTTGTGTTCTATTCATCAATAACCAATGATGGAATGTTACATGTTATTTATTTAATAGCTACTATCCTATCCATGGGAGGTTTTGAAGGGAGATGAAGAAAGTGGTCTTTCATCTCCACTTCAATATCCTCATGCTTTTCCAATATGTCCTATGTGGATGATCTGAGATAGTTGATCCAATTGTGATTTATTCTACTTATCATACAATTGTGGAAGAATAAAGTGTTTTTCCCCCCCTCTTTGAGCCATTTGATTATTTGTTTTTTTTCTTTAGAGTGTTTCCTCTTATTTGGCCCTAAGTGATACTTGGGTTTGAAAAATTTCCTCTTGAGTCATTGTTTCTTCATTTATACCTTCCTTAATGGTTATTTGTTGTAAGTTTTCCATATCCTATTTGAGTTGGGATTGGGATTTGTTATAGCAATTTTTTCCATACTCCAGGCATATTTCTTTGATGACCTTCTGCAGAGTTAAATTCCCCTTTTTCTCACTCCAGAACTAAAAATACATATTTTTTTCCATATACGCAACCTATAGTTAGACAACTCGTGTATACACAGGTTTATCCATTAGATCCCACGTACATCGGGTTTTGTACTCAAAAATTAAAAATATGTCGGGTTTCCATGCCATATCATGAGATCCATGATCCTTGACCTTCCATTTACTGGAAACGCTCCTACTCGACCCTTCAATTCCATTTGGAGGCTATAAATTGACCCATATACAAGCCTTGAACACACATCATTTAGAGTAAAGACACTCTGAAGAAATTTCACTTCATATTGAGTTTGTATCCCTTTGTCCTTGAAAGCCTAAAATCTTTGTGTTCAACCCCCAAGCTCTTCCTATCTTGATATGAAGAACCTCATTGTCTCCTACTACTTGTGAGCTTGCCTTGGTGGAGGATTAAAGTGGTGAAGGCCCAGCTGGAGGGACTTAGTTTCTTGGTTCCGATATGTGACATTACAAAAGTTTTTCACCTATGTACTTATGTTTATTACATTAATAGAAATACTCTTTTCTCATCCAATTATATGTTGCAAATATTTACATTAAATTCCATGGGCATATTTGTCATACATTTTACTGGATTATGCTAGTTTATATGCTAACTCTCTATATAATTTCTATATGATCATATATCTTGATTGTTGAGGACAAGTTGCAGGCATCAAGATTTAGACCGTGAGCTTAGTCAAGGTCTTCTTCAGATGTCTGGATGAGGTAGGATATTAGCCTTCTCTTGTTAGCATTTCTATTTATATAGCATATTTGAGTTTAGAGTCAATTTCTGGGTGTCGTTATGTCTGTTGTGATTTACCCCTTGCCATAAAGATTTTACTCATAATAGAATTGGAGACTCCACTGGGGATGATCTCCCTTTTAAGGTATTGGATGATTTTTCTCCTTCATTACTCTCTGGTTTCATGATTTTTTGTGTCGCATGTTGCTTAATGTTATCACTGAAATTTCATCTGCAACATTGCATGCAAATGGTTACAGGAATACAACATATCCAAACACCTATTATTGCACCTGCAACACCAAAAATGCATTTCCAATGGGAAAAAACTATACAAATGGTCAAAAAATTGACATGCGCTAAAACACTAAAGGAAGCGCGCGCAAGCCAAAGAAGCTCGTAGAGAACACAATGTGCCATATGTACGAGAAAAGCCGCACACTCCTATGAATGAAGCATTTATGGTTCTTGTTGGCCCCTCACCCACTTCTGGACCATATCCCAACTTGATTTGACCCTCAAATCAGAGCTGAATCCGAATGGGGGGCCGGTCAAAGACATAAGGGTGCCCTAAAGGGTCCCTTGTACACACTAATAATCAGTTGAATATTGCCTCAAAGAATTTCTATAAAAGGAGGCCATGGGAGCACTAAGAATTTAAGAATCTCATAGTATTGTTATGCTTCCTCTATCCTCCCTCAAGAAACCTCTTTTCTTCTTGGAGCATTCTAGCAACATTTCAATAAGCTATTCACCTCACCTCTTGAGGGAATATGCTTGGATTTATTCACCATTTGCTTTCTTGTTTATCATTGTAAGAAGAGCTCTCAAATAGGGGACTCAAGAGCCCTCCCAAGGAGGAAGAGGGGATCCATAAGTCCTCCTTTCTCTATGGTGTTTTCCAACTAATATAGTTATCCATTGGTGGAATAATCATTGGTCATTTGGTTGATTGATTTTGGTTCAAAGTTTCTTATGCATTTTAGTTTTATTTCCTTAGTTATTTCTTTGGTTGTTTCTAGTTTAGTTGTTCTTTTATTTCATGTGCTTGGATTTTTTAATTCACACACTAACCTTTGTCTTGTCTAACATACCCAACTAGACTTTTAAGTGCCCTTGTTTTGATCGCCCAAGTGATGAAAAAGACACAACAGATTGGCGACCATATTGGGGAGAAGGTGTCAATTTCCTCCCTATTTGGGATGTTTGAGAACTTATTTTTGACCCATTTTCCTTGCAGGAACCATAACTGAACTAGCCTTACCTATCAAGAGCTAAGTTTGGAGTTGGAGGAGGAGAATTCCACTTAAAATCCCCCCCCGTGATGCGTATCATAACTTGTGCGGGTATTGTAGGCCACATATGTGCATTCCGAGCATTGTGCACCAACAACACTTCATTTCTCTATGCATTCTGTGCACTGTGCACCAAAAGGTCTTCAGTTCTCTATGCAGTCTATGCATTGTGCACCCACTGCATCTCTGTCTGAACTGTAACCTGCGCATCTGTCCAAAATTCCAAATTTGTAAGAGTTTTTGTGATGATTTGAAGGCCCCTAGCCTTCAAAATATTTCTTTTATGCAATTTTTAAATGAACTACACTTAGATTCATCTCCCACATGAGAGGTTAGTCAAAACATAAGCACTTAGGGGTTTAAACATAACCATATTTCTCCTCCTTTTTCTTTAGTTGCCACATGGATGGCTTGTTTTGATTGTAAAAGTTAAGTTAGGATTTTTTTCTATCACATATAAAAAACGCTTGCATTGGGACGATAAATAAAACTTTAATCATTGAGTATGCTCTTCTCTTGCACCATAGAGCGATCTTGAGAATCATAAAGGTGATTAAGGGGACATTTCATCTGCCTTAACAAAATCTTTAGGAGAGGACAAAGCCCCCCTAAGGCTCCTCCTAGTTTATTTTCAAATCATCTTAAATTTGTAAGGTCCCATAAATGCCCACATGTTGCAAAATTAGGATAGTTTTTGAAGCTACTTTCTTAGTTTACATCACTAGGAGAGTTTAAAGATCAAAGTAATGGGCCCATACATGCCCACATGCTTGCAATCTAGGACAATTTTTCAAAAGTTTTCTTAGATTAAATCACATTAGGGAGTTTAAAGGATTGGTAAGGACCCATATGTACACATGCTAGTTCTTTAGGTATTTTAAAATTACACAAGGTTGTACCAATGACATCTAGCAAGATAAGTAATCAGGATTTGTATGGACCACAAGAAGTCCACATGTTGCAAATTGACACCTAACTTATTAAACATTTGGCACATTTTCTCACTTGCTTATACATAGAGTCACTCCTCACTCACATAATTTTATCTCAAATTGTGGAGGGTTAAGTAAGTTTCTTCCAAAAGGATTTCAAAACGTCCCACCATTTATTGAAGAAATTATCCACACCCACTTAAT
This sequence comes from Picea engelmannii, assembly GCA_009831015.1. Lineage (NCBI taxonomy): Eukaryota > Viridiplantae > Streptophyta > Pinopsida > Pinales > Pinaceae > Picea > Picea engelmannii. The sequence goes on from ML776799.1 coordinate 541,711, forward strand.
TCCAATGAGATTGGTTCACACCCCCAATATCTCAACCAAACACATCTAAATTCTTTCTAAAAAATCACTAAGTTTTCCTCCACAGGAGGTGCCATAAGAAATTTTTTAGTTTAGGTAGGATCTTGGGGGTAGGCATCCAAATAACCCCCTGTTATCTGATTCTCACATCTTCAAATAGTAGAAGTTGAAAAATAGGGAACTTTAAAATCCTCCAAGTCAAGTGTTCTTAACACCATAAGGCAGGGAGAAACCCGTGAAGGGTTTAAGGCCGAGGTCCAATTGTTCTATGGATCCCCCCTTGAGTCACCCAACTCTTGTAAGGGATCCAGCCCGTGACCCATTTTTGAGGCCAAAAATCTAAATAATGCACTTTGACTAAGGTACCTAGTTGCCAAATTTAGGACATATACCCAAGTGAAAATTGTGGGTTGCAATTGCACCTTGATCAGATTTTGTGTGGCTATTGGGAAATATCACCAGCTCTTTCGAGATATGCACCCTCTACCCCTGATTATAACTGATTGTTTCATCCTTCACTAGTTCCTCTTCTGGTGGCTTTAGACCCCACTGTTGAGTGCTATTGGAAGGTCTAGTGCTATTTGAGAGGAAGGATGTTATGGATTTTTAGGACACGAGCATTTTTTTTTTGTTCTCCCACGCGAACAAGGTCCACCTACCCACATGTATGCTTGTTTTCAATTGATTTATGTATGATGCTCATTTGATTACATGTGATTGTGAGATATATTGTGAAGGTCCAAATTATACAAGTGTCTTGTTCATTTATTACTCTTATCACCATTTTCACACATTCACTTTTCTATTCAGACATCATAGGGGACCCACAGAATCCCCGTCGTTCGAGACGCTTACAAAATCTCCCTCCTATCATAGGAGGAGTTCCTAGTCTTTCCAACTCACCGATTCAACCATCTCACACCCCTGTGAGTGCCACTGTTTTGGTATTATATTTGCTTGGTTCCACCTTACTTGCATCCACTTCCCAAGGCCATCCATGCACTATCTATCTGTCACACAGAGGCGGAGGGAAAACTTCTTCCCAAGGGAGAAGTACAACCCCACCAAACCCTCTCCAAGGGTCAGGTCCACTACCTACTCACACCATAGCTAGAACTAAGCCTCCACTACCACCCCCCATGCCATATTTGGTGTCTCTCAAAATATCTGATTTGAGTAAACTCACGAATGAACCTATATTGCATGACCCCACATGGCCCAATGTGCCTACCAAACTACCTTCAAAAATTCCCAAGTTTGAAGGAAAATAGGGGGAAGATCCTGCCAACCATGTCGTGACCTTCCACTTAAGGTGCTCTTCAAACATTATCATGGATGAATCTGTTCGTTTAAGGTTATTTCAACACACACTCATAGGTCCATCAGGAAAATGGTATGTGCACGAAAAATCAGGGTCCCATTTGACTTTTGAATCCTTGGCCAAAACATTTTTGACCTTCTTTCAACTACCAGTTCGTCATGACAATGGTCTAGAAATGCTCTCTGAGTGTAAACAAACCTCAACCATGCATATCACTGGCCACATTCACGAATGGCATCGATGACATAGTGTTGGAATAGGGGCAGACCCAGGGTTCAACATTTCAACAACGCACCAACAAAATCCTAACTACCGGCCCTTTCAGCAACACCTGTGAAGCAGATGAAGTCTCACCCGAGGTAGAGGTAGGGTGGGTTGCAGGACTCAAGTGTCTACAACCAAGCTGGGACACAAATATGTTATTACAACACTAACAAAGAACTTAGGAGTTAACGTTCATTATCATTTAACCCTTATTCACAACGCATATTGAAATCCTAATTACAGAACAACACAATATTCAACAAGATCTAACACATCCAAGCACTTAACACATAGAAACATATCAGATCTAGCATTCATTCACATCACTAGGCACATAGATATTATATCAGATGCATCTAACATATATCATTTCACTAAGCACACATCACATCAATAAAATAACAACTATAATGCACAAAGAAACCACAACACATGATATACGTGGTTCATCCTAGTGTGGGGCTACGTCCACCAACTCTTCTCCTTGTTTATTTTCTTCTCTCAATCTTCTACAAGCACAACGCCATAGGAACCCACTTTGCATAGGACAAGATAGTTGCTCACACCTCACCAGATGCTCCTTCCCCGAGATAGGTTTTAGCACAAAGCCTTCTTATAAACAAGCCTCTTACAATCACTTGCACTTAGCTCTGCAATTTCTTAACACACAATATGCAAAAAGCCTCTAGCTCTGCACTGAGCTGATTCTACTAGATCTATTTTTTAGGTCTCTCTTCTTGGTCTATCTCACTTACATCCCCTAGATTTCTATTTACATGTTACAAAAGGGCCTAAACATGGGTAAACCCATGGGTTGACATCCCATACCCGTTACATAAACCCTAGACCCAAAAATTCCCTAGGAAGGGGATGAGATCCCGTGATTTCCGCTTCACCTTGCGCTCCACCTTCGATCAGCCCGTCGAAGTCCCAAAATCTGTAAAACGTGACCAAGGTTCTCCAAAACTTGGTCCAAGGCCAACATGCCCCCAACACTCACCTGTGACTCATCCAAAGTCAGTCTGGTTTGGGTAACTCTGCCTCAAATGCCTCGACCTATTGATTCTCCAGAGCCTCCTTCTCAACGAAATTCTGAATGACCTTCTTAGTGACATATCCTTCTAATTGCTATTAAACTGAGGTAACTACTTGTTCTAGCTGTCCACCTTGTCCTTCAATCTCCTCAAAAAGTGTGCAGGCTTCATCATACACTGGATGGAGTTGCTGGGTCACTTCCATGACCTTACTTTGAATGACATGGGATTATTGCTGAACCATGCGCTGTTCTTGAGCTCTTTTCATCCTCTCGACTGGTGATAGTATCTTCAACTATTCTTGCACTATTGCTTCTTGCTTCTTTTCCTCCTATAGCTATGACTATAGTTTCCTAAGCTCAGGGTCCTGTGCAAGGTGCTTGTAGGTCTGCACACTTAGACTGCTGAGCTGTTTCCATTCCAAGGCTAATGCCTTGATTCTCTTAAATACACTCCTCACAGTTTCTTCTCTTAGATATCGCACTTCCTTTTGAGTGCTTGGCACTACTTGTAACTCTAGTTCGACTATCCTCTATTGGAGCTGTTGAATGGTTTTGGCAAGATTCCCTAATTGTCTTTCTACTGGGTCTTCTTCCATCTGTTCTAATCTCGTCATAGAGAAAAGTTCTCTAATGACTGCTTCTTTAACTCCAATCTGCTCTATGAGCAACTATTCCTTCTCCTTCTGGATCTACACTCTATCCTCTACAAACTTGTCTTGGATGTCGTCTCTTTCCTATTTTGCAACCTGACGTTGTTCTCTGGCTTCCTCTTTTTCTTGCTTTAAGGCCTCTGTGGCCTGTTCTTTTTCTTCCTAAACACGACGATGACGAGCTTCGATAGAATATTCTATTTGGCGGAGCTGGGCAGGTTCATCTCCTAATTCTGTTCCTTCTGATGACGAGGGAACAATAGACACTGTACGACTGTAGTGGATGGCTTGATGTACCCCTTTCAGCTCTTCTTCAATTCGTGCATACCTAGTCTTCTGTTTGGATTCATTGTGCTGTAAGATATCTTCTGAGGTATCTGAGACAATGACGATTATGCAATCTATGTCATCCATCATGAGCACAGTCTGCATTTGTGTTTTAGTAGCTTTAGAATTCTTCTGTGATGTAGGTTTTGTGGGGGGAAACCTTCCTTTTGTTGGAGGTGTCAGCTTCGTCAATAAGGTCCCTAGGCAGTGTTACTTCACCTTGTTTCGTCTTGTCTTCTTCTTTGTCTACTTCGTCATCACCTCCCCCTCTAGGTGAGTCTCAAGCAGTCTCTTCTGATGCGTCTTTCAGCTTCTGTAACTCTTCCTTTTTATTTCGTTTGCTACTATTGGGTGCATCATACTCTTCACGAGTGACCACAGGACTTCTGATTAGGTTAGGGTCATACAGTTCTGCCTGGTCGACTGGTACAAGGAGATCTATGGGCCACTCCCTATTTATTTCTTCCATGTCCTCCTTAGTGAGCTTGTTGTAAGATTGGAGCTCTTATTTATGTTCATCTACTCACATAGTGATATAAATAAAATATTTATTTGCGCATAATTTCACAAATGGTCTGAACCTGTGTAGGGTATTCGGTGTCATGTGAGGGAAAGACTCAATATCCCTTTTCAACTGCATGTAATAGGTGTGGAACATTACATTTGACTGCCATTGTTTAGCCATATCACTCGAATACCAGAGCGTGGTGAACTTCACAACTAAGGGTTCTGATGGCCCAATCACAGGGAAGGTCGCACCTTCTGGCATCTCCCAAGTAATGAAGGCGACGAGGATCATCAACCAACTGAAATGGAACTCATAGCCTTGATCCTGATATTCACAGAAGACTTTCTCTAGCTGGTTGATGAGGAAGCTCACCAGTTCATTTGTAGCCCTTCCACGCATTTTCTTGCGAGGTCGACGACAAACCCCGTGACCTGCATGGGTCTGTTCTTCCTTACTAGCTTACCAACAATCAACCGTCAGGCTAGGTGCACTGCGCCATTCTGGATGGAGGCTAACTTGTATCCCCACTTCCCCTTTTCTACATAGACGCAGGTGTCTTTGATTGTCTGTGCCAAGGTGTGATTTTCAACCTTCCCTAGATAAAATTCTTGTGGGTTTGGTCCTTACATGCTTAGTCCGATGATCTGATGGATCAACGAAAAATCAACGGTGATGCGTTTGTCCAACCAAATATAACCACCATGAAATCACGATAGCAGGATCTTAACACATGCGTTAACCTCCTGATGTCTTCCAAAGTGTGGTATCTTCATCACGTTCAAGATAGTGGACCTCACGATGTCCATAGTCCACGTCTGGGGGATGATATTCGACTTCTTCCCCTTGGTCTTGGTTAAATATTTGTATGGTGTGAGGATGCCATAGTTCTTGTGGTCTCCTAGGTTATAGTCATTGATCTTCAATGTCAGAATCCTCTCCAACTGCGGTCTAACTATGCATATCCCCTTTGGGAGGTACACAGTGATGACTGTGTAGTCGAAGTCCCTTGGGACGCTGTCACAACTCACCGCACCAGCCAGAGGCAGGTTGTAGTTGGGTAGGATAGATGGGATGATCTTCAGATTTAATAAGTCATCATGATGCTTTGTTCATTTCTCTGTTACAACTCGGGATGGTCCAAATCCACGAGAAGTCGACGCGGATTCTTGCACTCCTCTCGTTGATGAGGCTTGGATGCCTGCGGACATCACCTTCTCAACCATGAGGTCTATTAGGATCTCTTCGATGAATTTTTCTACTGCGCTAATTTTGTCTGACATGCACGCTCGAGATATGATATCTTAGGTCAGCGAACACCACTCAATGTAACAGAATGGCTGGTGAGGTCTCAATAATCACTATGTGAAAGAAACTGATTCTCTGTGGGCTCGGATAATCATAATTGGAAAACGTTTTCTTGATGCAACGCTCGAAGGGATAAATAGACAACGTCGTAATGAGATCTTCCAATTGGTAGGAATGCCTTAATCAATGTAATTCCATCTGTTATGACGTGGTCCCAATGGTCCAATGGAAAATGTTCTGACAATAAATGTGTTTCTAGCCGTTCTGGAGCGTCATTCTAACGTTCTGGATGCATCCAATAGTCATATTTCTTCATGATGGAGAAGTGCCAATCTTTGTTGTTATGATATCCCGATGAAGTTACAGTTTTGCAAACCTTCTTTCTACAGAGTCCTCCCTAGAACTTTTCTAACTTTTCTTTATTCTTACATAGATTTCTGGCTTTATTTCCTGAAATCCGAGTGTTACACATCAATATTAATCGATTTGATAAATGTCGCATGTTCTCCTCAACTGTCGTAAGTGTTGCATGTCCCTTACAACTGTCGCAAGTGTCGCATGTTGTTCACAAGTGTCGCAAATGTCAAACAAAGCATACTGTCATGATGACGAAACCAAGGAGACGCTTAGAATACCTCAGGCACCTGATTTGGAGGAATATGGATGGTTAACTGAAGTCAAGAATCTCTTGCCATCTGAAAGGAGCTCTTAAACCAGGGTTTTAAAGGAGAGCGCTCCCCTACAATAGCCTTAGGAGCGCTGGCGCTCCCCTACAAGGTGATGGGGAGCGTTATAACACCAGATCACCCCTCTGAAGGAGCGCTACAAGCCTTTGAAGCGCTGGTGCTCCCCTTGAGCCTACTAGGGAGTGTTATAGCGCCATGATGCCCCTTTTGAGGGAGCGCTGCCTAATCTGGGCAGTAGTTGGTTTGTTGAGGAGAATAAGGGGATGATCTTTCAAAGTTTGGAAAGCGATTTCATTCGAATTCCTGGTTCAATCAGAAGATCCCTGATCTAAGGAGATAATTCCTCAACCTACCCTAAATATACCTCAAGAGGTTAATCCTTTCTTAACTTATATAAGCAGGGTCTATGATGGTGGAAAAGGGGAAGAATTGCAAGAATGAAACCTATGATTTCATAGGAAATACACAGTGAACTGGAGGAGAGTAATCAATGAAGCTGCTATCATCCAAGTCATGGATCTTTTGAGAAAGGGTTAGACAAAGGGGACTTGACGAAGTTGTCGCATTCACATCCACGGTTGTAAGTTACTTATGTCATTGTTCTCATTAATATGACACGCTTGGCCTATTCCTTTATAGTTTGTGTTTGATCTTACATGAACTTATCGTTGATAGATAGATCTGTTTTCTAGATAATACCAATAGAGTAGGAAGTGGTCGTACTATTGTTTGTCTACATGGCTCATCGAGGAGCGAAAGATTGGAGCTCAACTCAGAGCGTGCAAGGACAAACGATGGTAAAAGGTACTCCTATTCTCCTTCCTCCTCATGCATTAGTTTGTATAGATATGAAAGGAAGTCAGTGTCCACGTTAAGTGTCTTTTTTCTTAAGAGTTAAGAGTCTATCTCTCAAGAGGTGATCTACCTGTCCGCAGGGAGATTTTCTTTCAACACCGAGTCATTGGTTTCCTTTTTCCATTATCGTTCTTATCTCCTCTTGGCATGGTAACTTCACACTGTGGATGGACTTTAATAGAGTTTGAGGGTAATACTTCTTCTCTTTCTAGGGTAGGTTCTCTACTCTCTTGTACATACAGGTGTTTCAAGTCTTCCTGTGTTCTTTCAACTTTGACGTCCATATCTCTGGTCCTTAGTAGCTTCGACTGGTCCTCTTGTTCTTCCAGTAAGTGCACTATTCTCCTAGCCATGAAATCTCTTAGTTCTTTCTTTTTCTATTTTAGATCCTCCTCTTCTTGTTTCCTTTGTATCTGATCTTTCTCAATCTAGGTTTTTCCTAGCAAAATAGCAAATGGGGCACTGTTCTCAACAAACTTAATGATCTCAAATTATTCTTTTGTCGAAGTTCCATGAGCACTCATAGATGGTTGGGTAAGTCTTCCACATAGGGTTATCAATTTTCCTCTAAATAATCCTATTCCTCCTAATGAAGGAACCATATTAGGATTTCCCAAAATTTCTCAAGTTCTTTCTGTCATGATATTCATCTGGGTTTCCTCATCTAGAACACAGTCTATGTCGAAGTCTCCTATTCTTGTTTCTATGCACTCATTCTCATTTAAGATCTCTGATAAGTTGATATCTATGTGATCATTCAGGGTTTCTTTCATCTGTAATAATACAATCTCTGATTCTTTCTGGGGTTTTATCATATCCTTAGTTTCTTGGGCTTTCTCATGGTTTTCTTGTCTCATATTCATCTTTTCAACTTTAGCAATCATTCTAGGGAAATCCAAAACTTCATGTCCAGTATCCTTACAACAAAGGAAAATAGGACCTCTACCAGGGAATTCCTTAGCAAGATGTCCCGGTCTTCTGCAACTATAGCAAATAGTTAATCCTCTCTTTCTTTTAAATGACCCCCAACCTTTCCTATACTGTGCACTGGGATCACAATAAATAACCTACAAGAAATTATTTCTAGGGTCTTGCATCCATTCGTTAGTTCAAACATTCTTCTATGCATACGAATAACATATATTTCACTATTCTTATCAGATATATTCATATCAAATCTTCTTTCTTCTAGTTGTACCCTAGTTTCCAGACTAGGACCAAATCTATTAAACATACCTAGATCCATTCTTTCGAAATAATTTTTTTTCACTTATCTTACCTTTATCAGAGCACAAAGATTCAAGATATTACCTTTTCTCTTCAGATCAGACTTCTCTTCTTAGCACAGAGCTTCGCAAGTCTAGTAGAATACTGCACACTAGGGCAACATATCTATGCACAGAGCTTTCTCTTTTCTTCAGTTCCTAGCAATCACAGTTTTAGGTCCCGACAACATAACCATTTGTTTGCATAGGGGCAGACCCAGGGTTCAACGCTTCAACAATGCACCAACAAAACCCTAACTACCGACCCTTTTAGCAACACCTACGAAACAGATGAAGTCTCACCCAAGGTAGAGGTAGGGTGGGTTGCAGGAATCAAGTGTCTACAACCAAGCTGGGACACGGATCTGTGGTTACAACACTAACAAAGAACTTAGCAGTTAACGCTCATTAGCATTTAGCCCTTATTCACAACACATATTGAAATCCTAATTACAGAACAACGCAACATTCAACAAGATCTAACACATCCAAGCACTTAGCACATAGAAACAGATTAGATCTAGCATTCATTCACATCACTATTCACTAAGCTATTATATCATATGCATCTAACATATATCATTGCACTAAGCACACATCGCATAAATAACATAAAAACTATAATGCACAAAGAAACCACAACACA
>ML776799.1:563252-604272 GCA_009831015.1 Picea engelmannii
CCCAAAGGAAGGACTCCCCATGACGATTCCTGTCATCACCCCCACTACCCCCACTACCCCCATACTCCCTACCCCCCCTGCTACAGCCAGGGGCAGGCGACAGAAGAAGGAGCCCACAGCTCCACTTCCTCTGCGCATCCCACCACCTTGCGCCTTGTGTGACAAAGAGGGTCACCAAACCAACAACTGCCCATCACTAATGGAATTACGGAATTTAATTCCCCCCAATCCAACCCCCACACCACCCATTACTACTGCTACCACTCAACCTTCCAGTAGTAAAGGGTTGAGGAACAAATTCGCATGTGCCATCTATTCTGAGTATGGCCACTACACCCATCATTGTCCGGCACTGCCACGTTTCCGGAATGGATTAGCTATCATATGCCAGGACTTTCAGAACAACCCACGCCCTGCCACGTCCTCCACAACAAATATCACCGACATTCGCTATGTCACCACTTCAGTCAATGAACGCATGAGATGCCCCTGCTCTCTTTGTGATTCATTAGCACATTTTACATTCCAGTGTCCTATAATCCTCGCATACAGGCAACGTCGATTGGCCCTGCATCACCAACCTGCAGCGGCGGTAATTGACCTTACTTCATCACTCGAGGCTCTTCATGTCATTTCTCCCGAACCCGAGGCACTCCCAATACCTCCTTGGTTCCTAGATGACACATCTGAGGATTTACCCCGTAACCCTCCCAACTCTCCTGCTCATTCCCTTGCAGAGATTACCCATCCAACCACCACGGGTACCCCTCAGTACTTCAACATATGGTTCATGACGAGCGAACCCTCACCATCTGCTCACATCTCTCCCCTTGCTTCACCAACAGGGGGAAATCACACTAGAGCTGAGATCACTCCTCACGATCCATTATATTCTCGTCATTTTCAATGTGACGAAGACATATTGGAAGAGCTACAATGCCCAGACTCTCCCTGGGATGCACTACATCACCATGCTCTCTTCCTTCTGCAGGAAGCCCACATGCCTCCTAGCCACAACTCCATTTACGCGGTCGAAACCAAAGATTTTATCCCATCTGGGCCTATCGATTGGTTCAACAATCCTATTCCTGCACCCGACGCTTTTGAAGAAGGTAATTTGGCCAACATTTCCCCCACCATAAAAATCGACATTTCCATTAAACCAGGTATCGTCGAAGAAATCATCATTGGAGCTGCTTGCACTCCTCAGGAAATCGCCGCATACAAAGCCCTCTTCCAAGAATATAGGGATATCTTTGCCTGGTCATACACAGAGATGCCTGGCCTAGACCCATCTATTGTCGAACATCATATCGACACCTGGCTAGACATCACACCAGTTTGCTAGAAACAACGACCGCTACACCCATCTAAGGCCGCGGCTATCAAAGCTGAAATTGATAAATTACGTACGGCCGGGTTTATTTACCCCATCGCTTACACTTCATGGGTTTCCAACCCTATACCCGTCGAAAAAAAACAGAGCACCATTCTCGTTTGCACCGATTTTCGTGATCTCAATAACGCATGTCCCAAGGACAACTTCCCAACTCCTTTCATCGATCATATTATCGACGACTGCGCCGGCCACGAGGCTCTTTCCTTTATGGACAGATTCTCTGGCTATAACCAAATTCAAATTCACCCAGCCGATCAATATAAAATTGCATTCATTACCCCGTGGGGTACATTTGCATATCATGTCATGCCCTTCGGCCTCAAAAATGCCGCCGCAACTTTCCAGCGGGCCATGACATACATCTTTCATGATCTGGCTGCAATCATCCTTACCTAATTAGACGACCTCACTGCTCGATCTAAGAAACGCATCCAACACCTCGATGATTTATGAATTATCTTTCAATGGTGTCGTCAGTACAACATTCGCTTAAACCCTCTCAAGTGTGTGTTCTGTGTCACCGCAGGGCACCTCCTCGGTTTCATCGTTTCACAAAGCGGTATCACCATGGACCCCCTCAAAGTCCAAGCTATCACCGAAATTCCACCACCTCGGAATTTATGACAACTGCAGAGTCTACAGGGAAAAGCTAACTTCCTTAGATGCTTTGTTCCTGATTACGCCATACACACACATGGTTTCCTCCGCTTACTACGTCACGACATCCCATTTCAATGGGACGACTACGCCCAACAGTCATTTGATGACCTCAAAATAGCACTTTCAAATGCACCTTTGATTAGTGCACCTGACTACAATCGCGACTACATCCTCTACGTATCAGCATCAGCTGTATCAGTAGCCGGCGTCCTCATCCAGCTCGGAGATGACAATCGTGAACATGTCATTTACTACATCAGTAAGAACCTCTTCGGATCACCCCTGAATTACAAACACGAAGAGAAACTCGCTCTTGCCGTTGTCCTCGCAGTCTAGAAATTGCGCCATTACATTCTGCTTCGCACCACCAAGGTCGTCGCAGATTCCAACCCTATGCAATAATTACTCAGCCATCGCCAAGTTAACGGAAAATTCGCTTGATGGATCGTTATCCTTCAGGAATACGATGTCAAGTTTTCAACACCTAAGAGTAAGAAGGCCCTCGTTCTCGTTGAACTTGTCATGGCCCTTCCCTCTGACACATCCAGTCCCCACATCAACACCGACTTCCCTGACGAACATATCTTTTACATCGCCTCAGATGATCCTTGGTATGGCGACCTCCTCGTCTACCTACAAACTCAAAAGTTCGGTAACCACCTATCACAAGATGATCGTCGGCGCATTCGCCATCAGGCCCCCCGCTATCTCCTCATCGGTGACATCCTATATCGGTGGGGCATCGACACCATTCTTCGTCGCTGCCTGACTATTGACGAGATCGATAGAGTCTTAAATGACTGTCACAGCAGCGCATGTGGGGGCCATCTTTCGGGCATTGCCACGGCTCAAAATATAATCCGGCCCGGTTACTTTTGGCCTACCCTGTTTCATGATTGCATTCATGCCGTGAAACGATGTGAGCAATGTCAGCTCTATGCCAACAAAGCCCGTGCTCACCCCGCTCTTCTTCACCCTATCATTACTGCAGGCCCCTTTTGTAAATGGGGCATTGACTTTATGATTTGTAATCCCCCCTCCAGCAATGGTCACAAATACATTGTTGTCGCTGTCGATTACTTCACCAAATGGGCCGAAGCTATGCCCACCTTCAACAACACCGCTGACACCGCAATGCGTTTTGTCTTCAATCATGTCATATCCAGGTTCGGAGTACCACTCCAACTCGTTTTTGACCATGGGAAACACTTTGAGAATGAGATCTTCGTCGAACTCTCTTCTCGATTAGGCTTCTCTCATGAGTTTGCCTCACCATATTACCCTCAGTCAAACGGACAGGTCGAGGCAGTGGACAAAGTCCTCAAGACCATGTTACAACACATGGTTAATAAACATAAAACCAATTGGCATCATATGTTGTTTTCCGCGCTATGGGCTTATCGCACGACATTCAATACCGCCACGGGTTTCACGCCATTCCATTTAGTCCATGGGGTTGAGGAAACTCTTCCCATCGAGTGCGAAATTCCCACCCTTCGCACCGCAATTGAGCTATTACCTGACACTGCTCCAATGGAGCAGCGCTTGCTGAACTTGGAGTCTCTGGATGAAGACCGACGATCTTCATTACAGAACAACGAGGCAGCTAAAAAACGATCCAAGGCTACCTTTGATCGCCATATCAACCTTCGATCATTTCGCAAAGGTGACCTTGTCCTCGCCTATGATATCGCTCATGATACCTTTGGCCATGGAAAATTCGAATCACTATGGCATGGCCCTTACATCATCCAACATTGCCTCACCAAGGGTGCATACATCCTGGCCTCCCCCGAAGGCCTCTCGCTTAAAGAACCCGTCAATGGGTTATACCTCAAGAAATTTTATGCTTAAAACGTAGTCATGCTACTTTAGGTTATTTTTCTTTTTAGTGTTTTTAATCTTTTTTATCCCTCATCTAAAACTATCCTTTCTGCTGTTGACAGATGCCTCCTCCACCATCTTACCACATTGGTTACACCGACGGCGACAGCCGTTGGACACAAAATCTCGCTTCGGCTGCTTGGGCTCTGTACACGCCTCCACATGAAATGCTACATTCCAGCGGCATCTGTTTAGGACCAACAACCAACAACCAAGCTGAATACAATGCTATCATTGGCCTCCTGACCGACGCCCAACATCATCACATTCGTCACCTTAGCGTTTTCCTCGACTCTCAGCTAGTCGTTCTTCATCTCAACAATGTGTACTGTGTGCGTGATCCGTGCCTCTTTCGCAAATACCTGCAGGTTAGATTATTATCTCGACATTTTGATTCCATTACATTTACACATATTCCAAGAGAATTGAATCAAACAACAGATGGAATAGATAACATGGTGTTAGACTGGCATGTATCACACCAAGCTACACATACATAAACATCTCATACGTCCTGTCACAACATATAGATATGATCAACATCATCATCATCATCACACAAAACACATGTAAAACACATTTGGATCTCAAAAACATGTATACTCATATATATATGGACTCATCAGTCCATCTGAATGTTTATATACAACAAAAATACATCGACCCTCAGGCCAGTGCCACATCCCGGTACAAAAATCGGCTCACCAGCCTATCAAAACTGTATACAAAATACAATATACATCAGGGTGCCTCTAGCGCACCACCATTTGCTCCTCCCTCAGGAGGAGGTGGTGGCCCACCCCCACCAGCCCCAGGTGGTGGTGGTGGTACACCCGCAGGACCTCCCTGCTCAGGCGGCAGATGCCCGCTAGTCATAGCGGCGAGCACAACTGCTCATCGCACTATCCCTCGCCATGGTGGCGGTAGCCCAATGCACTGCTCCAGGAACCCCTCGTCCTGGATGCAGATCCACATACCCTCAGGCACGTCCTGTAAAACCGTCTCTAAATGACGACGTATATCATCCAAATCAACTCCAGCTGCTGCCGGAGGAGCGTGTGATGGCCCCGCACCAAGGTCATCAAAACGGCGCCTCTGCGCTGGTCTCTTGGGCCCTGCTGGTCGCCCAACATCCTCATCCCTCGGACGCCTCCGTCCACGCGGCGGTCTCTCCCGCTCTCGCTGCGCTGGCGCTCTGTACAACTCCACCTCGCGCCCACGAGGTGCCAAATATGCACATGCACAAAACAAGCAACAACAGATCATATCACTATCCATACATCATACATATGAACTAGTATATCAAAAAACACAACATAAATCAAAACATACAACACTCAACATACCTCAATCATCAAAAACCTCCCCAGGAGGCAATACCATGTCCGGGTCTCCCCGGAAGTCAACCCTAGCATAGGGGTACTGCAGCATAACCTGCGGAATCTGCCGCCATATTTGCGCCGCCTGCGCAGAAAAATAATGTCCGCCTTCTCCACCACTGTGGTGAACCAAAATCTGGGACCACAGCCTCAAACGCGGCTCTCATACCCCTGGTGCCTCTAATAGCACCCTCGGGCGCAACATCGGCACCCTCTCCAAAAAATAGGCCACCAAGATGGAGCCAAACGCAAACTCCTCGGTACCTGTCGACCGACATCGGTCCAGCTGTGCGATCATCCGCGCGTGAAGGGTCAAACCCCAGGCGAACCGCTCACGGCCCACCACCACCCTCTCCATCACCAGCAGCTCACCACCACTGATCCGGTGGGTCACTCGTGACCCATACACCCGAACAATCATCGCTGCTATGCAACGATGCAACAAGGCATCCAACCTACTGATACTCACTGCACTCCCAGCCATGTAGTTCTCACCCGAACAATATCATCGGGCGACATCAACCACGTGAGTATCCCTCGGCAGCACAGGCTCTGCCGGCAATGGTGTTCCCCGGAAGGGGAGCCCAATCAAGAAGTATATATCCTCCACCGCAGTGAAGGGGATCTACTCTCCTCGCATGAGGAAGCAGTGCTGATCAGGGCTCCACATCTCCAGCAGGAACTGGAGTAGGTACTCCTGTGCCTATATCAAAGGGCACTCAAAAAACTTTAGCAGCCCACTGGCTGCTAAAGACGCTCGAACTGCAGGCCTCGCATTGGCCACATCATCTCGCAGCTGTGACCAGTCTTGCTCGTGCCATCGCACATCCATGGTCACTGATAATCACCTGCACACAACCCAGAGTCCTATATTAGCTTATGCAAACACCAAATACATCAAAAAGACTCCCCTCTTCACCCATAAAACTTGCCTCAAAGGCGCAGTTTTACCACCCACAGGCGTGCACCCCTGCGCGCCTGTTCACGATACAAGCACGCACTTATTCGCGCCTGTTTTTTCCCAGAGACGCGCTCGTGAGTGTGCCTGTTCATAATACAGACGCACTCTAAGACGCGCCTTTCAAACTCACAGGTGCTCTTGGGAGCGCGCCTGTTCACCCCACAGGCGCGCATTAGTGCGCGCCTGTCCACCTCACAGGAGCGCCCCTAGGGCGCGCCTTATTTTCCACCTCACGCGCACATAGGCGCACTTATTCAGTGGACAGGCACGCATATATGCGTGCCTTCCACTGAATCGCCTGCGCACGCGGGCCCACTCCCTAGGAAAATTCCCCTTTCACCTCTTGTACGGCCCCCCGTACCTACCCTGCCCAAAAATTAGAAACCTATTTCTATGCAGGACGATCATACCACTAACCTGAAACTCGCACGCTGTCGATCGGGTACCTCGTGCTCCCTGAATCACTCAATCTCCTCTGAATCTGCTCAAAAACTCACTATAGCAGCAGGTACAAATGAGGTGGCAATGTGGGCCCTACAGCTATATATAGGCCTTTTTTCCAAACTTCCACTCACCATTCCGGGAGCCCACGACGTCCATTTTTCGAACTGTCTTCAGCCACGGGATCAACATCCCGTTGCCTACACCACGGCTGTCCCTGGGTCACTTTTCATCCTAGGTCCCCAGGGTGCCTTTTTTCCATATCATGGTCAGGTACGCACGCACATAGTCACATTTGTCAAATATATGCTCATATCTTTAATTCTCTTCAGATATTGTTCACTTTGGGTATTTGGTTGTTCTATGTGTAGGTACTTGATCAACATCCCTCCACATCACTTCTTCAGGTATATACTCAGCACTGGCATGTCGTCTCTCCCGCTGTATTGCATTTACATTTCCATTCACGCCCTCTGATATTGGCCTTTAGGATACCCATTCCCGGCTCTGCAGTACTCACACCTCCAGTTGCATCTTCAGTACTGTCACCCGGTAGCATTCTTACCCACATGAGTTGTCCCATTCATAGCACCTTTTGGCACTTTTTACACTCATGCTGTTCTTCATTACCCTTTAGGGATGGGAGTCCCGATAGTCTTTCATCATGTTTCAGATCAACCACATACTTCTTCTCCTCATTTTTCTAGCTTCCCATATGGACTCCCAGATCATCGCTTCATGGTTACGTTCTTTTTACCTGCACCTCCGCAGGATCACGAACCCACCATTTCATCCACCATCAGTTTGCCCATCTGCGAACCTATCTCCATTTCACCTACCTCATATAGAAACTCGCCAATGGGGCCCCCACCCTTCATCAGTTTTGCAAGAAATTTCTGCCCTCCCTGGGGCACTCATTTCACACTGGGGCACCCGTTTCTGTATTTGTACATCTTTCCCAAATTTATTCATTATTTATTGTACAAACGCCTTTATTTTCAGTTATTTACTTTTGTCGTCACCATTGGCGACCTGCAACCCATGTCACCCTTGGTTGGAGCATTACTTTTCATTTCCCCCCACCGGCATCGTCTATATCTTCAGAGTACTACCCAGGTCACTTCCCTATACCCTCTGAATTTGTTCACCTTGTCCTACCTCTGGCACAAATTATCCTTGGTCTTGGCGTCCCCCTGACACTCGACCTTGTCACACGGTTGCGGCCATTGTTTGTCTCATCCATTCTCCAGCCAAGGGGCAGTCTTGAGTCTTCCCACTTCTTGAATTCATCCATGTACCTCTGCCACTTCCTCACCACAGTAGATTCCATGAAGACCTTTGCTTCTGGGAGTCGCATCCCCCTTTTTGTCGACATCAACATAATTTTCCAGAAGCGCGACAATATCTTGATTCTCATTTCCCATTCAATTCGAGATCTCGGACGACACAGGGGGAAACACCATTGCTCCCTGATGTCGTTGACCCCCATAACATTCGACGCCAACACTTTCTCATGTTGTGGTGGGTCTTACTTTGCGACTATTGCAGTTATTATTATCAGTTGCCGAAGCCCTCTGAACTTGGCAGGGCCATCACTGCCCGCATCATCATCGCTGCCTGTTCCTGCGATCATTGCCTATTGTTCAGAGTATGTTCCTTTGCAGACTTGTCTTCTGCCTTTATCATTACTGCCCCCGAGGGCGTTGCAGTTGTCTACATCAACATTTCCATCATCCTTTTCCAGAGTTACATCATATGAGCATGGGGCATGCCCGCCTCGTTTGTACACAGTTGTATATTGTTACGCACCTTGTGGAAGGTCGGGTTCTACAGGTTCCTTTCTTCTCCAACGGATCACTCTACACAGTCCCACTCTTTCTCTCCCTTACACCACCATTCTCAGTAAAAGAAACATTGATGGATTTCCGCTATACATATGCTCCTAACCTCATCCATCAGGGGGCATCTGTTATCACTGAAATTTCGTCCGCACAGGGCGACAAGAACTCCGCATCGTCAACACAGGACTGAAGTCATTCATGGCACAGGATTAATCCACAGCATGGAAAAAGGGTCAAAAAACTATACAAAATGACCAAAATTGAAGGGCGCTTTATAGAACTGGGGTGTGCGCGCATATGCACGTAACAACAACGTACAATGCGTGCATGCGCGCACGATGTGCAGCTGTTGGGCGTAAAACCCACGCGCCTGCTAAACGACGCATTTATTGAAATTGGTCGGCCTCCCAACCACTAATGGATCAGCTCCCAAGTCGATGTGACACCAAATCCGAGCTCAATCCGCATGGGGGGCTGGTCAAAGACCTAATTGAGCCCTAAAGTGCCCCTTTTCACACTCCAAAGAGGTCACATAAACACCCCATGCTAGGCTATAAAAAGCCATGAACAACCACCATTTTCTCAAGGAATTCTTTGTATTTTTATGCTGTTGAGATTGCTAAGGACTCATTCTTTGGCAATACACATCACAAGCTGCATTTCATAGGGCCATTCACCCCTCTCTTGAGTGAATAAGCTTGGAGTTCTTTCACCCACATTTTCATCTTTTCATTGTAAGGAGAGCAAGCTTTGAGGGCCTCAAGAGCCTTCCATTGAAGAAAGAAGGGACCCAAGTCCCCTTTCTTCATTGTGCCTTTGGATTTCATCAATAGATCAGCTTATACATTGGTGATATTGGTCCATTTGTACTTATTTTTCATTTGTTTTATATGCTCATAGTTTTAATTAGTTTTAGTTTAATTCTTGTCTATTGTTTTGTTTTGTTTTCCCTAACCCTTTCCTTTCACAACTGTCATGCCTAGAAGAGCCCAACTGGGCATGTGAGCACTCTTAATTTGCTCACCTAGTGACGAATTGGGTGCAAACACCACCCTCCCCATTGAGTGTGAAATTCCCACGTTGTGCACCTCCATCGAGCTATTACCTGACACTGCTCCAATGGAGCAGTGCTTGCTGAACTTAGAATCGATGGATGTAGATCGTCAGTCTTCATTACAGAACAATGAGGCAGCTAAAAAATGGTCTCAAGCCACCTTTTACCACCATGTAAACCTTCACTCATTTGACGAAGGAGATCTTGTCCTAACCTACGATATCGCTCACGATACTCTCGTCCACGGGAAATTCAAGTCATTATGGCATGGACCCTACATCTTCCAACACTGCCTCACTAAAGGTGCATACATCTTGGCCTCTCTAGAAGGCTACCCTCTCAAAGATCCCATCAATAGGCTATACTTAAAGAATTTTTACACCTGAGTGTAGTCATCTTACATTAGGATTTTTCTTCGTACACATTTGTAGGGTTTTTAGTCTTCTTTTTTTTGCCTCCACTCCTTATATATGATTTACCATTCATGTTTTTGACAGATGTCTCCTCCATCGGCCTACCACATTGGTTACGCTGACGAAGCTAGCCACTGGACGCAGAATCTCGGTTGGGCCCTCTACAACCCCTCACATGAACTCCTCCACTCCAACGACATATGTTTGGGGTCAAAAAACAACAACCAAGAATAATTAAGAGCCGTCATTAGCCTCCTCACCGAGGCCAATCACCACCACATTCATCACCTTAGCATCTTATTAGATTCCCAACTTGTCATCTGACAACTCAACAATGTGTACTGTGTCCGCGATCCTCTCTTGTTTTGCAAATACCTGCAAGTTAGACTCTTATCTCACAATTTTGATTCAATTACATTTACACATATTCCAAGACAATTTAATCAAATAGTAGATAACATGGCTAACCTAGTATTAGATTTCCATTTATCACATCAAGACATCATCACACATACATAAATCATCAAAATTCTATCACAACATATAGATCAGGCATCATCAAACATCATAAAAATAATCACATGTACACATCACAAAGATCCTAAAAAGGTATATATATATATATATATATATATCGATCCATGTGTCATAAATGTTTACAAAGTAGTACAACATGTACATTGCTTGTAGGAAAGTGAGCCCCCCTCACCCCTATAGGTACAAAATGGGTGTCACCTTACCCTATACAAAATGGGCTCGGAGGCCTATATATAATTACAAAAATATACAACATAGCACTCATGGTTCCCCCATAGTGCCACCACTAGGTCTTCTATTTACAGGAGGTGCCCCACCAGCTGGGGGCCCTCCAGGTCTAAGGGGCAGTCACCTAGTCATTGCTTCCCTTGCTACAACTGCTCTGTGGATCATGGTCCGAAAATATTCTGTAATCCTGAATATGGGACCACATACCCTCCGACACACCCTAGAGTACCACCTCCAACTGATGTCGCAAATCATCTAAACCCCCATCGGCCTCTGCCTGAGGCGCATGCGATGGAACTGCACCTGGATCATCAAATATGCACCTCCGAATGGATCTCGCCTCATCTTGTGGACTCACACCAACCTCGTCCCTCCAACGTCTCTCTCCCACCCATGGCTCTACCCGCGATAGTCTCACAGGCCCCTGTCGAGCTGACTCTCCAACCACCTCTACCTCTCGGCCTTACGACCCCACATATGCACACATAAAAACAAATATAGAATCAACATCCATCCATATATATAAACATATGCTACACTATCAAAATCACAAAACATAAGTACACCAACATACCTCTCTAGTCCCAATCCTCTCTAGGAGGCAAAACCATATCTGGGTCGTGTTGGAAGTGCATCCCACCATATGGGAACCATAGTATAATCTGTGGCATATGGCACCACACATCCGCCAATGTGGCTGTAAAATAGTTGCCACCATCTCCCCCTCCATGACGTACCAAAATCTATTCCCACTGCATCAATTGAGGCTCCCATGGTCCGGTATCCGACAAAAACACTCTAGGGCACAACATGGGCACCGTCTCCAAAAACCACGCCACCAAGATCAATCCAAAGGAAAAATCACCGGATTCAATGGTCCGACACCGATGAATCTTCCCCATCATCTTGGCATGCAAAATCAAGCCCCAAGTGAAAAAATCCCCATCCAGGATTCTCTGCACAATCCTCAGCTGACCAGCACTGATCCGCTGAGTAGCTAAGGATCTGTAGATCCTCACAATCATCACTGTAATGCATTGATGCAAAAGTGCATCCATCACCTCAATCTAGACCAACGAACCAGACATCAGGTTCAACCCCGAGCAATAATCACACACCAGGTCTATCAACCTAACATCCCTTAGCAGCTGGGCATCAGCTGGCAGGGCCATTCCCCCAAAGGGGAGCCCCGTCAAAAAGTACACATCCTCAACAACTGAAAATGTCAGCTGCTGACCCTGCATAATGAAACACTATAGATCAATGCTCCACATCGATAATAGATACTGAAGTAGGTACTCCTACGACCGTATCAAGGGGTAGTCGAAGAACTTGAGCATCCCAAAGGCTGCCAAAAGTCTCTGAATGCTCAACTCCTCTCTTACTGCCTCCCGGAGGTGCTCCGAGTCTCTTTTCCTCCAGTGAATTGGCATGATCAACTGGTCACCTGCATTCACCCAGAAAAAACTTGATCAACAATCATCATTCATTACAAAAATATTCAAAAAATACAAGTTTTTCAAACCCCCCAACTTTGCCTCAAGTGCGCAGCTGTCACCTCCACAGGTGGGCACATATGCACACCTATTATTCGCATAGTTGCACATCAATGTGTAGCTATTGGAGAAACAAATGTGCATCCATGCACATCTATTACACCCATAGGTGCACACTCATGCACACCTGTTATCCCCACAGTTGCATAGTGGTGCACAATTGTATGAGAAACAATGACGCACAATGCGCCACTGTATTTCAAATAGGAACACACCACATGTGCATCTGTTTTTCCCACCGATGCACCCCCATGTGTGGCTATATTCAGCACAACCACACATCATGCATGGGAGAGGGAATTATACCTGCACATCTTAGTGCGAGTATCCTTCCTTCTTCTGTGCATTGGTGGGCCCTCCCCTACAAAAACCCCTAGTACGACCATCCATACGACCCTACCCAGAAAATAGAACTTGTCTACTATCTAGGAGGATGAGACCACTAATCTGGCTCTCGCAACTCCTGGATCAGTTAGCTCGAACTTGCATAATCCCCAAATCTCCTCTAAATCCTCTCATCAATTCACTATGGAAGCAGGTACAATTAGGTGGCATTATGGGCCCCAAAACCATATATAGTCCCTTTTTCCAAACTTCCTCACTCAGTTATAGGAGCTCTGAGTCTCTATTTTTAGATCCGTCTTCAGCCATAGGATTAGGTTCCCGCCACCTACACAGTGACATTCCCCGGGTCACCATCTGCACTCGGCCCCTGGGGGAACATTTTTCTCACATCAAGTCCAGGTATGCATGCTCGTGTTCAAAATTATCAAATAACTGTTATATGATCTTTATCTTCAGATATTGTTCACGTCGGGTATTCGATTTTCATGTGTGCAAGTACTTGGTCATCACAACGCAACACAACCCCTTTAGGTATATACTCGACACTGGTATGTAATCATTCCCTCTGAGTATCAACTGCATCTCCCAGTCATATCCTCTGACATTTTCCTTTAGGGTCCCCACATCCAACTCTGTAGTACTATCACCTCCACTGCATTTTAGTAATGTCATCTAGTAGCACTCTCCCCCACATGAGTTGTCCCATTCATAGTCCCCTATTTCACTTTGACACTCATGCTTCTTTCACCCCCCAGGGATGGGCGTCCCAATAATGTTACGCATTTATGAGAATTAGCCACATACCCCTTCTCATCATTATGCTATCTTTCCCAATGGACTCCCAGGTTACAATTTTTGACTACGCGTCCACAATATCATAAAACCTCCATTTCATCCACAATTAGTTTTCCCATCTGCAAAATTTGTTCCATTCATTTACCTCATACAAAAACCCACCAATGGCCCCCCCACCCTCCACCAGATATTCATGCAACTTGTGCCCTCACCGACCAATCCATCTTGCACTGGGGCACCTGTTTCTATATCTGTACACTCATCCCAAATTATTCTTTATTTATTTGGCAATTGTAAAAAGCCTTTGTTTCTAGCATTTACTTATCTTTTTGTCATCACCCTTGATGACCTTATTTTTCTGTCAAAGCAACCCATGTCACCCTTGGTTGGGGAATTTACTATCCTCTACTCATGTTGACATTGTTCATAAACCCCGAGTTTACCACAGTTCATGTACCCCTGATCTTTGAGTTTTTCCAGTTTGTCAAGCCTCTGGCACAATTTAACCCCATGTCAAGTCATCCCCTTGACGTTAGATATAGTTTCATGGTTTCTGTCAATCACCCTTTAAAAATACCCCCAACTAAGGGCAGTCTTGAGTCTCACCGCATCTTGACTTCGTTCATGTTCCTTATCAGTTCATGATCTTACCTAGTGGATTTCATGAATCCCTTTGCTTATTATAGTCGCGTCTCCCTTTCTGTCGACATCAACACAGTTTCCAGAAGGGCGACAATATCTTGACTCTAATTACCTTTAAAATGAGGAGTCTTGGATGACACAAAGAGAACCATCATTGCTCTCTGATGTCTTTGACCCCCATAACATTCAAATTCAACAAAATCTCATGTTATGGTGGGTCTTACTATGCAACTATTGCAGTTGTTTCGTACTAGCCAAAGACCTCTAAATATTGTTAGGCCATCAATGCCTACGTGTCATCGACACTTCTTATGGGTGTCCTTGACTCTTTTCAGAGTATGTTCACCATCATAATTTTCATCTACTATTATCAAACCACCCCAGAGGGCGCTTTCGTTATCTACATCAGCATACAACTTCAATTATTGTCTTACATTTTTGAGTTACATGACATGAGCTTGGGGCATGCCTGCCTTGTTTGTATACACGTTTCATTTTCCTACCTAGAAAAAGGTTTGGTCCCACAGTTTCCCCTCTCCCTCCGACGGATCAGTCTTACAGTTCCTATCAACACTCTTCATTACAATGGTACTCTTAGTAGAAGAAACATTGATTTATTTTGGCTATACGTATGCTCCTAACCTCACACATCTGGGGGCTTCTGTTGTCCTTGAAATTCATCCGCAACATTGCATGAAAATGGTTACAAGAATACAACATATCCAAACACCTATTAGTTCACCCGCATCACCAAAAATGCATTTCCAAGGGGCAAAAACTATACAACTGGTCAAAAAATTGACATGCGCTAAAACACTAAAGGAAGCGCATGCATAGTGTGAGGGACAAAGAAGCCCGTAGAGCACACAATGCGCCATATGCACGACTGTGTATGAGAAAATCCTTGCACTCCTATGAACAACACATTTATGGTTATTTTTGACCCCTCACCCAATTTTGAACCAACTCCCAACTTGATTTGACCCTCAAATCAGAGATGAATCTGAATGGGGGGCTGGTCAAACCCTAAGGGTGTCGTAAAGGGCCCCTTGTCCACACTAAGAACCGGTTGAATATTTCCTCAAAGACATGCTATAAAAGGAGGCGATGGGTGCACTAAGAATTTAATAATCTCATAGTATTGTTATGCCGCCTCTATCCTCCCTCAAGAAACCTCTTTTCTTCATGGAGCATTCTAGCAACATCTCAATAAGCTATCCACCTCACCTCTTGAGGGAATAGGCTTGGATTTCTTCACCATTTTCTTTCTAGTTTATCATTGTAAGAAGAGATCTCAAATAAGGGACTCAAGAGCCCTCCCAAGGAGGAAGAGAGGATCCATAAGTCCTCCTTTCTCTACGGTGTTTGACAACTAATATAGTTATCCATTGGTGGCATAATCATTTTTCATTTGGTTGATTGATTTTGGTTCAAAGTTTCTTATGCATTTTAGTTTTATTTCCTTAGTTATTTCTTTAGTTGTTTCTAGTTTAGTTGTTTGTTTATTTCATGTGCTTGGATTGTTTAATTCATACACCAACCTCTGTCTTGTCTAGCAATCCCAACTAGACTTGTAAGTGCCCTTGTTTTTCTCACCCAAGTGAAGAAACAAACACAACACTTAACAACCTTTATTTTTCTTTGCATTTGAGTTTCTTGGCTTGAACCTTGACTTGGAAGTGTCTTCTTTGGAATACATGTTTTTCCCTTGATAGTCGCGTACATATGCGAGATTTTAGTTATTAGGGCACATACATAAGCCTCTTTTTCCTAAACAATCACGTACAATATTTTCTGAGTTTGCTTGAATGAGTTTGGTGTTTGTTGGGTGAGTTTTGTTGGTTTCTTAGACTTCTTGGGTCCTTGTCTTGACTGTTGAGTGCCTACAGAGTGATGGACTAATAGTAAAATGAACACACAAGTTACTTGAGTAAGTGGATATGGTCTAGTTGTAAAATGAGCACAAAAGTTATTTGAGTAAGTGGAGATGCTTAATAGTAGTTTTATAAGTTCCCATGGATAATTGTCGTTCTCACTTCTGTATTATTAAATTTTGCAATGGTTTAGTTATAAATTTATATAATATATATTTATGGATCATTATATATAATAATGGTTACTTTCTATTATTATTGAGATCAAAATTGGTGTATATATATTATAATAATAATAATAATTTATTTGTAAGGTCATGGCCAAGCAAGGTACCAAATTAGTGTATGGAACATTTTTGTTTGTGGGACAAGAGACCCCCTCCTCCCAATAATCTGTTTACTAAAATCTACTGAGGTATATCATATTATATTTTATATTTAAATTTATAATTTCATTATTTATAATTGTAAATATATTTTTATCGTATGTAGAGTAATTAGACTTACACACACACACACACACACACACACACACACACACACACACACACACACACACACACATATATAATATTTAAATTATAATTTAATTATTTATTATTTTAATCACATTTTTATTGTAATGAAAAGTAATTTGACATAGAGATATTTTAGTGGAAAATGTGTCAAGATTTTTAATATCGATGATGATGATGATGATGATTAACATCCACTTATACCAATTGGCCTATCAGACCTTAAGAAGGTAAGAGATTACTTCGATTACTTTAAAATTTTATTTCTATGCTCAAAAAACATTGAGAGAAGCATTCCAAGATCACCATAGTTTTGATGACTTAGGAGGTTAGGAAGGTCTATATTGGGGAAAATATTTTTAAATTGGGATATAATATGCATATATGCAGGGAAATCTAAGAGGGATTGCTTTTCATCTTCTACCCTCTTAGTGTCACAAAGATGACATATTCTTTCATCCTATGGTGTTTTGGGAGTTGTCCAACACCCAATTTCACTATGTAGCTCGTGAGAGTTTCTTCTTATTTTAGAAATGTTGATTTTTTTCTTTTCACTTCTCAAAATTAAGAGGTAATTTTGATATTCTAAATTAGGGTTGACCACCTCCTTGTAGTATCTTAATTTCCTTTTATCCACTAATTCTTTATCACACCATGTATTCTCCTTAAATTTAGAAGTGATAATATTTGTCATATTATTGATATTGTGCATGATGGATTCTTCTTGTATTCTCCAATGATTTAACCAAGATTTGCATCTTCATGCCATCTACTCTGTGCATAGCGTTTCCTTTTGGTTTACTAGGAGGGCCAATAGTTTGAGGGTTTTGTTGGAAACCTTTGAGATTAGAACCTCGGTCAGCCCAAGCGTCCAACAAATGGTTCTGTTGCCAACTGGAATTGCAAAGAATTGATTGGAAGGGATTTGTTGAAGAAAAGCATGGAGAATGAAAACATAGAAGGGAATGTTGAGACCATGGAATCCAATGAAGGAAGAGATTGAAATATGGTTAAAGACAAAGGAACTTGAGTTTGTGCAGAAAGAAAACAAAAACCCTAAATATACACCACACAAATATCTTGATAAATATGTCTTTAACGACTTGGATGAAGTATTTTTCTGTGAACTCTCCCATCGGTTGCAGGAGTGTTTATTGAGGTTGAAGGAAAACCACCGTACAAATTGGATAATATAGCTAGAGTGGCATCCTATGGAGATCACACAGTTACAACAAGTCAATAATAAATTTACATGCACAATAGATTTTTGGTTAGACAATATTATTGCAGGATTTATCACTGAATTCACAGTTGATACTGTGAATTCGTACAGTGCTGTAGAGTAGGATTTTCTAAAGGGACCTAGAGGTAGGTACATAAGATCACTTTATACTTCTATCAAGATTTTATTGTATGACAAAGGTGTGATGACCATGGAATCAAACAACTAAACTTTCCTGCGCACATGGATGAGGGGGGGAAGCACTGACATGAGTATGATATATGGACAGGGAGATGGATATTGGAAGAAGAAGGAGGCCATGGACCCAATAATGATGGTCGAGGACCAGAAAAAGAAGATAACTAAAAAATATGGAAAGACGTGCAGCGATAGACCTTACCAGTATAAGATGACTAACAAAAATAGGGCCATAGCTGACACAGAGGGCTTGACGAGCGATGAAGAAGAGGTAGAGGATCTCCAGGCTATGGAGAAAATTGAGAAAATCATGTACACAACATATGAAAGGAAAATAAGAGGTCCAGGGTAAGGAACGTAAGGTAGAACTTCATTCCATATCAGAGTTAGTGTGGAACCTACAACCCCATTGTGACTAATACACCTGAAGGAACACCAACTTTTATACAACCAAGTTTTAGTAGAAGAGGGGCAGTAGGTCAGGGGTCCAATATAGGACAACCAACCAGAGGTACAAGTTCAAGAAGTAACAATCAACTATCTACACCACACAGAGGAAGTAGTTCAACACAGTTTAAAATGGTAGGAGTAGACTCCACTATCAGATTACCAAAGTTTTGGGGTGATGCATAGAAGGACCTTGAAAAACATGTATTTATCATTGAAAAGATATGTGAAGAAAATAAGGTCACATAAAAGGATACAATAATTGCATAGTTATCTATCACACTTACATACCGTGCACTAGACTGGTACATGAGCCTTGATGTAAATAATCCACAAGAAACACCAAAGACTGTCATAGAGGTGAAAACGTTGTTGGTAAATTATTTTTAGAAGCCAAGATGACAAAAACAATACATGAAAGAAATGATTGATCTTAGGAAAAAACTAGGTGAGTCTTTCTGGGAGATTGATCAAAGGTTCAAACATCTAAAAGGTAAATTGAAATAATCTATTATTGGCATGCAACATAAACATTTATTTGTGAACTCACTATTACCACCCTTGAAGTATCCTTTGAGACAACAAAAGTTTCAGACTCAAGGAGAGGTGCTGCAAGCATCCCTACAGCTGGAAGAAAACCAATATCAATAGATAGATCCAACAATAGAAGAGTCAAAAGAGGATCTGAAGAGTCTGACATTTTAGTTGAACCAAAATAAGGGGAAAGCGAAGAGAAAATTTGTTTGGTGTACGTTATGCATGATAGAAGGACACCACAAGAATGAATTTCCAAAATTTGCGTAGTACTTGGCAACAAGGGTGCCAAACCCCTTGCGAACATGAGGACCATGGTGTGAAATTTGTAAGACACAAGGGCATGATCCATATCGTTGTCCAATGATGCAAAAGTATAAAATAGTGCCAACGAGTTCTTACTGCAAGTTTTGAAAATTAGTGGGTCATGATGACAAGAACTGTAGACGGTTGGAATTGATGAGAGAGAGAACTTCAGACACCTACAGGGTGCACTCAAAGATGATGACAGGCCAAGCTACACCATAATTTAATAATGTGCAACCATAATTTAATATCGCACAACCGTAGTATAAAAATGCATAACCATAGTATAATCCCACACAGTATAACCAGATACCCTAATACAATGCATCGTGAGGAGATAGAGGTGGATTCATAGGTGGAGGCCGAGGAGGATTTGGACGGGGTAGAGGGCCAGTAGTCTGCCACAAGGGTGGAGACTGTCCACTTCCACTTGCGACGGGGTGGAGACTGTCCACTTCCACTTGCGACATGTATGTATTGTCGCACAGTAGACCACGACATAGAAGACTACCCAACACTATTGGGAAAAATTGATGAAAAAAGTAACCAGAACAATTAGAATGTTCAGTGGATTTTTGCAGAAGCTAGGGATGACAGGAAGAATATCAACATAGTTAGTCGAGGAGGAGCCAATATGGGAGATGATGCAGAAAAGAAAGATATATCTCAACACCAGTGGGTCAAGAAGAACATTGAGCCACATAAGAATTTTGATGCACAGAAATAAAATGAGACGTTTAAGGAATCTAGATAGGATATTATAAAAGAGAACATTGCATCTACATCAATTGTGTATTAAACTCAGGATCCACCAATGTACGAGATTCCACCTTCAATGGATCACACTAGCAAAGGAAAACCTTCAGAGCAAGTAACAAAAAGACATTTTTGGAATCCTATATCCAGTTATTGAACGATCCATCATCCATTAAGGTATTATATAACTTGCTAGAAATATGCGATACAAAGGTACAAGAGAAGTTAGAACAAAATATAGTTAATCATCTCCATACCAGAAGAAGAACAAGTAGGGAATTCATGTTAAATTCCAACATTGGGGACTTCAATATGGGATATATCATACTTTATTTAGGCTCTGAAGTGAATGTGTTACCGAAGAAGACATGGAAGTGTATGGGGGAACCCACATTAGGATATTCACCAGTCTAGTTGAAACTGGAAAATCAACATAAAGTGTTACCAATTGAAAGGATTAAAGGTGTGACAATAGACTTGGATGTAGTGTGCATTGTGACATATTTCGAAGTTATAGAAATTGTGGATGGAACAAAACCCTACTCAACATTACTAGGACTAGACTGGGCATTTGATAACCAGGATATGATCAAACTGAAGACACAAAAAATGGCTTTTGAATCAGGCAAATACAGAGTGATTGCACCATTGGATCCTTCTGAAGAAGAAATGTTTGTAGAGGTGACATGTTTGGACTTGGAAGAAATAAATCATTTATATAAGACTACCGTGCAAGAAGAAGATTATGTCAACCCAACTGCAGATGGGGTACTAAGCTGGAGAAGAATTACATTGTGTGATTTAGACTCAGATATAGGTCTGGAAAAATGGAAACACAGACTACATGAAGTCTCCACAAGGAGGTGTGCAAGAATTGATTGCGCAGTAAGGTGGGTCAGTACAGAGGTAAGGGAACCTCCCACTTTTCATGGTTTGAACAACCTAGAAGAATTATTGACAAATTATGAGGAAGAAGTTTTGGAAAATCATAGATTTTTAGCCATGGATATCACACTCAACGAAACACCTACAATATGGTGGAGCTCGCATAAGGAAACAATTCAAGGATGGTATCAGTGTAAAAGGTTACTATGCATTAGATTTTGCATAGAACAAGGGGAATAATACATTGCATAGATATGATGGGTGAGGGAGACCAACTGAGCATATAGAGAAAATAAGGACACAATGGAGGTTGACACCACTAGAAGAATGGACTCATTACTTTATTCATACATTGGAAGGGATACGAGGGAACTGGTACATAGATCAAGAATTGTGCAGAGGCACTACACAATGGACAATATTACAACATAATTTTGTGGTTTCTTTCTCATTTGAGCATGAGAACCCCAATATTGATTCAACCTTGAAACTAATGCAGGGAATGATATTTTTTGAGGAACATGAGGTGGAAATTATAACATAATATCAATAATAAAAGAAACAAACAATTAAGGACTTACTCTCATGTTATCATGTCCCATAGAAAGCACTAGATGAAGATGATCCACACAAAATTTAGATAGCATAGATTGAAGGTGAGAGAGAGGTGGAAGGTCCATCTTTGGAGTCAGAGGCATTTGATGCACCAATTAAGGTCAAGAAAGTCAACACTGGGATGAAACAAAACCCTAAAATTGCTAGCATTGGAGACTATTGGGATGAGCAGACACTAGAAAGGATAAGAAAATTGTTGTGCGAATATAGTGGCTTGTTTCCAACAACCTTTATAGAGATGAAAGGAATAACAGGTGAGCTAGGTGAGATGAAGATACCCTTAAAACCATATTCTAGACCTATTAGACAAAGACCTTACATGTTTAATCCAACGTATAAGAAAAAAGTGAAAGAAAAACTTGATTTCATGCTAGAAGCTGGTATCATAGAGCCAGTGGAAGACTCTGAATGGATCAGTTCCATGGTAGTCCAGGAAAAGAAACAAGGGGGAATAATAACTTTTGTAGATTTGAGGAAATTGAATGATTCTTTCTTACATGATCCCTTCCCTACCCCTTTTACAGATGAGGTATTAGAAAATGTGGGAGGCCAGGAAGCATATTCATTCACAAATGGATTCTCAGGTAATCATCATATTAAAATATCTCTAGAGGATAGGCATAAGACTACATTTTCTACAAAATGAGGATCCTATCAGTATACAGTTATGCCCTTTGGATTGAAGAATGCACCAACTATATTTTCAAGGGTTGTAATATCACTGACCATCCATGCTGGGCCACACTATGCCAGAGAACTCTTTTGTTCTCTCAATTGAACATATTGTAACATACCCAGTATCCATCTGAGCTATGCCGCATAATTTTTTTGAACTGCATGCAATTAAAATATATGCACACATAACTCTCGCATAAACATATATATAAAACATAAACAACCAAATACACCTGTAAATGCACAGATTCACACTAAAATAACAATAAACATATACATGAAACATATACAATAAATACCCATAAAAATAAACACAGTTATAATCGCACATATGATAACCCATAAAAATAAGCACGTAAATAACAATGTAACATGTAAATTTATCACACAATTGACACTTATATTGGTAAGAATGTCACCAACTACATGCAGACCTTCCATGAACCTCCCAACCTTAGACCACACTGTTCATCACTCTCAACAGTGAGTCACCCCCAAGCTGGGAGTAAACTCCACCCGGGTAAAGGAATTCCTAACCAGGATAAAGGCTCATAGACAATAGGAAAGACTTCGTCTCAGGTGCCAACTCAAAGTAACAACCTACAATCCCTCATTCCCCACATACCTGTCCCACCCAGGAATTGTTCTTCTTCTCTTCTCAACAGTCCTTCGACTGCCCCACTTCCTTTCTGGGCTTCAACAACAGGCCAGACAAGAAGTCTCAGAGCACTGTAGCTGCAGTTCAACACCTTTAGGAAATCAATCCCCAAGAATTATCTAACCCAAAGAATTTCTCACGAACCTGACAACCCGCCTCTTCAATATCCCACAGGCCTGACAACCCACTTCTTCAGTCCATCTCCCAAGCTAACTAGATACACCGACACAAAATGGCTATGGATACAAGTTCAAGTACGGTCATGAAGATACAAAAGATAGCTCAATGGGTGTGTGCATGCTCATGGATGATTGACTGGATGACTAAATGATGGAAGGAATGATGGGAAGAATGATGGAAAAGATGGGAAAATGAACTAAGTCCCAACAATATGTATTCATGTCCCCAACTTGACACTTGTCATGTTGGGACCTACTTTGGCCTACTTGTCCCCAAATTTAGAACTTAGGATAAAATAATTATCCATACTTTATGATTTAATAAATATTAATATAATATTGCTTTTTGGCTTAAGCTCCCTAGCTTAGCCCCTTTTCCTTAACTTTTAGGCCCCTCCCTTTCCCCTAACTAGTGGAGTTTAGTCCCCCATCTCTTTTATCGTGGTTGGTCTGCGTGCATTGATGCATTTTATATTAATCATGAGACATATACAAAAATAGGAGCATTGGCCTTTAACATCTAGGCTCTTAGGCATAATCAAAACATAAGTATCCTAGCTTATAATATCTAGCTCACCATCCTATAAAATGCAACATATACATGAAAGGCTATCTGGCCTCAATATCACACACACTTGTGTTGCTGCGTGCAGTATCCTAGAATGTGCAAACTTCCTCATTTTACTGTGCAGTACATGCACGCATTATACCATGAAATGTGTATACAAAATGATATAAAAAAAACTCACCAACTTAAGTACATTTTCATTCACATTACCATTGGGTTCGGCCTAGGGATATTACAATCCCCTCCCCTTATTTATGCACTGTCCTCAGTGCATCATGTACCCATATACAAAAAAATTTCAAAAATCCTAAAAAATATGCGGGTATTCTTCTCGCATTGCATCCTCATGCTCCCAAGTAGCGTCCGCAAGACCGTACTAGGTCCATTGAACCTTTACAAGCCCTATGGTTCGATTCCAGAGCTGTTTGATTTTTCGGTCCAGAATCTGTATCAGATGCACTTGGAAAACGCCTTCTTGCTCCACCTGATTCACATTCCAATCAATAACATGATTAGCATCAGGTATATATTTATTTAGCAATGATACATGGAATACATTATGAATAGACATAGATGCAGGCAATGCAATCATATAAGCAACTGGCCCAATCCTCTCTAGGATTTCAAATGGCCCACAATAGCGAGCTGCCAATTTTGAATAGTTTCCCAACTTCAAGGAACTTCTGTTGGCCTTCACTTTCAAGAATACATGATCACCCACTTTAAATTCCTTGTGAGTTTTTCCCTTATCAACATAGATTTTATGTCTGTCTTGGGTTGCCTTTAAATTTTGTTTTATTTTTATCATTTTCTCCTCCATTTCCCTGAGAAAATATGGCCCAACCACTACTCTGTTTGTCGGGTTATCCCAACTTACTGGTGTGTTTCACTTTCTTCCATAAAGTGCCTCAAGTGGGCTCATCTTTAGAGATGCTTGGTACCCATTGTTATAAGAAAACTCTACCAAGTGTATGTAGTCTTCCCATTTTGATGGTTTATCCATCACATACATCCTCAACATATCTTCAATCACTTGATTCACCCTCTCTGTTTGCCCATATGATTCTGGATGATAAGATGTACTAAAATCCCTAAGAATTTGGTACATAAATTCTGCCCCTATACACGATAATTTCATCATTATCTAGCTTATATTCCTCAATTTTTTGCTACAAAATACCTTGCTGTAATTTTGCCACTAATTCCTTGTATTGCAAATCTGATTTGGAAGCCTCTGTAATTCTATCTTTCAAATATTATTGGTACATGCTAATGACTGTAGCATGCAATTCATGTACTCTTCCTCTGAGTGCATCAACCACTTTGTTCTCTTTCCCCTTGATATGCTTTATATCAAAGTCATATCACTTAGAAATTCCAACCATCTTCTTTGCCTAACATTTAGAGTTAGCAGATCAAATAAATATTTTAGACCATTATGGTCTGTTCTTATCTCAAACCTCCTTCCCATGAGATAATGTCTCCATTTCCTCAAGGCATGCACTATGGCTACCAACTCCAAATCGTGAGTGGCATAGTGTCTTTCATGCTCTTTCAACTTCCTTGATTCATAACATATAACAAACCCATTTTGATTGAGGAATCCACCAAGTCCATCTTTACATGCATCTGTGCATACAATGAAGTCTTCATTTGGGTCTGCAATCCTTAGTATTGGAGCACTTGTTAATAATTGTTTCAAGTGTTGGAAACTCTTTTCACAATCCAATGTCCACTGGAACTTTACACCCTTCTTTTGTAAGGAAGTGATTGGGTGAGAAATCTTTGAGAATCCTTCAATAAATCTCCTATAGTAGCTTGCAAGTCCCATGAATGATCTTACTTCTGTCACATTCTTTGGCGCTGACCATTCTCTAATGGCTTCTATCTTCTCAGGATCCACTACTATCCCATCCTTTGAAATGATATGCCCCAAATAATGAATTTGCTTCTGATAAAATGAGCACTTTCTCAACTTGGCATACAATTGACGCTCCCTTAATACTTGCAACACCATCCTCAAATTATGTTCATTCTCTTCTTTTGACTTGGAATATATAAGAATGTCATCCAAAAAGACAATGACAAACTTGTCTAAATATTCTTGGAAAACACCATTCATTAAGAAAATGAAAACAATTGGTGCATTTGTTAACCCAAACGGCACCACTGTGAACTCATAATTACCATACCATGTCCTGAAGGTGGTCTTGCTAATATCTTCCTCTTTAATCCTTACCTGATGGCATCCTGACCTAAGATCTATCTTTGAAAATATCTCTGCAACCTTAAATTGATAAAAAATATCATCAATCCTTGGCAGAGGATACTTGTTCTTAACAATCACTTTATTCAACTGTCTGAAATCAATGCAAAATATTAATGTTCCATCCTTTTTCTTTAAAAACAAGATTGGGGCACCCCAAAGTGACAAACTTGGGTGTATATACCTCTTATTGAAAAGTTCTTGAAGCTACATTTGCAACTCCTTCAACTCTGGTGTACTCATTTTTTAAGGAGTCTTTGACACTGGAGCTTCTCCAGGCATTAAATTTATAGAGAAATCAATATCTCTCTTTGGGGGTAGTCCTGGTACCTCCTTAAATACATCTTCAATTTCTTCCAGGACTGCATAATCCTCCAAATTTGGCACCTTATCTTTAGGTGTCTCTTCCATATGAGTTGCAAATATTTGACACCCTTTTATGTAACATTTCTTCAGTTGCAATGCTGAAATTTCTCTGATGGTTACTACCCTGGGAATTCCCTGCACTCTCCTTAGGTTACCTTCTTCATCCAAGCAAGTAAATGCCTTGTTATGATAGTCTAGGATAACATGATGTTGGTCCAACCAACCCATCCCAATTAGACATCCCTAGGAACCTAAAGGCAAGATGTTCAAATCTTCCCTGGTGTTCAGTCCATTCATGTCCATAAGACATGACTTAACCATCTCATTAACTTTTCTTTTGGCTCCGATAACCAACTGCACCAACCAAGATTTTCCATGCATGCTTCTTGGAAAATGAAAACTTTCCACCATCTTAGGATTTATATAACTATGACTAGCCCCTGAATCAATTAAAATAGAAATGGTTTGGTTGTTGATCATACCTTCCACTTCAATCATATGTGACTGATGTTGTGCTTTCTTGTTATCGAGGGCTGCATAGATCCTTGGTACATTTCTTCCCATGTCCTCCATTGTTTCAGCTTGCTGTACATTGTGAACAATTGTCACTTTTTCAGCTCCGTGAGGGCAATATCTGTACATGTGATATCCTTTACAACCCCAACATTGAATAGGTGGCTACCTTGGCCTTTGACCCCCTGTCTCAATTGTTCTAGGTTCTCTAGAAGTTGGTTGTCCCTAAGTATTACTTCTGAAGAATGGTGGTTTAGTTCCCTTCTTCCTCTGATCCATCTTGAATTTGTTTTTGTCTTCCCAATATTTTTGGAAAGTTGGCATTTATTTTTGCTGATCATAAAGGAATTTAGCTTGCCTTATGGTATCCTCCAGTGTCTTGGGATCATCATACTATATTTTATCACTGATAAATGATGGAAATCCACTCAAATACCTTTGAATCTTAACTATCTCATCCTTGATGAAAGATACATACTTCAACAGTTCTAAAC
Organism: Picea engelmannii; assembly: GCA_009831015.1. Taxonomy (NCBI): domain Eukaryota; kingdom Viridiplantae; phylum Streptophyta; class Pinopsida; order Pinales; family Pinaceae; genus Picea; species Picea engelmannii. The sequence goes on from ML776799.1 coordinate 590,459, forward strand.
AACTTCTCTCATCCTTTTATGGATTTGGACATCCTTATGCAAATTTTAATGGTCTCTTCCATATTCATGTTTTCATTCCTTTCATCTCCATGTCCATTGGAGTTTGTTCCTTCAATGCCCAAATGGGCATCCATCCCTCTTATATCATCCTCCTGACTATAAGTCCCTTGTGCCTCTTCCATTTCTCTGGACTCTGTGATGATATTGATCTGATCTAGTTGTTGTTAACTGTGCAGCCAACAAAACTTTGCCAGGCTAACTGTTTCAACAATTTCATGAAAATATTAACCATTCTGGTTCAATAATATATTAGAATCTTTTTTTCTGATTTCTTGAAAATTGAATGTCCAAATCAATTTTCTGGGTGGATATTTATATTCCACTATCCAATACCTCTCCAATTCATTCTTCCATGCTCAATTCTGAGTCTTGAGTAGAAAGTTATGGCTATTTGAAATTTTCCCATTAATTTTCCCATTAATTTTTCTGTTCATTTTTCAACTTGGCGCTACTATGCGCTGTAATTATGCGATTTTGCACCTGCAACATTGGATTTTTCATAGGATATCAATTGGGTTTCTTCATATACATAATATGGACACTCTATCCAAGTTTCACCTTTTTCTGGGTTCTGGGATGCTAGTTACAGCCTGCTGAAATTCCAGACCAAAATACCATATTGTAACTAGTATGCTACATATACCTTCTTTTCCATATTAAAAACTTTTAACATGCCCCAAAATTTAATTCATCTCTTGGAATGTCTTCTATGTTTCAATATATTTCCATTTACTACTCCTGTGCCTCAATTTGATTCCAAAGAAGAAAGTTATGGCTCTTTGAAGTTAGATGGGTGTTAAAATTTACCCTCCATTGTTTGTGCTGTAAGTTTCTCATAAAAGCTCCATTTTACGAATGATTTGCACCATTAGAAATCTCTCTTCGAGATATTTTTTTTGAGCTACAAAGATAGAGTGTGCTTTGCCACACTCCATTCTCATGGTTTTTGAGTATCTAAAAACGTTGTTAAGGCCCTCAAAAACACATTGTAAAAATATGACGTTCAAATGATATAAAACATCGCAGAAAATCATTAGTTTTTTGTTGTTGTTCACCCTTCAAATGATTTCACATGCACAAATTTCAACCTATAACCCATATTTTCCATGCGCAACAAAATCACAAGGTAAATCGTGCTTCACGCACTTTAAAATCACTTTAGCATGCACACCCGGACACTAACATTTTTCCATGTGACACCAAAATTTAGCGCGCACACTTGCACACTAACATTTTTCCATGCAACACCAAAATTTAGTGCATGCACTAGCATGCCAATATCTTGCCATGTAGTGATGAATTTTACCTATCACATGATTTTCACTACGCATCATGCATTTTTAGTGCGCCCACCTATGCACATTCATTTTTATGCACATCAATTCCTCGTGAATTCCGCTACGGAAATTGGGGCATTTGGCTTAACATTTTCCACAATTTACCATCGACATTATACAACCATGAAATTTGTTCAATTTCACCCCGATAACACCAGTTCAACCAATGCAACAACAAATTCTTGTAGGTTGACATTTCTAGAACAAATTTATCCAAAATCAATCCGCGAATTGAGAATTTTAATCACTAAACTCACTCCATCTAGCATGGCTTCACTATAGCTTCAAATTCGACCCATTCTAGATCCGAATTTGCTATAACAGATATTAAATCGGGAATATCTCATCACTTGGCTGAATTTCTCCAGTTTCTCATGAATTTAACAACATAAATTGGGGCTTTTCCCCAATTCTTCCCAGTTGTTGTTACTTTTTACCATGGACGCTCTACAAACTGAAATTTGGCCACTTCAAAATAAATCCTCTGTGACATTTCACTTCAACTCAACTTTCTCGGCCCATCCAGTCTCAGTGTTGAAAACTGAGGCTTTGATACCATGTTGTAACGTCCCCGTACATCCATGCTGGGCCACGCTACGCCAGAGAACTCTTTCGTTCTCTCTGCGAAACATATTGTAACATACCGAGTATCAAACTGAGCTATTCCATATAAATTTGTCGAACTGCATGCAATTTAAATATACACACACAAAACTCTTGCAAAAACATATATATATATATATATATATATATATATATATATATATATATATATATATATATATATAAANATATATATATATATATATATATATATATATATATATATATATATATATATATATATATATATAAGTAAACAACCAAATACACCTATAAATGTACAAATTCACACTGAAATAACAATAAACATATACATGCAACATATACATGAAATACCCATAAAAATAAACATAGTTATAATTGCACATATGATAACCCATAAAAATAAGCATGTAAATAACAATGCAACATGTAAATTTATCACACAATTGACACTTATCTTGGTAATAATGTCACCAACTGCGTGTAGACCTTCCACGAACCTCCCAACCTTAGACCACACTATTCATCACTCTCAATAGTGAGTCACCCCCGATATGGGACTAAACTCCACCCGGGTAAAGGGATTCCTAACCAGGTTAAAGGCTCATAGACAACTGGAAAGACTCTGTATTAGGTGCCAACTCAAACTAACAACCTAAAGTCCCTCATTCCCCACATGCCTATCCCACCTAGAATGTGTTCCCCTTCTCTGCTCAACAGTCCTTCGGCTACCCCACTTCCTTTCCAGGCTTCAACAATAGGTTAAACAAGAAGTCTCAAAGCACTGTAGTTGCAGTTCAACACCTTCAGGAAATCAATCCCCGACAATTATCTAACCTAGAGAATTGCTCACGGGCCTAACAAACCACCTCTTCAATATCCCACAGGCCTGACAACTCGCTTATTCAGTCCATCTCCCAAGCTAACTAGGTACAGTCATGAAGATACAAAATATAGCTCAATGGGTGTGTGCATGCTCATGGATGATTGAATGGATGACTGAATGATGGAAAATATGGGAAAATGAACTAAGTCCCAACAATATGTATGCATGTCCCAAACTTGACACTTTTCATGTTGGGAGCTACTTTGGCCTACTCGTCCCCAACTTTAGAACTTAGGATAAAATAATTATCCATACTTTATGATTTAAGAAATATTAATATAATATTCGTTTTTGGCTTAAGCTCCCTAGATTAGCACATTTTTCTTAACTTTTAGGCCCCTCCCTTTCCCTTAACTACTTGTTAAGTAACTGAATAGATCTATAAATATAATCACCACAAATACTGAATACACAATAGATCCACAGAGCAATATAGAAGAACAATATGCAAAATCTCTTTTATTACTATTAAACCCTTGAGGTAGGGAAACACCATACAATGGATCCTATTATGGAAGGGATCCTCTCCTGTTCAGTTGCCTCTTCGAGGGGTTTTGGCCCTTGGTTATGGAAGAAAGCGAAGATCAAGGAAGAAAAGGTCAAACACGAACTGCGTGGGAGACACAATGACTGTCATTGGGTCGAAGTAAGTAAAAGAGAAGAAAAGATGGAGCAAAGTACGAAAAAGAAAGCCATTGAATGAGGAGATCAGGGATGATATATCAGCAAGAGAAAAGAGTCGTAGACAACTCAACAAGTAGAGAAAGCCACCATTGGATGCTTTGGAGAACCGCATGAGAAGGGAGGAAAGACAAGCCAACGAAGCCTTGAAAAGGTGGGTCAAGTTGACCTAGGGTTTTAGACACCTAGGGTTTTGACACCTAGGTTTCGACCTAAGGCTGTCGGTGAGGGACTATAATGTATAAATAGAGGCTGAGAGGAGCTAGGTCGGGTCACTACTAGTTTTGGGTATTGATATTGATTGTTGTTTGAGAGATTATTGTACTATGAGAGAGAAGAGTGTTGAGAGTGAGAGCCTTCTGGTATTGTAAGATCTTTAGTTGGGTGCGAAGATCAAGTCCTGCAGCTAGGTGTGTAGGAAAGTGGGAGACAAGGAGAAGAGGAGAGAAGATCTGCTGACTAAGAGCACAGATCATAACTGTAAGCTTTACCTTAATATATCATAAGCACAATTATGTGGACGTATCCCTAGAGGGAGGATGAACCACGTATATTTTTTGTTGTATGTGTGATTGATGCCTGGATCTTTGTCATTGTTATACTGTTATTTGAAGTATTGTGTTAGATCAGATGTATAGCTGCGTAGAGTAGATCTAGATGATAAGAGATATATGAATGTTGCATTATTGTTGTATTAGTTCCACTTGATATTCCCCTGTTTGTATACATCTCTGTCCTACAACCCCCCTCTTAGCTGCTTTGGGTGAGACTGCATTTGCTTCACAGATGTTGTCGAAAGGGCCAATAGCTAGGGCTTGTTGGTGCGCTCTTGGAGTGAACCCTGGGTCTGCCCCTGTGCCAACAAATGGTTCTGTTGCCTAGACAAGAATCTATTTAAGGGAATGTTAAGGTGGTTCCCATCAAAGACCGAGATCCAAAAGTGGATAGAGGATCAAGAGAGGGACTTCGTTGAAGCCCAAAACAAGAACCCTAAACTGAGTACTGAAGATTGGCTACAAAGATACATCTTCACCGACATTCATGAGATCTTCTTTGGGGGAATCCACTAGGATTTGTTTGGATGGTTGGCTAGGTTGGCCGATACCCAGTTCGAGATTAGATCTAGAAATCCTGTGATTTGGATGCTGGCACTGATCCAAAAGGTCAAGAGAGTTGACAATACCATATCTAGAGAAATAGATCATTGGTTTGATAGTACCATTGGAGGGTATATCACCGAGTTTTCTATTGACAGAACATAATCGTATAGCCAAGCCGAGAGATACATTTTGAAAGGACCTAGAGGAAAATTTTTGCACTTTCTAAAGATGAGAATCAAGATGCTCTTGCATGAAAACCACATCTTGAAGACACAGTATATTGGTTGAACCTGAAAAGGGTAATGTTCAAGATCTCGGATAGCGACAGTGACACAGAAGCAGGACATACGCATAGTGGGAAAGTATTCCGAGGGGTTCACCTTGAGAAATTGTTTAAGAAAAACTATGGAGAATAGGGTTTCTACAGTGGAGAAGAGGTAGATCTAACCGACGAAGAACATTCAGAGCCCACCATAACAGAAGAAGGGGAAGCTGAAGAACTTTGCCAAAGCGAGATAGAAACCTCAGGGACTACATGGAATACTGAATTAAGTAACATTAATCTTCCTATTGTCTCAACAATACTTAGTGATCAGAATATTCAGAATCACTAGAGTCCTCAAAGCATTGTTACCAGTAGCTTAGCATCTACTCAGACAAGAAGCCTAGTCAGCTCTATGGCAGATGAAATGAGGCTCCCTATCTTTAGAGGAGATGGATCTGAATATCTAGATCAACATTGGTTTCTGTGTGAATCCGTATGGAATATTAAAAGTATCACCGACAAAGCTATCAAGAGAACCCAGTTCAACACTACGCTAAGGGACCGCGCACTGAGCTGGTGCATTAAACTTGTCCAAGGACTGGCATAGCCTAAGCCATTGAACGAGATCAAGAATGAACTGATTGTAAAGTTTAAGAAACCTAAGTCGGAGTCACAATGTATTACAGAGATAAAAGAGATCAAACAAAAGGTAGCAAAACTTGTTTGGGAGTTCAACCAGAGTTCAAAACCCTAACAAGCCGATTAACTTTTCAGATCCTCGATGAATAGAACAAATAATGGTTCATCGCTGTGCTGTTACCACACATCAGAGTCCCTCTGATGCAGCAGACGATTGCATCATAGGCAAAATCTTTGGAAATCACCATGAAGCTTGAATCAACACCTATGGGAGAATCAAGCTCAGGCATGAGCCAGATCCTGAGTCAGCTAACCAGTTTGTCTTTACATGTGGAGGATATGAATAAATTTAAGGGAAAAGACAAAAGGGAAGATGTTTGGTGTGTGATATGAAGACAAAAAGTTCATGATAAGGAACACTGTCCCTTATTCCATGAGTATTTGGCCTCAGGAGCATTGAGCCCCTTGAAGCAAGTTAACATGCCCTGGTGTGATGTGTGCAAAAATAGACATCACCCAGGCGAGTGTTATTACATGCAGAAGTATGTTCAGACACACACAAAATTGTACTACACATTCTGTAAATTAGTAGGGCATGATGATCAAGATTTTAGAGCTTACAACCTCATGCATGAGAGGTCAAGAGACATACACAAGATTCAGGGAAAAGTAGAGAAATAAGGAAATACTCCACAGTACAACTCTCCAGGGAGTGGAAACTTCACTCCTCACAGTGGATACAGAGGACAAGAACGAGGAGGAGGTATGGGCCGAGGCCGAGGACAAATAATCCATTATAATTGCACCCAACCAAGACACTTAGCAAGGGATTGTCAGAACTCTTGCACAACCTGCAGTTATTGTAACTCTTTTGAGCATGTCATAGAAGAATGCCCTGTGCTAGTGGATAAGGTTCATGAAAGATGAGGAACCCAACAGAATCCACAAGTACAACTGATATATGCTAAACCTTGCGGAACCAAACCTAGAGTCACTGTCATTACTCGAGGAGGCGCTACTACAGGAGAGGATAGAACAACCCAAAGAAAGATCACAGAAGAGTCTGGTATCATGAAAGCTAAGGAGAAGACTCAGGCTTTTGATGCAAAGAAAGAAAGATGAATATTTGAGGAAGCAAGACATGAGCTCAAGGGGAACCAAGGATCCTCATCTAGAATGAAACCAAAAGTAAAAGAGTATAGAATGCCTCAGGAATTTTATCAATCAGTTGCACATAAAGAAGAAAAAGAAGTAAGTATGCTCATTGACATTCTGTACACTTGTCTTAAATTAATTAAGGATGAGAAAGTCGTACAAGAGTTACAAAACCTAATCAGGCAGTATAATCTAGGAAAGGTAGATCCCTTGCTGAACAAGGTAGTACACCAGATTGGTAAGAAGAGAAGAACAAACAAAGAATTACATTTGAATGCTCAAATAGGTGAGTACGATATAGACTATGTGGTCCTCGATTTAGGGTCGGAGGTCAACATCATGATGAATAAAACTTGGGCACTGATGGGAAAACCCAAGCTGATATATTCTCCTATCAGGATTCACATGGCTAATCATCAAGCTGCCAGCCCATTTGGATGATTGGAGCATGTCCCGATAGACATCGACGGAGTTAGAACCTTTGCAGAGTTTGAGGTAATTGAAATTGTTGATGATAGCTTCCCTTACCCTGCATTACTAGGAATTGATTGGGCCTTCAATAATTCTACTATGGTCGATTTAAAGAAAATACGCATGACATTTGAAGGAGATGGCCTTAGGGTCATTGCACCCTTAGATCTAGATGAAGGTTCGCGGTATACAAAGCCCATCAGAGAAGAAGACTATGCATATGAGCTGGAAAACATCTATAAATTAACAACCAGACAACATGATTACATTAACCCTACTTTCGATGAGAATCTAAGCTGGAGAAGTGATAACACATTTTCATCAGATTCAGAAGAAGCACTAGAGAACTAGCAGAACCAGATGTATGAAGTATCCACAAGGATATGTTCTCGACTGGCCAGAGAAGTTCATTAGATTGGTACAACAACAAGTAACTTACCTACCTTTGACGGTCTGAATCCTTTAGAATCCTTCTTGATGGACTTTGAAACAATTTTACTAGATCAACAGAGGCTATTGGCTATGGATGAAGCTCTGAAAGATACACCAAAAAGATGGTGGGGGACACATAAAAGCAATATCACAGACTGGACACAATGTTGAACCTTGATGACAATGCAGTTTTCAACACAAGTAGGAAGTTGTGAAGTGAGGTACATAGGTCAAAGCTACCCAAAGGACCATGTATGAAGCTGCGAAGAGGCCTGAAGTGATATTCCTCGAGAACAATGGGTACACAAATTCATTAACACGCTAGACACGACCCCTATTAACTGGTACCTTCAAGTAGAACTGCGCCTTATCACCACCGATTGGGAAGGTATGCTTCAAAACTTTGTAACCAACTTTTTATTTGAAAGTGAATTTCCCTCAGTAGATCAAGCATTAAAGAGTGTGAGACAGAAAGCATTTAAAGAGTCATCTAGCCTCCCTTTGGAGCAATAAGAGGATGAATGGACTACGCCATTCCAGAAATTACAAGGATGTTACAACATTAATGTCAATGAAGATGATGATCTGAGGAAGGTAAACATTGCTGAGACAGAAGGCCACAGGGATGTGGAAGGACCAAGAGTTGAACTACCATTCATTGGATAGCTAATCAAGATAAATAAAGTTAATATTGGGACAGAGGAGACACCGAAGCTTGCCAATGTCACAGATTACTGGGATGCTGCTACCATCGACAAAATTACAGAATTACTGCACGAGTATCAGGACTTATTTCTGACCAAGTTCATTGATATGAAGGGTATCAAAGGAACTATGGGAGAAATGAGAATACCTTTGAAACTAGGTGGGAATCTAGTCAAGAAAAGACCCTACAGATTGAACCCGAAATATAAGGAAAAAGTGAAGATTGAGCTCGACAAAATGTTGGAAGCAGGGATTATTGAACTTGTCAAAGAGTCGGAGTGGATCAGCCCTATGGTAGTACAAGACAAGAAGACATGTGAGATTAAAATATGTGTGGACCTCAAAAAGCTCAACAATGTCTGTTTGCATGACCCCTTCCCAACACCATTCACAGATGAAGTATTAGACAATGTAGGAGGCTAAGAGGTATATTCTTTTATAGACGGGTTTTTAGGATACCATCAGATCCGGATTGCCAAGGAGGACCTCCACAAGACCACATTTTCCACATAATGGGGATCCTAACAATACACAGTGATGCCATTTGGACTAAAGAATGGCCCAAACATCTTTTCTAGGGTGGTGGTCGAAGGATTCAAAGAATTTTTGCATAAGTTTTTAGAAGCCTATTTTGATGACTGGACTGTTTTTAGTTTGCTGAAAAATCATGTTGAATGTCTAAGGCTAATGTTGGATAAATGCAGACAATGTCAAATTACTTTGAATTTGAAGAAGTGCATCTTCTTCTCACCATTTGGAGTATTATTAGGTCATATTGTATGCAAGCAAGGATTGTTGGTGGACCCATCCAAAATTGCAATTATAGTTGATTTGCCACCTCCTCCCTCAGTTAAACAACTGCGCACCGCGCTAGGACATACTGGCTATTACAAGAAATTTATTAAAGGATATGCTTAGATTATTGCGCCAATGGAGAAGTTATTAAAGAAAGAATGTCAGTTTGGTTGGACAGAAGAATGCCAACAGATCTTCAATACACTGGAACAAAAGATGGTGACTGCGCCTATTCTAGTCTTCCCAGATTGGAGCCAGGAGTTTCATGTGCATGTTGATGCATCTTCCATTGCATTAGGAGAAATACTAGCACAACCCGGAGAAGGGGACATTGATCATCCATTAGCATTTGCCAGCAGAAAGATATCTACAGCTGAAATCAATTACACTACTACAGAGAGAGAAGGATTAACCATGGTGTATGTGCTGCAATAATTCCACCATTATTTAATAGGAGGACACTTTAAAATGTTTACTGATCACTCTCTGCTGAAGTATCCGGTCAACAAGCAAGTGTTGGGGTGGCTAATATGCATATGGCTTCTCATGTTTCAAGAATATGATTTTGAGATCATAGCTAAGCCAGGAAGAATGAACAAGGGACCTGACCACCTGTCGAGGTTGGAACATGGTGAACAACCCACCAATTTGGAGGATACACTATTGGATGCACAACTTCTCGCCGTCAGGAAGATGGATGATCACTTCATATACATATTCCAATTCCTATCAACAGGAATGGCTCCAAGTGAGTATACAATTTCCCAGAAGAAACAACTCGTAGTGCGCGCTGCAGATTTTTCACTAATAGATGGTCAACTATATAAGATGGGACATGAAGAGATATTAAGAAAATGTGTGATGGAGGCAGAGAACCCACTGATCCTCAAAAAATCTCATGAAGGCCTCGCAGGAGGACATTACGCAGGAAAAGAAACTGTGCAGAAGGTTCTACGAGTTGGCCTTTGGTGGCCTACTTTACACAAAGATGCTAAAGAGTATACTAGAGCCTGTGATGTATGCCAGAGAGTTGGAAAACCATATAGAAGAGACAAAATTCTGCTAGCATCGTAGATGACCCTACAAGAATTTGAAAAATGGGCCATTGACTTCGTGGGACCCATAAACCCACTAGGAAAGCGCACAGGAGCAAGGTCTATTATCACTGTGACAAAATACCTGACTAGATGGGCCGAAGCAAGAGCAGTCAAGGAATGTAGTGCAACTACAACCACGTGTTTTACATTTGATGACATAATAATCAGGTTTGGATGCCCTAAGACCCTTATGAGCGATCAAGGTACTTATTTCATCAATAAGATAGTTGAAGCCTTGACTGAAGAATTGGCAGTCCACCATCAGAAGAGTACACCTTACCATCCACAAGCAAATAGAACGGTTGAAGCATTTAACAAAATATTGGAGAAAACATTGACAAATATTTGCAATGTGAAGAGGGATGACTAGGATTTAAGAGTACCAATAGTACTCTGGGCTTATAAAACCACTTGTAAGAAATTAACAATGCAGACCCCTTTCAAGTTGGTTTATGGTCTCGAAGTTGTTGTCCCGATGGAGTACTTGGTACCGAGCTTAAGAATTGCTGCATTTATAGACATGGATGATACTGACACTGTTTGTGAGAGGCTTCCCCAGTTGGTTGAACTAGAAGAAGACAGATTTATGGCAAGATTCCATCAACATGTACAAAAGGAAAGAGATAAGGCATATCATGACAGACACATCAAGAAGAATGAATTTAAGCCATCTAATTTAGTACTAGTGTATGACAGTAAATTTATAAGACATCCAGGGAAGTTCAGAATGCATTGGCTTGGACCATATGAGATCGCCTATGTTACAGAAGGAGGAGTTGCACAACTGAAGACATTGAAGGGAGAATGGAAAGAGGGATTAGTAAATGGGAATCAGCTGAAGTTGTACTATGATAACCAACTGCCTTGTAGCTCTTAGTAAAATCAAAGGAAAAAAGGCTCTAGGTACCAGGTGCAGTTGAAACTACGTACCAGACACAAAAAAGATAGTCTGCACAAGGATGGGAAGGAGACACGGAGCAGAAAGAAAAGGCTGCACTCTATAGTCCAAATTCAAAGTGACATGGAAGGATCAGAACTGAAGTGCCTCGGGACGAGTTGCAGGTAAGTGTTGGGGGCATGTTGGCCCTTGGTTATGGAAGAAAGTGAAGATTGAGGAAGAAAAGGTCAAACACGAACTGTGTGGGAGACACAGTGACTATCATTGGGTCGAAGTAAACAAAAGAGAAGAAAAGATGGAGCGAAGTACAGAAAAGAAAGCCATTGAATGATGAGATTAGGGATGACATATCAACAAGAGAAAAGAATCATAGACAACTCAACAAGCAGAGAAATCCACCATTGGATGCTTTGGAGAACTGCACGAGAAGGGAGGAAAGACAGGCTAGCGAAGCCCTGAAAAGGTGGGTCAAGTTGAACTAGGGTTTTAGACATCTAGGGTTTTGGGTAATTAGGGTTTTGACACCTAGGTTTTGACCTAAGGCTATCAGTGAGGGACTATAATGTATAAATAGAGGTCGAGAGGACCTAGGTCGGGTTGGTACTAGTGTTGGGTATTGATATTGATTGTTGTTTGAGAGATTATTGTATTGTGAGAGAGAGGAGTACTTAGAGTGAGAGCCTTCTAGTATTGTAAGATCTTCAACTGGGTACGAAGATAAAGTCCTGCAGCTGGGTGCACAGGAAGGTGGGAGATAGAGAGAAGAGGAGAGAAGATCTGCTGACTAAGAGCACATATTAGAACTGTAATCTTTACCTTAATATATCATAAGCACAGTTCTGTGGAAGTATCCCTAGAGGGAGGGTGAACCACATATATTTTGTGTTGTATGTGTGATTGATCCCTAGATCTTTGTCATTATTATACTATTATTTGCATTATTGTGTTAGATCACATGTATAGTTGCACAGAGTAGATATAGCTGATAACAGATATATGAATGCTACATTATTGTTGTATTAGTTCCACTTGATATTCCTCTGGTTGTAGACATGTTTGTCCTGCAACCCCCCTCTTAGCTTCTTTGGGTGAGACTGCATCTGCTTTGCAGGTGTTGCCGAAAGGGCCAGTAGCCAGGGCTTGTTGGTGCACTCTTGGAGTGAACCCTGGGTCTGCCCCTGTGCCAACAAGGGGGCTTCCTCCTAATGAGCTTCAAATCCATGTACAATACTTCTCTTCATGTCCCATTACATTCCTTGAACCTATTTATATATTTCTATCATCACCTAATAACATTCTAGATGAGGAATCTACTGGAAGTAGAACCTTCTAAGAAGTCCTCTTACATTTTTTTATATCTAACTACCAATTTATTATATCTAACTACCATAGTGGGCCTTATTTAATAATATAGTGGACCTAGTCCACCTTACATTGAATGGCCTCCACTATTATCACTATGGGCCCTCTGGGCCTCCACTATTACCTCTATAACTACCTAACATTCCATCCTCCTTATGAAAGCGTTGTCCTCATGATCCAGATTATTTTCGGCACGAAATGAGAGCGGAGATATAATAAAGAAATGCACAGAGATATTGTAGATATTCAATAATATAACAGAAATGTATCAGAGATGAAACCATAAACACAGATATACAGTAATACACGATTTCTATTAATCAAAGACATGTACAGAGACTGTAAAAATACAGAGTGAAAGACTCGCTAGAATGGTGACAACTTATTACTGAGAAGAGATGTGACGGCTACTCGCATTCGCAAGATGTTTACAATGAGGCTCTGAAGGCCCTTTTACAATAAAATGGAATGCCAAAAGTCCTAGACATACAAAAACCTAACCCTAGGAGATGAAGCGCCAAAAGTCATGTGGGCCCCATTTGGGTAAGTTGGTGCATCAACTTCCCGGGGTCGTAACTTTTGCATACGATCTCCGTTTTAGGCGTGTGATAGCTCGTTGGAAAGGTATCATCGATGAGATTCATTTTGGGGGATAAATCATGACTTTGTATATCATTGAGAACCTTGATCTCGAAAAACCTTCATTTAGGCCCTCAAAATGGCCCCGAAAGTTAAAACCTGCTAAAAATAGTAAACTGCCAAAATTGCCAGAAAGCCGTTTTGAGCCATTTTGAAAAGGTGGCTGGCCATTGATATCCACCTGGATCAATCCTCCCTCCTTAGGAAGAAATGGTCTCCATTGCGTTGATTTTCCGAGGGAGAGGGGAAAGCGATTGCTGAATCTAAATCTTGGTGATCTACTTGCCTTGCTAGAGTTGTGGCGTTGCTTAGCTTGTTGAAGGCTATCATGAACCTTTGGCTGGAAGGTTTGGACCTTTTTAACTAGCTTGGCTATTTTAGATGACTTTGTGCAGAAGGAATATTCATGCTTTGTTGCAACCTGGTCGACCTGCTTCTGTTGGATAGAAGGTGCTTGGGCCGAAGTTGTGGTGGCTGCAGTATCCTTCTGTTCACCCTTTGAACAGATTATGGAGAAGATAAATTTTGTAGTATGAGATACTACCTTGCGACACTGTTTAGGTGGGGCAGTAGTTAGAACTACCTCTGGTATCCTATAGAGATGACCCCCAGAGTAATAATGACACTACGGGGTCGAGACTCATAGATAGCATGGTGTTTCCACATATATGGCTGGCCCAAGAGAACATCACAGACATCCAGTGGGG
>ML776799.1:604423-623896 GCA_009831015.1 Picea engelmannii
AACATCACATAATACCTCATCCTTGAAGGGTTGGATGCCGTATGATAATCGACACTGCTGGCTGACACGAAGATCTCGTCCTTGGCGAAGCCACCCAATGCTGTATGGTTGCGGGTGTGGTGTTGTCGACAATCCAAACTGTTTGATGACCTCTGCTAAGATGAGGTTCTTCTGGCTTCCGCTATCAACAATAAAATGTAGTGGGGTCCCCTTCACCCACATCTGTGAATGAAAAAGGCGCTCCCCCTCTTTGTGGATCTGTTGGTTCTTCTGGTTGAATTTCTGCGGTCGCAACAATAACAGTGGGGTCTGCATCGATGATCTGTCTTTTACCAGTATTTTCAGAATCAAATTTCGAATCAGGGTTCAACTCCTTGTCTTTGATCTCAGTCACTAATGACTGTTTTGAGCGACATTCATCGGTGTTGTGCCAGGGGATTTTGTGGAAATCACACCATTTTTCGGTGTCCTTCTTTGTCTTCCCGTGACCCTTCTTTTCCTATGGCTTGGACTGGTTTTCGGGAGACTGTTTGTTGGGGTTATATTTGTCATACTTTGGTTGTTGTGGATTTGCAGACCCAAACTCCCATTTGTTCTAGTGCTTAAATTTCTGCTCGATTTTAACAACATATCGATAGGCTGCACCGAGTGATGAGATGTCTAGAAAATCCATTTCAGTTTGGATGTATCTGTGTAGAGCCCCATGGTATTTCAGAACCAAATGTTGTTCAGATTCTTTGATACCTAGCTTGGTGCATAAGGTATGGAAGCTGTTGGTGAACTCCGGAACTGATTGGCCCTTCTCTTGCCGTAGTGTGGTCCATCTCATGTACTGGTCCTCATAGTTGCCAACAGGGTAGTATTGTTCCTTTACCACATCCACAAAAAATTCCCAAGTGGGCTCGACCCCATATATTCCAGAATCCTCTATGGAACTCTGGTCTCAATAATTTTCCCACCAATGTTTGACATGGGGGAGATCCTTAAGGAGTGAGAAGGTGATCTTTTCCTTGTCGGAAAAATTATGAATAGAGAAATAACCTTCTAGCAGATTTAACCATTTATCTAGGGCATCTGCATCTATTTGACCTTCAAATACGAGAATATCAAAATTAACCTGTACCTTGAAAGGCGAGGTGCCTCCAAAGTGGTCACTTGATGAAGATGTGCCTGATGCTATCGGTAGGCGTTGAAGGATGTGGGAAAAATTATCCATCATTTCATCCCTCTGTCGCGTGAGAGCTTGCTCAAGCAACAAAATGATAGGATCGTCTGCTCCGTTGTTTTTCTTTTCTTCAGCCATTGATGGTTTCTTGGGTGTGCGAGAGTGATTTTCTTCAAGAGAGACAAGCTCGAGACCCAAATTTCTATACTCGGACCTCATCGGGGACATGCACTGAAAAAATGATCAAGAGCAGCCTGCTCTGATACCACTGATCCAGATTATTTTCAGCACGAAATGAGAGCGGAGATATAATAGAAATGCACAGAGATATTGCAGATATTCAATAATATAACAGAAATGTATCAGAGATGCAACCATAAACACAAATATACAGTAATACATGATTTCTATTAATCAAAGACATGTACAGAGACTGTAAAAATACAGAGTGAAAGACTCGCTAGAATGGTGGCAGCTTATCTCTTAGAAGAGATGTGACGGCTACTCGCATTTGCAAGAAGATGGTTACAATGAGGCTATGAAGGCCCTTTTACAATAAACAGGAATTCCAAAAGTCCTATACATCCAAAAACCTAACCCTAGGAGATGAAGCGCCAAAAGTCATGTGGGCCCCGTTTGGGTAAATTGGTGCATCAACTTCCCGGGGTCGTAACTTTTGCATACGATCTCCGTTTTAGGCGTGTGATAGCTCGTTGGAAAGGTCTCTTCGAGGATATTCATTTTGGGGGATAAATAATTTCTTTGGCTATAATTGAGAACCTATATCTCGAAAAACCTTCATTTAGGCCCTCAAAATGGCCCCAAAAGTTAAAACCTCCTAAAAATAGTAAACTGCCAAAATTGCTAGAAAGCCATTTTGACCATTTGGAAAAGGTGGTTGGACACCGATATCCACCTAGATCACCTCAACGCTTGATGTACAACCATATACCAGGGTCCCATGGATAATTGTGGACCATAATGCCGAAGAAGACTAGAGAACCAAGGTCCCATGTAGAAAGGAAAGCCACCATGCTGAAGTAGTCCAACCACCATTGTAATCTCGAGTCCCATGTCCAAGTGCTCATGTGAACTCCTCGTGGAAGATTTTGGAACCCAATAACTAACTCAAAATGATGCTCCAAATACTGACACTTGTCATGTGGATCCAAATAATAATATCCATCCACATAGTGGAAAAGGGTCATAGAAGAATATGGAAGGAATAATACCACTATA
The DNA here is from genome assembly GCA_009831015.1 of Picea engelmannii. Classification (NCBI taxonomy): domain Eukaryota; kingdom Viridiplantae; phylum Streptophyta; class Pinopsida; order Pinales; family Pinaceae; genus Picea; species Picea engelmannii. Next base: position 606,828 of record ML776799.1, read on the forward strand.
GAATATTCATGATGGACACTGGTAACAATCATTAGCTCTCGATTTGTCACATTGATGCTCTCTACAGAAGGTGGATTAAAGTCATCAAATAAAATATGAAAGTGGTTGTCATCCCAGAAATGATAACTATCCATATACCAATCATCACAATCGGCCTCAAAATCATATCAAACATATATTTCATGATGATATTCATCCTTGATGTCCGTCATAATAAATCTCTCCTACATTCTATCCAATGAATCTTGAATACTATGAAAACTATCGTTGAGGCCATGTGCAAGGTCATGCAATCTAACATCCAATGTGTCATACAATTGAGATTTGAATGCTTCAGTAATTTATACAATTTCTTTGAGGGTTTGAGAAGAAATATCCATCTAAGCACCCTATGAATTCTTCGATCCTGCAACCATCATGAAAAAACCCAAAAAATAGAACAATAAGTTACGGTAGAAAATCATGGCTTTTTCTGGAAAACCCTAAAAAACAACTGAATTTAAAATGCTCATAACTTCACTTCTCGGACTTCGTTTATATCTGAAATTGAGTGAAATTGAGTGAAATTGTGAGAGGAATTTATATCTGTAATTTGTTTGGGCAAATTCGACCTCCAGATGCTACAGAAAAAAAAAAAAAATCGCGCCACCATCCGCAGAAAAAACCCTATCTAGAGAGGTAGTAGTGGGGGCCCAGAGGGCCCATAGTGATAATAGTGGAGTCTATTCAATGTAAGGTGGACTCGGTCCACTATATTATTAAATAAGGCCCAATATTGTAGTTAGATATAATAAATTGGTAGTTAGATATAATAAATGTAAGAGGACTTCTTAGAAGGTTCTACTTCTAGAAGACTCCTCCTCTAGAATGTTCTTAGGTGATGATAACACTATATAAAAAGGTTCAAGAAACGTAATTGGACATGAAGAGAAGTATTGTATTTGGAGCTTAATATCATTAGGATGAATCCCTCTCGAAGAGGCAAGTGAACAGGAGAGGATCCCTTCCATAATAGGATCCATTGTATGGTGTTGCCCTACTTCAAGGGTTTGATAGTAATAATTTTTTTTTTGCATATTGTTCTTCTATATTGCTCTGTGGATATATTGTGTATTCAGTATTTGTGGTGATTATATTTTTAGATCTATCCAGGTACTTAACAAGTGGTATCAGATCACTTTCCTTGACAGACATTGTGGACAAATATTTTTTGTCTTTGTAGATTTTTTTTTCCGGAGAAACAAAAAGAGGGCCACAACATTCCAGAAATTTTAGGTATATTTTTGTGAAAATTTTGCAGAAAAAGGTTCTATATTTCAGTTCCTCTCAGGAAAACACCCAAGTTGAAAAAAAAATTGTCTGAAACGGAGTCCGGGAATTCAAGATATTGATGTTTTAAAATCTGTAATTTTTCAGGGTTTTTTCCATGAACGACGACGCATTTTTTGTTTTTTACTTATATAGCATCTGGAGGCCTAATTTGCCCAAATAAATTACAGATCTGATTTCCTCTCACAATTTTACCCAATTTCAAAAAAAAAATCAGCCGAAACAGAGTCCGGGAAGTAAAGTTATGAGCATTTTAAATTCAACAGTTGTTTAGGGTTTTTCCAGGAAAAGCCATGATTTTCTGCTGTAACTTATTGGTCTATTTTTTGGGTTTTTTCATGATGGATGAGGGAACGAAGAGTTCATAGGGTGCTCAGATGGATATTTCTTCTCAAACCCTCAAATAAATTCTACAAATTACTGAAGCATTCAAATCCCAATTGTATGACACATTCAATGTTAGATTGCATGTCCTTGTAGATGATCTCAATGATAGTTTTTCGTACTATTCAAGATTCATTGGATAACATGTAGGAGAGATTTCTTATGGAGGACATCAAAGATGAATATAATAAAGAAATATATGTTTGGTAGGATTTTGAGGCCGATTGTAATGATTGGTATATGGATAGTTGTCATTTCTGGGATGACAACCACTTTTATATTTTATTTGATAGCTCTAATCCACCTTCTGTAGAGAGCATCAATGTGATGAATCAAGAGCCAATGATTATTACCGGTGTTCATCCTGCATATTCTACAGTGGTATTATTCCTTCCAGATTCTGCTATGACCCTTTTCCACTATGTGGATGGATATTCTTATTTGGATCCACATGACAGATGTCAATCTTTGAAGCATCATTTTGAGTTGGTTATTGGGTTCCAAAATCTTCCATGGGGAGTTCACATGAGCACTTGGACATGGGACCCGATCTTACAATGGTGTTTGGACTACTTTAGCATGGTGGATTTCCTTTCTACATGGGACCATGTTTCTCCAATCTTCTTTAGCATTATGGTCCACAATTATCCATGGGACCCTGGTATATGGTTGTACATCAAGCATTGAGGACAACGCTTTCATAAGGGGGATGGAATGTTAGGTAGCTAGAGAGGTAGTAGTGGGGGCCTAGAGGGCCCATAGTGATAATATTGGAGACCATTCAATGTAATGTGAACTAGGTCCACTATATTATTAAATAATACCCACTATGGTAGTTAGATATAATAAATGGGTAGTTAGATATAATAAATGTAAAATGACTTCTTAGAAGGTTCTACTTCTAGAAGATTCCTCCTCTAGAATGTTCTTAGGTGGTGGTAGAACTATATATAGGGGTTCAAGCAATGTAATGGGATATGAAGATAAATATTGTGTTTGGAGTAGTAGCTCAATAGGAGGATGCCCCCTCAAAGAGACAAGTGAACAAGAGAGGATCCCTTCCACAATAAGATCCATTGTATGGTGTTTCCCTACCTCAAGGGTTTGGTAATAATAAAGTGTGATTTATTCTATCTTTCTTTGTAGATCTATTGTGTATTAAACATTTGTGCTGATTATATTTGTAGATCTATTCAGGTTCTTAACACTAGTGGTGTTTATCCCCCCATCTCTTTTATCGTGGTCGGTCTGCGCACATCGATGTATTTTATATTAATCATGAGACATATACAAAAATAGGCGCACTGGACTTTAACATCTAGGATCTCTGGCCTAATCAAAACATAAGCATCCTAGCTTATAATAACTAGATCACCAACCTATAAAATGCAACATATACACAAAAGGTTATCTGGCCTTAATATCACGCACACTTGTGTTGTTATGCACGGTATCCTGGAATGTACAAACTTCCTCATTTTACTGCACAGTACATGCGCGCACTATGCCATGAAATATGCATACAAAATGATATCAAAACAACTCACCAGCTTAAGTACATTTTCATTTACATTACAATTGGGTTCGGCCTAGGGATATTACAAGGGTGGTCATAGTTACTTTTAAAGATTTCATACATAAGTTCTTAGAAGTATATCTGGATGAGTTGACTGTTTTTAGTATTTTGAAAGATCATGTAGAAGTCCTAAGACTAATGTTGGAAAGATGCAAACAATGTCAGATGTCATTAAACATCAAGAAATCCATTTTCAACACACCTTTTGGGATATTGTTAGGACATGTGGTATTCAGACAAGGGTTACTAGTTGACCCTGCTAAGATTGTTGAAATTGTGAATTTACCACCACCAAAGTTAGTGCGTCAATTAAGAGCCAAACTTGGACATACAGGGTACTACATGAAGTTTTTCAAGGGGTATGCATATATTATCGTGTCGATGGAAAATTTGTTGAAGAAAGACACCAAATTTCAGTGGAATGAGGATTGCCAATAGGGATTGGACACTTTGAAGGAGAATATGGTGACAACACCTCTTTTAGTGTTTCCATACTGGGAAAAGACATTTCACGTGAATTTTGATGCATCAACAATAATACTTGGAGCAATTTTGGCACATCCAGGAGAAGGTGACTTAGATTATCCTATAGCCTTTGCAAGCAGGAAGTTATCATAATTAGAGAAGAATTACAACACAACAAAAAGAGAAGGTCTAGCCATGGTGTATGCAATGCAGAAATTAAGACATTACTTATTGGGAAAGAATTTTAAAATGTTCACGAATCATTCTGACCTCAAATATTTAGTTAACAAGACAGTGTTGGGGGGGATGATCTGCATATGTCTATTATTGTTCCAACAATTTTATTTTGAAGTAATAGCTAAACCATGGAAACTGAAAGCAGGACCAGATCAATTTTCAAGGGTAACCAATGGAGAAGAACCTACAAACTTGGAAGACAACTTGGGATCTAAAAATTCCAGTTGTATTATGGGAATATAGGATTACATGTAAGAAGTTGACAGGACAGATACCATTCAGATTGGTGTATGGACAAGAAGCAGTGGTGCCATTGGAATTTTTGGTACCCAGTCTACGCGTAGCAGCAATTACAGATATGACAGAAAGAGGCGTAGTACAAGAAAGGTTAAGTCAACTTATGGAACTAGAAGAAGACATGATTATGGAAGGATTCCATCAAGAGGTGTAGAAAACAAGGGACAAATCCTGACAGGAATGACGCATTAAGAAGAAGATATTTAAGGAGGGAGATCTAGTTCTCCTCCATGATAGAAAATTTTTGCAACAACTTGGTAAGTTCAGAATGCATTGGCCATGGCCATATGAAGTGAGATATGTCACAGATGGAGGATTTGTGTAGCTGAAGGACCTGACAGGAGTAGAACTGCAAGGACTGGTGAATGGTAGTCGACTGAAATAGTATAGGGACAATTGACCTACTAACTCTCAGTAGTTGCAGTGTAGCAAAGAAACCATGTGTATAGTGTACTATAGTAGCAATTAGGAAAGAAAATTTATGGAAAGACATAAAAATTATAAAAATAGAAAAAAGGAAGATAAAAAGAGAAAAAATAAGAAAAATCCAAAAATAAGTAAGTAGGAAGAAGAAGTGATTCAAGAATGACAATGTGCAACAACATGTGCTACAAGTTTTGGTAGACTATGCACAGGAAAAATTGGACATTGTGCAAATGAACAAAAAAAGGGAAAAATACGATAAAACATTAATGACGGGTCTATATAGAGGGAAACACACATGCAATTTTGACACTTAGAAATTTTTTAGAAAAGAGAGAGCTGAAGAGTGCAACCGAGGTCAAATTGTGCGAAGCAGAGAGCAATTGACCACTCTGTATCTAGCATGACACCTCCAAAGGTTGGCGCCCTTGGGAGATGTTTGGTGAAGGAAGGAACACATGAAAAATCCCACAAATGTGGTCGAATTGGAAGATGTCACAACCTTGGCGACATAATGGCTCAGCCCAATGAGGGTAGAAGAGGAAACTTTGATAGTTGCACAAGGTGAAATGGGTTAGAGCTCCAAAAGCCCAAATGGAAGCGCAAACCCTAACCCTAAAAAACTAATAGAACCTGAGGAAATCATTGGACAATGCCAGAGACCTGTCACAGAAGAGGTGTTGGTCGAGGATATTACAAACTAGACGAAGATAGAAGGAGAGGAAGAGGAAACAACATAAACAATGACAAAATGTATCCTCGTAGTCGGACAAAAAAATAAAGGCACAAGATGTAGAAAATATCACACTCCCATACATCCCAGATGTCATAGTCATAGTGGAGGATATGCTCGAGAATGTGCCAAAGATGAGATATTTCATCCATGATGTTCGAGAAGCAGTGAAGTTTCCTGACCTTGCAGAGGAGACTTATTTGGTGGAAACATGAGAGATAGGAACCCTAGGAAGACCCATCATGGAGTCTGTGTAGTGGATTACAAGGCTGTACAATTCCAATATCATGAACCTCTTATACATACCACACTTCGTGCGTGGTAAGAATGTGGGACTTTGTGTGAAGTATTTGTTGGCCAGGGTACATGGAGGTATCCTTTGGATGGATAGGCTAGTCATCATTGATGTGGTGTTGATTTCCAAAATTACAAGGTTTCCCACTGTTGGCACATAACCTGAAGAGTACCTAGAAAATAATGTGTGAGAAAAGGAGATTGCATAAATAGTCAAAGCCCATTTTGGTACAAAGAGGGGGAACAAGGGAATAGTCCTCAAAGACGTCAATGATTCCATAAAAATATTCTCCATCAAGCTAATGGCTTGCAAATTTTTGAGGAAATGCAGGAAACAAGAGGCCCCAGAAGGAGTCATAGCAGTAGCCGCACAATGTGAAAAGGGGGTAGTGTTTACCTGGGCATCGTACCTACTAAAATCACTGAGAGCCTCTAGTGCATTGATATTATTTCTATTTTCGTGCCATTCAAGATTCTTGCTACTACTCGAACCATTATCTGGTAGTCTCCCTCTAGCACTACATTATTGAATCCTCTTTGGATAACTAGTTGCATGCCTCTTAACATAGACATTAGTTTAGTTGCATTTTTTGTATTGAGGCCCAAGTGGCACAAGTAGATGCACAGGATATTTCCCTTTGAACATGCCGCCTACCCCTGAAAGTATAGGAATTCCTTTAGATTCCCCATCAAAGTTGAGTTTGATAAAGTGTGGAGGTGGGGGTGTCAAAGAATATGAGATTGGGAATTTGGTGTTGGGGGTTTATCTAGGTGGTTATGATATTGTTTATGGTAGATCCCATGCTTCAAATATATGTTTTTTTAGAGTTTTTGAGGTGTCTAGCTTTGCTAGAGAAAAATACATTTTTTATTGTTTCTTGGATGTTAGTTTCAATTGTTCCCCAAATCATATCTTGGTCCCTCCTATTTTTTTTTTTAATATGTTCCTATTTATTTCATTGCATATCATCCACAAGATGAAACCTGGGAAGAGATTATAGACTTTGCTAAGAATGGGGTTATCATAGGGCCTTGTTCTCTAATTTTCCAAGGAGTTGAGGATGTTATATTTGATTCTATTAGACTATCTAAATAGTTTGGATCCATGGTCCCATAAGAAGCTGGTCTCTGGGAAGCCATTAAAAGGGTGTTTAGTGGTCTCCCCAACAAGCTTTCACATGTGGAAAACAGATGGTCCCTCAAATCATGTTCAATGAGCTTGTCCAAGGTAAGAGTTTTCCTATTGGCCAAGAGGCAAAGGAATGAATTTTTTTTTGGCCATTTCTCCTAATTCCAGACCTAATCCTAGATTTTCCCATTTTTCTATACTATTTACATTTGTTGCTAGTGCATAGGATTCTTTCATACTATAGTTCCCATTTCCTTGATTTCCCCATGTAATGATGTCCAAATCTAGATAAATATTGATTGTTTTGGGTTGTAAGAGACTTTCAAGGAGGGTGTGGGAGTCCTCATATATTTCTATAGGCCATTCTGAATCGAACATCCAAGGTATGAAAGAGTTGTGAGGGATGGATTCATTCTCTTTCCAGTAGTATCTTGCTATTTTCCAACCCGAAATTTAAAGTAATATTATATTTTCCAATGGGGTGGCCTCCATTTATAGAATATTACTTTGCTTCCAAGATTTATCCAAGAATAAGGTTGTAGTTTCATTCCTGATCTCCCAGAACCAATGTTTATGTACCTAATGTTTTTTGAGCCATGCATATTTCTAGATGAGGGATCTTAGACAATGCCCCTCCATTTGGACTAGGTTTTCTTCTTCAACATTGCCTATATATTTCACTTGCCATATTTCCCCCCATAATTCATTTTTACAGTTTATCCATATCCACCAGGTTCTCATTGCAGGTACTTTTCTATTGAGGAGAGTATATTTTCTGCCTACCCACCCCCCCATCCATTTGGGCCAACAAACCTTATCCCAAGCCACTAGCCTCCCATTTCATTTCCCTACTTGGGCCACTCCAAAGGAAGGATTTGTAAATTCCATATTTGCTTGACGATTTTGGAGGGATATGCAAACACAAAGAACAAATAAAGAGGCATATATTGTAATGTGGATTTGGTAAGGCGTATTTTTCCAGTAAATTAGAGGAAGTGAAAGGCCCATCTTTGTAGTTTTTTTTCCAGTTCAGAGAGGAACACCCAAGTATTTTGAGAAAAGGGTTCCTTCATTGGATATTTATAGGAGTGTTTAAAAAATAAATAAAATATTGATCTTGGATTCCCTGAGCTCCCAAGGATAACAAGAATGTATTGGGTATATCTTTGAAAAAACTAGATTCTTGAATTATTGGTTCTCCCATTAAAATATTTTCATCCAAAAATAGAGTTATCCCTTTGAGAAATCCATTTTTCATAATTTTCTTGATGCTTTGTCCCAAACCTTCATCCATGAGGCTGTACAAAAAGGGTGAAAGGGGCCTTGACTAATTCCATGGAGGGATTGAAGGTGGGTGAAGGATTACCATTCACAAGGATGGAAAAAAAAGTTGAGGATATGAGGTTTCCTACCCAATAAATCCATTCATGATTGAAGACAAAGGTAGTTATCATTCTAGCCATGAATTCACAACTAAGGTGGTCATAGGATTTTGACATATCTAGTTTGATCATCATTCTGGGAGATTTTCTAGTTTTGAAGGAATGGATATTTTTATGGGTGGTGATGATACCATCTAGGATATTTTATCCCTTAATGTAACCTTCATGCTATGGAGAAGTTATTTGGTGCATGTTTTCTTTTAATCAATTTTATATGAGTTTGGTGATAATTTTATAAATCATGTTGCAAAGGGAAGTGGGTCATATTTTTTCTATAGAATGGGCCTTCGAGTCCTTAGGGATGAGAGAAAGGAAGGCTGAGTTGAATGCATGAAGTATTTTTTTTGTGCTTCTATATTTTTCCACCACTTTTCAAACTTCTTTGTCAATCGCATGCAAACATGCTTTGAAAAACTATGTAGTGAAGACATCAAGCCTTGGTTATTTACCTAAAGCCATTTCTTGGATAGTTTGGGTAACTTCCTCAAAGGTTGTGGCCCACATAAAACTTGTGCTCTATTCATCAGTAACCAATGATGGAATGTTACATGGTATTTCTTTTATAGCTACTATCCTATCCATGGGAGGTTTTGATAGGAGACGAAAAAAGTGGTCTTTCATCTCCATTTCAATATCCTCATGTTTTTACAATATATCCTATGTGGATGATATGAGATAGTTGATCCAATTGTGATTTCTTCTACTTATCATACAATTTTGGAAGAAGAAAGTGTTGTTTTCCCCCTCTTTGAGCCATTTGATTCTTGATTTTTTTCTTTAAAGTGTTTCCTCTTATTTGTCCCTAAGTGAAAGTTGGGTTTGGAAAATTTCTCCTGAGCATTGTTTCTTCATTTCTACCTTCCTTAATGGTTATTTGTTGTAAGATTTCCATATCCTCTTTGAGTTGGGATTAGGATTTGGTATAGCACCTTTTTCCACACTCGATGCATATTTATTTGATGGCCTTCCATTTCCCTCTGTAGACTTAGATTCCCCTCTTTCTCACTCCAAAACTAAAAATACATATTTTTTTCCATATACGCGACCTACAGTTAGATAGCTCACGTATACGCAAGTTTCTCCATTAGAACCCACATACATCAGGTTTTGTGCTAAAAAATTTAAAATATATCAAGTTTCCATGCCATATCACGAGATCCATGATCCTTGACCTTCCATTTACTAGAAACGCTCCTACTCGACCCTTCGATTCTATTTGGAGGCTATAAATTGAGCCATATACAAGCCTTTAACACACATCATTGAGAGCAAAGACACTCTTTGAGAAATTTCACTTCATATTGAGTCTATATCCCTTTGTCCTTGAAAGCCTAAAATCTTTGTATTCAACTCCCAAGCTCTTCCTATCTTGACATGGAGAACCTCATTATCTCCTACTACTTGTGATCTTGCCTTGGTGGAGGATTAAAGTGGCGAAGGCCCAGATGGAGGGAATTAGTTTCTTGGTTCCGATATGTGGAGTTACATAAGTTTTTCACCTATGTACTTATGTTGATTACATTAATAGAATTACTCTTTTCTCGTCCAATTATATGTTGCAAATACTTACATTACTTTCCATGGGAATATTTGTCATACATTTTAATGAAGTATGCTAGTTTATATGCTAACTCTCTATATAATTTATATATGCTTTTATATCTTGATTGCTGAGGACAGGTTGCAGGAATTGAGATTTCGACCATGAGCTTAGTCGAGGTCTTCTTCGGATGTTCGAACGAGGTAGGATCTTAGCCTTCTCTTGTTATCATTTCTATTTATCTAGCATATTTGAGTTTAGAGTCGATTTCTGGGTGTCATTTTGTCTGTTGTGGTTTACCCCTTTCCATAGAGATTTTCCTCATAACAAAATTAGCGACTTCATTGGGGATGATCTCCCTTTTGGGGTATTGGATGTTTTTTCTCCTTCATTACTCTCAGTTTTCCTGAGTTTTTGTGTCGCATGTTTCTTAACAACCTTTACTTTTCTTTGCATTTGAGTTTCTTGGCTTGAACCTTGACCTGGAAGTGTCTTCTTTGGAATACATGGTTTTTCCCTTGATAGTCGTGTACATAGGTGAGATTTCAGTTATTAGGGGGCATACATAAGCCTCTTTTCCCTCAACAATCATGCACACTATTTTCTGAGTATGTTTGAATGAGTTTGGTGTTTGTTGGTTGCTTAGACTTCTTGGGTCCTTGTGTTGACTATTGAGTGCCTACAAAGTGATGGACTAATAGTAAAATGAAAACACAAGTTACTTGAGTAAGTGGAGATGGTCTAGTTGTAAAATGAGCACAAAAGTTATTTGAGTAAGTGGATATGGTTAATATTTATTATTATTATTGAGATCAAAATTGGTGTATATATATTATATTAATAATAATAATTTATTTTTAAGGTCATGGACAAGCCATATACCAAATTAGTGTATGGAAAATTTTTGTTTGTGGGACAAGAGACCCCCTCATCCCAATAATCTGTCTAATAAAATCTACTTGGGTATATCATATTATATTTTATATTTAAATTTATAATTTCATTATTTATTATTGTAATTATATTTTTATTGTATGGAGAGTAATTAGACTTACACGAGTAAATTATATATATTATATTATATATTATATATTATATTTAAATTATAATTTAATTATTTATTATTTAAATTATATTTTTATTGTAATGAAAACTAATTAGACAAAGAGATATTTAAGTGGAAAATGGGTCAAAGATTTTTAATATTGATGATGATGATGATAATTAACGTCCACTTATACCAATTGGTCTATCGGACCTTAAGAAGGTAAGACATTACTTTGATTACTTTAAAATTGTATTTCTATGCTCAAAAAACATTGAGAGAAGCATTCCAAGATCACCATAGTTTTGATGACTTAGGAGGTTAGGAAGGTCTATATTGGGGAAAATATTTTAAAATTGGGATATAATATGGGTATATGCAGGGAAATATAAGAGGAATTGATTTTCATCTTCTACCCTCTTAGTGTCACAAAGATGACATATTATTTCATCCCACGGTGTTTTGGGAGTTGTCCAACACCGAGTTTCACTATGTAGCTCATGAGAGTTTGTTCTTATTTTAGCAATGTTGCTTTTTTTCTTTGCACTTCTCAAAATTAAGAGGTAATTTTGATCTTCTAAATTATGATTGACCACCTCCTTGTAGTATCTTAATTTCCTTTTATCCACTAATTCTTTATCACACCATGTATTCTCCTTAAATTTAGAAGTGATAATATTTGTAATATTATTGATATTGTGCATGATGGTTTCTTCTTGTATTCTCCAACGATTTAACCAAGATTTGCATATTCATGGCATCTTCATGCATTTAACCAAGATTTTTCATCTTCATTGAGGTTGAAGGACAACCACCCTACAAATCAGATAAGACAACTAGAGTGGCATCCTGTGGAGATCATGCAGTTACAACAAGTCAATAATAAATTTACGTGCACAATAGGTTTTTGGTTAGACAATATTATTGGAAGATTTATCATTGAATTCACAGTTGATACTAAGAAGTCCTACACTATTGTAGAGAAACATTTTATGAAGGGACCGAGAGGTAGGTACATAAGATCACTTTATACTTCTATCAAAGTTTTATTGTATGACAAAGGTGTGATGACCATGGAATCAAACAACTAAACTTCCCTGCATGCATGGGGGAATGGGGGAAGCATTGACATGAGTATGAGATATGGATAGGGAGTTGGATAAGGGGAAGCAGAAGGAGGACATGGAACCAATAATGATGGACGAGGACCAAACAAAATGGATAATGGAAAAATATGGAAAGACGTGCAGCGGTAGACCTTACCAATATAACATGAATAACAAAAATAGGGCCATAACCGACAGAGAGGGCTTGGAAAGCGATGAAGAAGAGGTAGAGTATCTCCGTGATGTGGAGAAAAATGATAAAATCATGCACGTTGTTATCAAATTAAGTTGTCAAGGGACGCAGGCCACAATCATGAGCGCAAAGTGCACCTTTCAGAGTGACTCATTCCAGGATTGAATCAAGCAAATAGGAAAGTTCATCTTCCAACGATTGGGATTCCATGTGGAGTTCAGATCGATGGGCTGCGGGTGTTCGGAATCCGAAAGTTGCTCGAAATTTAGTGCTATGGAAAAGGCCCGAGATCAAAGGTCGAGTAAAGATTTAATCTGGGTCGTAGATCTTGAGGAGACATGTGGCAGTCAATCCAAGGTTTTGCAGAGATGAATATCGAGAGTTTTGAAATGAGGTAAGGGAAAAATTCCCAAGTCCCAAAACCTGAAATCATCTGGACCATTCAATTCAAAAGGGCACGTGGCATAGGATCAACAATTTTGGGGTTTCACAAGTCGGGAAATTCAAAGGGCATAGTCATGAGGACTTGCGAAACACGAAATCGCGAAATGATCTGGGTCGTCTATTTCAGAAGGAAATGTGGTGCAAGATTAACATGGATAAGGTCATTTCGAAAAAGATCAAGTGAGAGATGTTGATAGTTGAGGTCCTGAAATGATGATAGCTGAGGTCCCGATGTGATGATATCCTGAAATGTCGATATTCATTTGGGTCGTCCAATCAAAGGGGACGCGTGGCACCTGATCCATGAGTTCGTGATTTCATGACTCAGAGGTTTGAACATAGAGCACAATGAGAGTTTGCAAAATGTGAAATATCAATGTGCCTAGGAGTTGGGCCCACGATCACAGCCCACAAAAATATGGAAGAAGGGCCATAAAGAAAGGGGAAAACACCTATTGAGCAACGAGCGATTGATATTGTTCAAGGAAATGATCCCGGTTGTCGGATTCAAGGAAAATCTGATTGTTGATCCAAATGGGTCATTTCATGATTTTGAGCATCGAGATATTTGAAATCAAGGGGAGTGAAAACTCCCGAAATGATAAATATTGAAATTTCAAAGGTGATAAGCATTGGGTCATGGGCTGAGGTCGTATGCAAGTAGAGGAGCAGAGTTCACGTGAACTATGCTAAGGGCCGAAACACCAGTGTTGGCTACTATAAGAGGTCGTTGCATTTTCCAGGCGCCAAGTCGACTTGGCCTCATTTAGATTCTGATGAAGAAGTTATGAAAGTAGGTGTTGGTAGCTGAAAACTCTGCTCAACCCATGAATGAAAAGCATGGAGGAGTTGGCCATGAAAAATAGAGCTATCAGCCCATGGTACCCTTGTGAGTGGTTTTTCCTACAAGCCCATACTGATTGAGGTTGCATCTGAAAAAGGAATACCTGCACAATCTGATTGAGAAGACATTGCACCATGGAATCTCAAGCATGATTCTGTTGTTGTTTACGAAGTCTTTAAGTATATGTATGGAGTTCTGTTATTTTGTTAGTGTCGATGGTTGAGCTAGGCTCCCATATTGTAAATTTTTAATGAAGCCTTTGGTTCTCTGGTTATGTGTTTCCATTTGAGACTTCTTGTTTAATGACAATCAACTTTTTATCATATCTTTTACTTTTGATATTGAATACTCGGGCATGGGTGATCCAGTCGAGTTGTTGTGACTGTGTTGTAATGTATGCTTGATTGCAATATTGTTATGACGTTTTCAGTTTCCTGAATTTTTGGGCTCAAGAAGATCTTGTATTTGAATCTTTTCCTCCTTCGGCTGCTGGAAGATCTGATGTCCATAGAAGACCTCTACAATTTCCTCACCAGTTCTTCCCCCTACTCACCCTTTACTACAACTTACTGACTAAAGTTAAATCAAGACCTCACTTTCTCATGCATTGCCTGATCTAGATTTCTAAGTTAAAGCAATATTTTCTTGATTCTTTGCCCATTTGACCCCCTTTAATTTATTCATTGTGACATACAAACTGATGGGTACTGGGCTTACCTTTGCTGCAATCCAGAGGTGGCTTTTGGTGTTAACATTTTTGGCACCGCTACCAATGACGAAAGTGAAGATATATTCCCTAGGAGAATGACAATGAGCTTCTGATTCTGAAGGTGCATCAGACATCAGAACCATTGAAGATTGTGCTTGCACCTGGTGACTCCACTAAGGTGACTCCACTGTCTCAGCTCCACTGTTTCACTATGGATTCATCTGGATACACCTGGTAGCCCTTGGGAGAACACAACGATTAGCTATGGTATTTGATGGTGAATAAAGACTAGACACACTCATTCTACATATCATTCACCTGGAAACTCCACAATTGAAGACTCCAGTGGGGAGGATCCTGTTGACAGAAAGATGACCATACTGAAGGGGAAGACTAGGTATCAGTTTATGAGCTTTATCCATGAAATCTTGTTCTTGTTTATCAACTCATTTCTCTCTTTCCTTTCACATATAAAGAGGATTATCCTCTGCTTTGTCTATTCAGATGATAATAGGCCTTCCTTTATTTATCCATCCTTGGAAAATGAAAGCATGCCCTCTTCTTGTGTTGTAGATGCTGATCCTGTGTCTTCACCTTAGCCTATTCATAAAAGTGAGATCTGTATGGCATCTCCGCTTGAAATTGATCACCCTTTTAGCCTTGAGGAGGTTGAAAATAATTCACAATCTTCTCAAAACTTGTTACCCTCCATTATTCCTACTGAGGCTTTCCATAAACTCGTTAATCCTCATGATCAGCCCACTGCTTTTCAAATTAAAATCTGAAATAAGTTGTTTAAACCTCTGAGGCTTTCATATCGCCTTAACCCTTATCCTCTTGATTCCTTTGAGTATCTTCCTCGGTTTTCTGGGGAGGATCATGTTATAGCTGAGAGACACTTGGGGGCCTTTAAGAAATTTATTGATCAATTTGAGATCATTCATGATGATGTTACCATGAGGTTGTTCTCACATTCCTTGTCTGGAGATGTTGTTGTGTGGTTTATATGTTTGGAGGCCGGTTCTATTGGTTCCAGGACCAAGCTATGTCATGTTTTTTTAAAGTGTTGGGGTGAGAAAAAATCCCTTGATCAATACTGGTTTGATTTTAGTGCCTTGAGGAGAGGGGAAGAGGAATCCTTGGTTGTCTTCAATAGGGGGTTTTACAACGTTGATCATAGTATGCCTGTGGAGATCAGACCCACAGAGATTGCTTCCATGGGGTAGTATGTCATGGCTCATCATCCAGAGCTGGTCCTTCTCCTGAGAGAGATGATATCTTCATCATTAAGACACATGTTTGAAGATGTTGAAGAAGTTGAAGAGAACATCAAGGCTAGCAAGGGGATCCATATGCAAGCATATCTTGAAAATGTGTATGTGACTAAGCAGGAAGACTGTCAACATGCTTCAGATTATGAACAAGAAGATAGTGAGTATGAATCAGAGATGGAACAACAACAAGGAGGTGGGTGTGACTTACATTTGGAAACAGATCCTCCCATATTTGTAGATTCTATGGGCACAAATGCATATCCATATTATGACCAGTTTCCGAGACATTTTGAGCATGTATCTCTGGATGACTTCATAGATAACTATACATTATTGGCCGATCATAGTTATGACGTTTTAAATCATGCTACAACATTATCTTATGATCATCCTTATGAAGAAGAGACTACAACTGTTGATGATCAAGAGTTGTTTTCAAAAGGACAGGGAAGTCTTTTATTAACAAGCAGAGAGGCATTTACAGAGGAGCAACCTGTTCTTCTAAAGCAACCAATATTATGTCACATGATTCATGATCCTATGGCTATATACATGGAGTTGTATGTTTTAGATTTTAAAAATTTCCAAGACCTCACTATAGAGACTTTTCCTTTATTCATTAAGGAAAAACATTGTGTGGAAATCTCTTAAGCCCTAATATTGGCTCATTACCCCTTAATTGGGGCATATTACATTAGTAATGTTATTTTATTTATGTCAGCTTTATTCCATTAGTTGTAATTATACCTCCTAGTCTCCTATATATACCAAGGAGACATTTTCATTTGGAGTCATCTTGTACTTGAACATTTATGTGGCGTAAAAGGAGGTTGCCCCCTCGAAGAGACTTATTATCTAAAATTATCTCTGTTTCAAGGCATTGAGTACTTATTTTGAGGTTTTTCTATGCTATATTAATATTTGGTTCTTAACATATGGTATCAGAGCTCAAGGTCTTGGGGTTTCGCTGCTACATCTGAGACACCTTGGCATTTTCGTTATAACATTTTTTATACAATGTTTCATAAGAAACAACTTGAGTGTATTTAGTATACAGATAAAGGTACGCTGGGTTAAAATTTGAGCTCCTGAGACCTTATACTTTCAGAGATACGGCCTATGCAATATATGGTTCTGGAATAATTCTGAACTGATTCATTGCATAATTTTCACTATAAAACATTTTCTGTAACGTTTCAAACCCTGAACTCTGGAGGATATTCATAGAAATTAGTAAGGTATCTGTGGTAAACAATTCAACTTCTAGGTCATATTACATTTGTAGATACACACTGTGGAAGATAGGGTATCTGAGTAGTCCTATTGACTAGTCTCAAGAAGGTGTTCCAGGTAAAACAATCATAACTTCTTCCTAGAGTATCCAAATTGAGTCAAAATAGTTTCATTGGATAGTGGATAGTTTGTAGTATTTTTGGTACGATTTTCAAAATTTTATACGAGTTTGTAGTAACATATTTTTGGTACGAGTTTCTCATGGAAAGGACAAAAATCAGCAAGTTGTGGGGAAGTTACCATAAATTCCCCTTGGCACATCCAATTTTGATCAGACCTATGGCATTGCAAAGAAGAAATATCAGAGAACTA
>ML776799.1:626978-653174 GCA_009831015.1 Picea engelmannii
TTTTTGAAAACCTACCATAGAGTCAAGAAGGATTTTTTTTGGGTTGGCCTTAAAACTGATGTTCAAAGGTTTCTGGAAGAATGTTTGGTTTGAAAACAAAATAAGGTGGAAAAAATTAAGACCCCAGGTATTTTACAACCATTAGCCATCCCAATTCAACGCTGGGAGGAGGTTTCCATGGATTTCATCACAGGGTTACTGAAGTCTGAAGGAAAGAGTGTCATCATGGTGATTGTTGATAGACTGACCAAGTACGCACACTTTTGTGCACTCTGTCATCCCTTCAAACCTAGTACAGTTGCCACCGCATTCATGGAGATAGTTCAAAAGCTACATGACAACCCAAAGATTATTGTATGTGTCAGAGATCCCATCTTCACTGGACATTTTTGGATAGAATTATTTTCTTGTTTGGGTACTAAATTGGCTCATAGCTCATCCTATCATCCTCAATTTGATGGACAAGCTGAGATAGTGAACAATTGTCTGGAAGGCTACCTTCGTTTCTTTGTCTCTGATAAACAAACACAATGGTTCAAATGGTTACCCTTGGCAGAATGGGGGTATAACACTTCCTTTCATACTGCAACAAAAATGACACCATTTATGGCACTCTATGGATACCACCCTCCTTCCATCACTTCTTCTCTAAAATAAAAATATAAGGTTCAAGCAGTGGAAGATCACATCGAGCATCAACAAAAAGTTCTCCAGATCTTAAAGGACAACCTTACCATGGCACAAAATTCCATGAAACAACAAGCATATCAACATCGTAGTGAAAGAAGTTTTGAAGTAGGGGATTGGGTGTTTTTAAGACTACAACCATACAAAAACATGTCCCTCAAGCAAGCCAAGAAGGATAATAAATTATCACCAAAGTACTATGGCCCTTATAAGGTGTTGCAAAAGATTGGTACTATGGCATACAAATTGGAGTTGCCTGCATCCTCACGAGTACACCCAGTTTTCCATGTTTCATGCTTAAAGAAGGTTATAAGCGAAAACATCCCAGTTCAAACTATATTGCCAGAACTTGATGAGGAAGGAAAAATCATATTGGATCCTGAAGCCATCACTGACACAAGAAATTTCCAGCTGAGGAATAGATCCATTTCAGAGTATCTCATTAAATGGAGGAAACTACTGGGTGAAGATTCCACTTGGGAAGATGGGTCTTTTATATAAAAGCATCCAGAGTTACTTAAGCATTGTGGACAACACTTGTCTCAAGGGGAGGGGCATGTGAATCCCTAATATTGGCTCATTACCCCTTAATTGGGGCATATTACATTAGTAGTGTTATTTTATTTATGTTGGCTTTATTCCATTAGTTGTAATTATACCTCCTAGTCTCCTATATATACCAAGGAGACATTTTCATTTGGAGTCATGTTGTACTTGAACATTTATGTGGGGTAAAAGGAGGTTGCCCCCTCGAAGAGGCTTATTATCTGAAATTATCTCTTTTTCAAGGCGTTGAGTACTTATTTTGAGGTTTTTCTATGCTATATTGTCCTATGGCTATATACATGGAGTCGTATGTTTCAAATTTTAAAAATTTCCAAGACTTCACTATAGAGACGTTTCCTTTATTCATTAAGGAAAAACATTGTGTGGAAATCAATCATCTGGGGCCTGCATGAGGCATTCAAGAGCATGATAAAGAGCATAGATTTCCCATGGTTCTTGTTTATGATGATTATGATTCTGATCCTTGGGAGAGTCATGAAGAAGAAGAGGGAGAATCAAATGTTCAGTTCATATCCTGCCCATTACCTAAAAATTAGCAAACATCACCTAGGATCAGTCAGCCTGCATCAGTTCTCCACCCACCTATGCACTTTGAGAACATCACATGATGGGTGCACCATAATAAAGGACAAGAGTTAATTTCTTACCAGTTGAGCTCCCCTGATTATAAATTTTGTGACCCTGTGGGATTATATATGGAGTTGTGTTTTCCAAAAGCATTGGATCCTATAGATTTACTCACCTTATCATCATTTGGGGGTATAGTCAGCGTTCCAAGCCATGTCTTCATTTTGTTTTCATACTTCCTTAGATTTGTGTGGATCATCTGCACTAAAGAGAAAATTATATTACCAGGCAGTCTGGGTGGCTATGGTGGAAGTTTTATTTCACCTAGAGCCTTGTAAAAAGCCAGTTAGCCTAGGATTATATATAAATAAGCTCCTTCTGGAAGGCCTTGTGTTTGTCTTTCATTTTTTTAGTAGAGTAGTGTACTTGTTTCCTCAACAAGATGTTTTTGAGCTCGACTCCATAGCCCAATGCATAAGGCGACTAGAACTACACGTTGTTGGCAGCTCGCAGGGAGCGTGCCATCCCATGTGGAGTCAAATGTTATCACATTAAGTTGTCAAGGGACGCAGGCTACAATCATGAGCACAAAGTGCAACTTTCAGAGTGACTCATTCTAGACTTGAATCAAGAAAATAGGCAAGTTTAGCTTCCAACGACTGGGATTCCATGTGGAGTTCAGATCAGTGGTCTGCAGGTGTTCAAAATCTGAAAGTTGCTCGAAGTTTAGTGCCAGGGCAAAGGCCCGAGATCAAAGGTCGAGCAAAGATTTAATCTGGGCCGTAGATCTTGAGGAGACAGGTGGAAGTCAATCTGAGGTTTCATGAAGATGACTATCATGAGTTTTGAAATGAGGCAAGGGAAAACTTCCCGAGTCCTGACACCCAAAATCATCTAGACCATTCAATTCAGAAGGGCACGTGGCACAGGATAAACAATTTTGGGGTTTCGCGATTTAGGAAAGTCCAAGGGAAGATTCATGAGGACTTGAAAAATGTGAAATGATCTGGGTCGTCTATTTCAGAAGGACACCTGGTGCAATATTAGCATGGATAAGGTCATTTCAAAAAATATCAAGTGAGAGATGCCAATAACCGAGGTCCTGAAATGCCGATAACCGAGGTCTCGATGTGCTGATATCCCAAAATGTTGATATTCATATGGGTCATCTGATTAAATGGGATGTGTGGCAGCTGATCCATGACTTCACAATTTCGTGACTCAAAGGTTTGAGCATGGATCCCAATTGAGAGTTCACGAAACACAAAATATCGACGCGCCTGGGAGCTGGGCCCATGATCACAACCTGCAGACATATGGAAGCAGGGCCATAAAGAAAGGGGAAAAATCCTATCGAGAAGCGGGTGGCTAAGATTGTTCAAGGAAATGATCCCGACCATAAGATCCAAGGTGAATCTGACTATTGATCCAGATGGGCCGTTTCGCGATTTCGAGCATCGGGATATTTGAAATCAAGGGGAGTGAAAACTCTCAAATTGCGAAATCCCAAAATTTCATAGGGGATAAGCGTTGGGTCATGTCCTGAGGTCATATGCAGGTAGAGGAGAAGAGTTCACATGAGCTGCACTAAGGGACAAAACGCCAATGTTGGTCGCTATAATAGGTTGTTGCATTTTCCAGGCGCCAAGTCGACTCAACCTCATTTATATCCCGATGAAGTAGTTATGAAAGTAGGTGCTGGTAGCTGAAAACTCAACTCAACCCATGAATGAAAATCATGGAGGAGCTGGCCATGAAAAATAGAGGTGTCAGCCTGTGGTACCCCTACAAGTGGTTTTCCCTGCGAGCCCATACTGATTGAGGTTGCGTCTGACAAAGGAATACCTGCACAGTTTGACTGAGAAGACACTAAGCCATGGAATCTTGAGCACCCCTCTGATGTTTTTTACGAAGTCTTTGAGTATATGTATGGAGTTTTGTTATTTTGTAAGTGTCGATGGTTGAGCTAGGCACCTGTATTGTAAAGTTTTAATGAAGTCTCTGATTCTCTGGTTATGTGTTTCCATTTAACACTTCTTGTTTAATGACAATCAACTTTATTATCATATATTTTGTTTTTCATATTGAAGACTCAGGCATGGGATATCCAGTCGAGTTGTTGTGACTGTGTTGTAATGCATGTTTGATTGCAATATTGTTATGACGTTTTCAGTTTCCTGAAGTTTTGGGTTCAAGAAGATCTTGTATTCGAATCTTTCCTTCCTTAGGCTGTTGGAAGACCTGATATCCATAGCAGACCTCTACACTTTACTCACCAGTTATCCCCCCTAATCACCCTTTACTACAACTTACTGACTGAAGTTAAATCAAGACCTCACTTTCTCATGCATTGTCTGGTCCAGATTTCTAATTTAAAGCAATATTTTCTTGAGTTTGTGCCCATTTGACCCCCTTTAATCTATTCATTGTGACATACAAACTGATGGGTATTGGGCTTACCTCTGCTGCAATCCAGAGGTGGCTTTTGGTGCTAACACATGCAACATATGAAAGGAAAACAAGAGGTCTAGGGTAAGGAACATAAGGTAGAACTCCATTCCATATCACAGTTAGTGTGGAACCTACAACCCCATGTGCGACTAATACACCTGAAGGAACACCAAATTTTAGACAACCAATTTTTAGTAGAAGAGGAGCAATAGGTCAGGGCTCCAATAGAGGATAACCAACCAGAGGTACAAGTTGAAGAAGTAAAAATCAACTATATACACCGTGCAAAGGTAGTATTTCAACACAGTTGAAAAAGGTAGGAGTAGATTCCACTATCAGATTACCAAAGTTTTGGGGTGAGGCATTGAAGGACACTGAATTGTTTTTATTTATCTGTGAAAATATATGGGAAGCAGAACATGTCACATACAAAGATAAAAAAGTCACGTAGTTATATAACACACTTATATACCATGCACTAGATTGGTACATGAGCCTTGATGTAAACAATCCACAAGGAGCACCAAAGACTATTACAGAGGTGAAAACGTTGTTGGTAAATGAATTTTAGAGGCCAAGATGACAAAAAAATTACATGAAAGAAATGATTAAGATTAGGAAAAAACCAAGTGAGTCTATCTGGGATATTGATCAAAGGTTCAAACGTTTGAAAGGTAAATTGAAGTACTCTATTATTGACATGTAACATAAACAATTATTTGTGAACTCACTATTACCACACTTGAAGTATCCTTTGAGACAAAAAAAAGTTTCAGACTCAAGGAGAGGTGCTGCAAGCAACCTTACAACTAGAAGAAAACCAGTATCAACAGACAAATCCAACAATAGAAGAGTCAAAAGAGTATCTGTAGAATATGACATTTTAGTTGAACCAGAATAAGGGGAAAGAGAAGAGAGATTTTTTTTGGTGTACGTTATGCAAGATAGAAGGACACCACAAGAATGGATGTCCAAACTTTGAGCAGTACTTGGAAACAAGGGTGTCAAACCCCTTGCCAACATGATGACCATGGTGTGAAATTTGTAAGACACATGAGCATGATCCATATCATTGTCTAGTGATGCAAAAGTATAATATAGTGCCAAAGAGTTCTGACAACAATTTTTGAAAATTAGTGGGTCATGATGACAAGAACTGTAGAAGGTTGGAATTGATGAGAGAGAGAACTTCAAAAACCTATAGGGTGCAAGCAAAGATGATGACAGGTCAATCTGCACCACAATTCAATAATGGGTAACCAAAATTTAATCTCGCACAACCGCAGTATAGCAATGGGAAACCATAGTATAATCCTGTGCAGTATAACCAGATACCCTAATACAATGCATCACGAGAAGATAGAGGTGGATTCAGAGGTGGAGGCTGAGGCCGAGGAAGATTTGGATGGGGAAGAGGGCCAGTAGTCTACCACAATGGTCAACAACCAGGACACTATGCAAGAAACTGTCCACTTCCACCTACAACATGTATGTATTGTTGCGCAGTTGACCATGACACAGAATATTGCCCAACACTATTGGAAAAAATTCACGAAAAAAGGAACCAGAAAAATTAGAATGTTCAGTGGATTTCTACAGAAGCTAGGGATGATGGGAATAATATCAACATAGTTAGTTGAGGAGGATCCAATATGGGAGATGATGCAATAAAGAAATATCTATCTTAACACCAGTGGGTCAAGAAGAACACTGAGCCACATAAGAATTTTGATGCACAGAAAGAAAATGAGACGTTTAAGGAAGCTAGATAGGATATTATAAAAGAGAACATTGCATCTACATCAATTTCACAGTAAACTAAGGATCCACCAATGTACGATATGCCACCTTCAATGGATCACACTAGAAAAGGACAACCTTAAGAAAAAGTAACATAAATAATTTTTTGGAATCCTATATCCAGTTATTGAATGATCCATCATCCATTAAGGTATTACAAAACTTTCTAGAAAGATGAAATACAAAAGTAGAAGGGAAGTTAGAATAAAATATGGTTAATCATATCCATACGAGAAGAAGAACAAGTAGGGAATTCAGGTTTAATGCCAACATTGGGGACTTCAATATGGGAGATATCATACTTGATTTAGGCTCTGAAGTGAATGTGTTACCTAAGAAGACATGGCAGCGTATGGGGGAACCCACATTAGGATATTCACCAGTCCAGTTGAAACTGGAAAATCAACATAGAGTGTTACCAATTGAAAGAATTAAAGGTGTGAAAATAGACTTGGATGGAGTGCGCAATGTGACATATTTCGAAATTATAGAAATAGTGGATGGAACAACACCCTACTCAAAATTACTAGGACTAGACTGGACATTTGATAACCAGGCTATGATCAACCTGAAGACATAGAAAATGACTTTTGAATCAGGCGAATATAGAGTGATTGCACCATTGGATCCTTCTGAAGGATAAAGTTTTGTAGAGGTGACATGTTTGGAGTTGGAAGAAATAAATTAGTTATATAGGACTACTATGTGAGAAGAAGATTATGTCAATCCAACTGCATATGAGGTGCTCAACTGGAGAAGCATTATGTCGTGTGCTTCAGACTTATATACAGGTTTGGAAAATTGGCAACATAGACTACATGAAGTCTCCACAAGGAGGTGTCCAAGAATCGACTACGCGATAAGGTGGGTCGGTACAAAGGTAAGAGAACCTCCCACTTTTCATGGTTTGAACGACCTAGAAGAATTCTTGGCAAATTATGAGGAAGAAGTTTTGGAAAATTAGAGGTTGTTATCCATGGATATTTCACTCAAGGAAACATCTGCAAGATGGTGGGGCTCGCATAAGGAAACAATTCAAGACTGGTATCGGTGTAAAAGGTTACTACGCATTAGATTTGGCCTAGAACAAGGGGAACAATACATTGCAAATATATGATGGGAGAGGGAGAACAACTGAGCATATAGAAAAAATAAGGACACAATGGAGGTTGACACCACTAGAAGAATGGACTCATTACTTTATTCATACATTGGAAGGGATACCAAGGAACTAGTACATAGATTAGGAATTGGGCAGAGGCACTACAAAATGGACAAAATTACAACAAAATTTTGTGGTCATTTTCTCATTTGAGCATGAGAACCCCAATATTGATTCAACCTTGAAACTGATGCAGGGAATGATATTTTTTTAGGAACACGAGGAGGAAATTATAACTTAATATCAAAAATAGAAGAAACATACAGTTAAGGACTTACTCTCATGTTATAACGTCGCAGAGGAAGCACCAAATGAAGATGATCCACACAACATTCAGATAAAAGAGATTGAAGGTGAGAGAGAGGTGGAAGGTCCATCTCTAGAGTTAGAGGCATTTTTTGCACCAATTAAGGTCAAGAAATTCAACATTGAGACAGAAGAAAATCCTAAAATGGCCAGCATTAGAGACTACTAGGATGAGCAGACACTAGAAAGCATAACAAAATTACTGCGCGAATACAATGACTTGTTTGCAACAAGCTTTATAGAGATGAAAGGAATAGAAGGTGAGCTAGGTGAGATTAAGATACCCTTAAAACCATATTGTACACCTTTTAGACAAAGACCTTACATGTTTAATCCAGTGTATAAGCAAAACGTGAAAGCAGAACTTGATTGCATGCTAGAAGTTGGTATCATAGAGACAGTGGGAGAATCCAAATGGATCAGTCCCATGGTAGTCTAGGAAAAGAAACAAGGGGGAATAAGAATTTGTGTAGATTTGAGGAAATTTAATGATGCTTTCTTACATGATCCCTTCCCTACCCCTTTTACAGATGAGGTCTTAGAAAATTTGGGAGGCTAGGAAGCATATTCATTCACAAATGGATTCTCAGGTTATCATCATATTAAAATATCTCTAGAGGATAGGCATAAGACTACATTTGCTACAGAATGGGGATTCTATCAATATACAATTATGCCCTTTGGATTGAAGAATGAATCAACTATCTTTTCAAGGGTGGTCATAGTTTCTTTTAAATATTTCATACATAAGTTCTTAGAAGTATATCTGGATGACTTGACTGTTTTTAGTCTTTTGAAAGATCATGTAGAATTCCTAAGACTAATGTTGGAAAGATGCAGACAATGTCAAATCTCATTAAACATCAAGAAATGCATTTTCAACACACCTTTTGAGATATTGTTAGGACATTTGGTATACAGACAAGGCTTATTGGTTTACCTTGCTAAGATTGTTGTAATTGTGAACTTACCACCACCAAAGTCAGTGCACCAGTTAAGAGCCACACTTGAACATACAGGGTACTATAGGAAGTTTTTCAAGAGGTATGCATAGATTACTGCATCAATGGAAAATTTGTTGAAGAAGGAAACCAAATTTTAGTGGAATGAGGATTGCCAACAGGGATTGGACACTTTGAAGGAGAAGATGGTGACAACACCTATTTTAGTGTTTCTAGACTAGGAAAATACATTTGATGTGCATGTCGATGCATCAACAATAATACTTGGAGAAATTTTGGCACATCCAGGAGAAGGTGACTTAGGTCATCCTATAGCCTTTGCAAGCAGAAAGTTATCATAATTAGAGAAGAATTACAACACAACATAAAGAGAAGGTCTAGCCCTGGTGTATGCACTGTAGAAATTAAGACATTACTTATTGGGAAAAAATATTAAAACGTTCACAAATCATTCTGACCTCAAATATTTATTCAACGGGACAATGTTGGGGGGACAATCTGTAGATGTCTATTATTGTTCTAAGAATTTGATTTTGAGATAATAGTTAAACCATGGAAACTGAAATTAGGACCATATCACTTGTCAAGGGTAACCAATGGAGAAGAGCCTACAAACTTGGAAGACAACTTGGGATCTAAAAATACCAGCTGTATTATGGGAATATAGGACTACATGTAAGAAGTTGACAGGACAAACAACATTCATATTGGTGTATGGACAAGAAGCAGTGGGGACATTAGAATTTTTGATACCTAGTCTATGCGTAGCAACAATTACAGATATGAAAAAAAGAGGTGCAATACAAGGAAGGTTAAGTCAACTTATGGAACTAGAAGAATACATGATTCTGGAATGATTCCATCAAGAGGTGCATAAAACAAGGGACAAATCCTAACATGACAGACACATCAAGAAGAAGATCTTTAAGGAGGGAGATCTAGTTCTCCTCTATGATAGAATTTTTTTGTAACAACCTGGTAAGCTTAGAATGCATTGGCCAAGGCCATATGAAGTGAAATATGTCATAGATGGAGGATTTGTACAACTAAAGGACTTGACATGAGTAGAAATGCAAGGAATGGTGAATGGTAGTTGACGGAAACTGTATAGGGACAATCGACCTATTAACTCTCAGTAGTTGTGGTGCAGTAAGGAAACCATGTGTATAGTGTACTATAGTAGCAATTAGGAAGGAAAACTTATGGAAAGACATAAAAATTAGAAAAAGAATAAAAAGGAAGATAAAAAGAGAAAAAAGAAGTAAAATCCAAAAAGAAGTAAGTAGAAAGAAGAAGTGATTCGGGAATGACATTGCGCAACAACAGGTGCTACAAATTTTGGTAGACTGTGCACAGGAAAAATTGGACACTACGCAAATGAACGAAAAAAGTGAAAAATGCAAAAAAACATTAATGATGAGTCTACAAAGGCGGAAACACACATGCAAGTTTGACACTTAGCAATTTTTGAGAAAAGAGAGAGCTTAAGAGTGCAACCGTGCTGAAATTGTGCGAAGAAGAGAACAATTGAGCACTCTGTATCTAGCATGAAACCTCCAAAGGTTGGCACCATAGGGAGATATACTAGGGTTACTCGACAAGTCAAGCAAAGAAAGGAACGAATGGTAGAGCCCGCAAATGTGGTCGAATTGGAAGACATCACAACCTTGGTGACATAGTTGCTCAGCCCGATGAGGGTAGAGGAGGAAACCTTGATAGTTGCACAAGGTGAAATGGGTCAGATCTCCAAAAACCCGAATGGCAGCGCAAACCCTAACCTAAAAAAATTGATACAACCTAAGGAACTCACTGAACAACACCAAAGATAGGTCACAGAGGATGTGTTGGTCAAGGATATTAGAAACTAGCTAGAGACCGAAGGAGAGGAAGATGAAATAACATAAACAATGACATAATGTATCCTCGTAGTTGGACATAAAGTAAAGGCACATGATGTAGCAAATATCACACTCCCATACATCCCAGATGTCATAGTCACAGTGGAAGATATGTTGGGGAAAGTGCCAAAGATGAGATATTCTAACTATGGTGTTTGAGAAGTGGTGAAGTTTCAAGACCTTGCAGAGGAGACTTATTTGGTGGACACATGAGAGATAGGACCCCTAGGAAGGCCCATCATGGAGCCCGCATAGTGGATTACAAGGTTGTACAATTCCAGTATCATGAACCTCATAGACATACCACACTTCAGGCGTGGTAAGAATGTGGGACTATGTGTGAAGTAGTTGTTGGCTAGGGTACATGGAGGTATCCTATGTATGGATAGGTCAGTCATCATTGATGTGGCATTGTTTCCAAAATTACAAGGTTTCCCACTGTTGGCGCACAACCTAAAGAGTACCTGGAAAATAATGCACGAGAAAAGGAGATTGCATAAACAGTCAAAGCGCATTTTGGTACAAAGAGGGGGAACAGGGGAATAGTCCTCAAAGACATAAATGATGCCACAAAAATATTCTCCAAAAATCTAATGGCTTGCAATTTTTTTAGGAAATGCAGGAAAGAAGAGGCCCCAACAGGAGTCATAGAAATATCTGCACAATGCACAAAGGGGGTAATGTTTACCTAGGTGTCATACCTGCTAAGCTAATTTTTGATCGACTGAAGGGATGTGCAGGACAATGGGATTGAGTTCCATTATTTCTGGCTCCTCATCCTCATCGCTTTGGTATCTTGGTAGGAATGGAAGTTCTCAAATTTTCTAGAGAAGAAGGGGAAGTGCTATGCATTGAGATACAAAATCCTCTCACAAGCCAAGGATAATAAGAATCAACAAGCAAATGGCACAGTGTTTGCCATGGTTTTGGAAGACATACAACAAAGAATGGGAAATGTATGGAGGATTCATGTTGAAGTGGTCCAGGAGAACGAAGGGATTTCTAGGTTTAAGGAATCCAAACATCACATGTGGATCCAGGCTGCAGCGGACCCGAAGAAAAAATGGTTGGAAATGCAGTATTGCGTATCAAGGGAAGAGGTTGATTAGATCAACAAGTACTAGCCTATGTAATGGAAGGTGCCAAAAGTAAAGACAACAAACAAACCCAAGGAGAAAGTAGAGGTAGGTCCATCGAAAAAGATAACTATCCCAACTTCCAACACTAGAAAGGTTGCAGAGTGTGCTCAAGCGTCAAGAAGCAACACAACAATGAAAAAGCCGAGGAAAAACGAAAAAAATTTAAGGGTGGAAGTATATGGTGATGCCAAGAATGGAGAAACATATCGATCCAAAGAGGAGGATGTGCAGAAGAAAAAGAGTGGGGTGCAGTCCTCACAGACAAAGAGAGTTGCAATGCAGGAGGAGGAAACAAGCAAGAAGATGAAATACTATAAGAAGCCTCCAATCATCACCATCACATAGGATGATGTCGAGCTATTGGAAGACAAAGTCCAGGACATGGGAGAATACTTCGTAAACACAATAGAGGCACAGTAGGAGGAGACCATGGCTAAGTTGGTGGAAGTCCATGATAGTTTACAAAAAATAAATATTACTACAATGCATCAAGTTACAACGCAACATTCAAAGAAGACACAACAAACACCTGCGCATAAGGAACATGAGGAAACAATGTATATAATGGTGAAGGGTAGCGACACCTTCATGGTTACACAACAGATGTTGTGAATTGATGAGAAGACAACATGGAGCCAGTTAGGGACATCGACCAACTTGAGTTGGTGATGGTGCATATCCCTAGAAAGGTGCTATACATACTCCAAGCAAGTGTGATGCAAGAAGTCCAATCCAGACCTCACGCAGATGCAACTAACTTGAAAGTTGGAAGGGAGGTTGTAGAGGTGTTACAAATTACATGTGACTAGTTGAATCTGGAAAAGGAGGAGGAGGAGAGATGCACATACATGTTAGAGAAGGTACTGAAAAAATTCTATAACAACATCCCAAGATTTGCACAGGAACCAAAATACACACCCGACGGGAAGTTTCAAAATATTACACAAATCATGGAGAAATACAAAAAGGAGATTGTATATCTCACAAAGAAATTGACTCCTACTACACCTCTAGAATTTAGAGATCAAAGGGAACATGAGGATACTATGCACATCGATAGTATTGCGTAGGAAGCAAAGGCAATGGAAGACCTATATGAGAATACTGCTCAAATGTGGACCAGCATGGAAGAAGATGAGAAAATCCAACAAATGGATCGGAAGCAAGAGAATATCACTGCTGACATTCAGGAATTAAACAAGCAGCAGAAGGAAATGGCCATCCTAAAGTGGATGAGGAGTGCATAGGATATGAAGAGCCTGTAGGTAGATTTGATGGCTACACAGGCGGACAAGTAAGCAAGAATGAATACTAGTTTTAGATGAATGAATAATAATGTTAATGCATGAGGAAATGGATCAGAATAAAATCCAAATCCCTTCCTTGACTATAAACACCTAAGTATTTCATTCCCCCATAAATCTATCTCTAGGGAGACTACGTTGTGCACTCTGTGTGCAACGTTTCCTTTTGGTTTACCAGGAGGGCCGATAGTTTGAGGGTTTTGTTGGAAACCTTTGAGATTAGAACCTAGGTTAGCCCAATTTTCCAACAACATGTATGTAAAACTAGCACCAATAACCATAACCATAAAAATTGATGCCCCCACCAAATAAAATTGAATATTTTGTAGTTCAGACTCAAAATGTTAGCAATGTAATGAAGGTCAACTATGGAAAATACAAAAAAACCATGATAATCAAAAGAAGAAGGTTGGTGAGGGATTATTGATATAATAACCAACAAATATCTATTTCAACTACAAACACCCCACCTTGATCTAGCTCTATTAACCTTGAACCATTTATGGCATCTCCTTCCAACAAAGACTTCACTCGTCTTGATTATGGGTTTGAGTTTAAACTGATACATTCCAATTTCTAGCCATGATTACTGGAGGTCTCTTCAAACTTCTTACATAATAGGGAATTTGGTGTTGGGGGTGTAGCTAGGTGGTTATGATATTGTTTATTGTAGATCCCATGCTTCAAATATATGTTTTTGATATTTTTTGACGTGTCTATCTTTGCTAGAGGAAAACACATTTTTTATTGTTTCTTGTATGTTAGTTTCAATTGTTCCCCAAAGCATATCTTGGTCCCTCCCATTTTTTTTGAAGATGTTCCTATTTCTTTCATTCCATATCATCCACAAGATGAATAATGGGAAGAGATGTTATAACCCTAAATTGCACCATCCATGCTTACCTGGCATCAGGCCAACTCATACCCGTTCCTTGCCAAAGCCATTCTGAACAAACTCTTATAAATCCTCTTAAATCAAGTGAAACGCGCCCTAACTCACTGCTGCAGGCGTTGGAACGCTGACAGTCTTACTACTGCACGCGTTGGAACGCTGGCAGGCCTACTACAACCCGGATTTACCTAATAAAGCACAAAAACAGGAAAGTTGTTGACGGGACGAAAAGCTTTGGGTCAGTTAACTGGAACTCCCAGCCATGCATGGCTGAGAGTTCATCCAAAACCCTAGCTCCTTCTAGCCTATAAAAGAAGGGGTAGGGGTACTATTTGGAGGGGAAAAAAGATAGCAAAGAAACTCTGCCCAATTGCCGAATCCATTTTGTCCCAACCCTTTAGCCTTTCCTCAAGCCTAAGAAGAATTCAAGCAAAGCAGTTGGAGGACAAAGAAGAGGAGGAGCCCAGGATCAGGATCGAGGAATGGTGGCCAGTCTCTATCATTATTGTAATTTGATTCATCTTGAGATTAATAAAAGAATACTTTTCCCGTCCCAATGCATGAGTGATATATATATTATTTGATTTTTTCTTAATCTCTAACCCGTAGGTAGAAGAATAGCATGTGTAGTGTTTTATCTTGATTGCATGATTGTCTTTGGAAGGAGCAGTGAGAGCAAATGGATAAAGCGCAATGGAGGATATACATCAAACATCGATAGAAAAAGGTTAGTAGGTCTTTTCCATGCTTGTGTGTGAAAAAGGGGTTTGAGTATTGGGGTGATAGGTTAAAGGTGTCTTATTTAAGGTCATGATCTGCGTACAAGTTCATCCCTAGCTTGTTTGTCCGTAGGGTATTATTTCCCAACAACAGAATTGGCGACTCCGCTGGGGATATTACTCTTAGGGTTCCGGATTTAGTTGAAGGTTTTTTGGGTAGTTCAAAGAATTAGAGTTCCTGTTTCTTTGTTTGTTTGTTTTCTGTTAGGTCAAAGCTAGCAGGGAACCTGGTTCATAATACCAGTTTTTCCTTGACTGTTGCTTGACATTTATTATCGGGACACACAGAGGTACACGTGACCTGCAGAAGGCCTGCACGCGTGTAACCTGTGCCCTAAACTTCTATAGCCCATGTTTGAATGCTTGCTGCAGAGGTTTCAGTAGCGTGTAGGACTCAGAAAGCTTGAGAGGCAGTCCCCTCTTCCCTGTCAGAAGTTTACCTTCTCAGGGGGCTTTCTAGATCTTGTCTGGGTCTTGCTGGTTCACTGTCTTGTTTTCAGTCTGCTTTATTGTGTTTGATTTTGCATTTATTTGTTCCTTTTCTGTTAAAAAAGAAGCATCCAAGCCTTTAAGAGACCCTGGTTTTCAATATCAGGGGCCTTTTTCAGGTCTGGGCTGCCTGTGTTTTGTTTTGTCTTAGCTTTTATACAGACCCACGGCCTGTTAAAGTTTAGCCTGCGGGTACCCGCGCACTGTTATAGCTCAGCACGCGTTTGCACACGTGTTGTTTCAGTGACAGTCACGGGCTTGATTGGTTGCTTTTCAGCCTGGGTAGGGCAGTCATACCCTCCTGTGGTGAGAAGTGTTCCTCTCAGGGGTTTGAGTCTGGGGCTGCACAGTCAGCAGGTTAGGCCCTCTTATCCTTAGCTGGTGTTTTTATTAGTTGATGTTTTAATAGAAGAGACAAAAGGACAAATTTGTTTTATGGTTTTTAGACAAGTGTTAGAATCAGTGCTTTCTTGATTACTTTTTTGTGTCTTTGCTCTGATTCTTTGCGATCTGCGCTTTAAGACATAATTTTTTTTTTCTTGGTTTTGTGCTTGTCGGCATTTTCCCTTTGTTGCATCTTTTTGCAATTAAAAAAAAAAAAAAAATTATTTTTTTCATTTTCTTCTTGGTTTGAAGATTGTGTTGTTGCGTTAGTATCTAGGAAGAAGACTTTTTCATAAAGTTTTGCAGTGTATTTAGTGCATAAGTAGCTCACAGATTGAGCGAAATTCCTTGATGTTTTTCTGCATGAAATCTTAGAAAATTCAAAAAGAAAAGAAGTCTTTCTTGTTGAAAAGTTGTTGGTTTTTGCATTTTTGTAAAAGTTTTTGTTTCCAAGCATTTATTGTTCATTTTTCTTTGAATATTTACACACCATCAGTTTCACCTTCATACCTTGTGACGTAAAAAATCCCATTAAAAGCAACGCTAATTAAAAAACTATCAGACTTTTTGTTTGTAGGGTACATACACTATCTCAGAACTAGGGCCTTGGAATAGGTTGGAGAGTAAATTCTCCAAGGCCACTCAAACCAAACATTGGAGTCTGTCATAGGGAGTGTATAAGTCCAGTCACAGAAAGTTATTCGGGACCCCCCTCTAACACAGGGGCTAAACATGAGGCGTAAGGAAAGGTAGCGGAGATAACCCCTCCAAAGCTGGACCAAGCGTAGTGGAGAACACATATCGAGGATTTGTTGAGGGATTCCGTCGTTTGCATTTTCCACAGAGCTTCATGGGTCTCGAATCCGTTCGAGGTCCTCAGTTGTCTTCCGGACCATTTGCTCTCGATACCCTTGACAGGTTTCGGGCTTGATACCCTGCTCATTGTGGTCTACCCGACTATCGATTGTACCCGCCTGGTGACTGTTCACGTGCTGGAAAACTAGTTTCCAATCTTTTCTAGGGACATACACAGGTGACTGCGGGGGTATACCACGGTACCTAGGACAGACATTGGGCCACGCTTTGCAGAGTATACCCAGAGGGTGCTTCCGTTTTCGAGTTACACTTGCACTGATAAGTTGCTCTAGTGTTGGTTGTTGTAACTGTTCTTCAAAATAGTTAGTGTTTTCTTGTCTTATCTCATAGGGGCTTCTTTTAGTGTGTATTACTGTTTGTTCATGTAGAATACCTTAGCGCGTCGTGAATCTTCTCACACAATGGAGGATTCAGAGCTCCACCGGTCACAAAGGCTTCCGGGCCTGCCGCCGGTTGTACTCGAGCCACCTCCGCCACCATTGAGGCAGAAGTTAGACCAACAAGGGTCTTTCGAAGCAACCGGGTTACCAACCTTTGAGCCCGAACAACTCCTGGAGGAATCAACCACCAATATTGGATTGGTTGAAACCTCAACCACTGATACTTGGCTGCAAGTTATTGTGCCAATTCAATTTTACGAATGCATATCAGTGCCTCACACAGCTATGGAAACAAATGCTGTTACTTCCTCTGGGAATTCTTCCATTCCCATCACTATTGCTACCACAGGAGAAGCTTCTCCTAACTTGCCTCTGTCGGTGGTCCGGGCCACCATGGTCTTGGCCGCAACTACATCGCACAGTGGAACGACCCAATCTATCACGGTGGCCACACCTCCCTTCACACCTAGTGCGACCGACCCTCCGTTTTCATACAGTATGCCCAGTTCAGGTACAAGTCCTGCACTCACTCACTCCACTTTACAGACTTTGGGTCTGGGGGTAGGGAGCTCTAACGCTCCTCTGCAAGGTTAGCTCGGGGGCATTCATGTCCCTTTCAACGCTTTCCTTACACTGGAGGTCATATCTCTCCTTCATCCCCTTCGCTCGGTGGTCTGCATCAGCAGTCCACCGAGAAGCCTACACACACAAGTTTCTTTGGAGCTGGGAGTCAAGGAACACCTACGCAAACTCAGCCGGTAGGTTCGTCACTGTTTGTTTGGAACGAGACGTTTGGTAATAACACTTTCGCATCTACTGCTTTCCCATCTGGGGGCACACCCATTTTTGGACAGTCTACTCCGGCATAGGGTACTATTCCTGCGCCGGGGGAACATATACCAGGACCTTGGAACTCAGGACAAGGATCCGTTCCTTCCTCTGGAATGTCATTCTGGGGTAATTCTTTCCATAGTCAATGGAACCTCGGACAGACTTCTATGCCTCTCCCATCGGGACCGGCATGGGGTAATCCTTCCCAAAGTACGTCAAACACGATGAATGCCCAACATCCTATGTCCTTTATGGGGAATCAGCCAATGATGTCTCCTCAGATGCAAAACCCTTATGCTGGCCAGGGCCATGGTTTCTACCAGAACTCGGGCCAACAACCAAACTTTTCCTGGCAACTTGGTGCCAGTCAAACTCCAACACCCTTTTATCCAGGCTATCAACAACAACCAAAAATACCATTCTTGGTGACGTTACACTGGCCAGATTTGACACAGTTGTTAAATGATCCTATTTGTCACAATCCGCGTTGGCCTCCTATGCCAACAAAGTTGCCTTCGAACATTCCAAAGTTCGAGGTCAAGACTAATGAAGATCCAGGTGATCACGTGACTACTTTCCACCTTTGGTGTTCATCTAATTCACTGAAAGATGACTTCGTCCAGTTGCGATTCTTTCAACGCACTCTTATTGGGAGTGCCGCAAAATGGTACATAGAGCTTGATCGTTCACGATATTCTTCTTTTGGCGAACTGGCAATGGCCTTCCTTAACCATTTTTAGTTACCTGTGAGATACGACACCGGCACAGAGTTGCTAGCCAATTTCAAGCAGACGACAATGGACCATATCTCTGATCATATCTGGGAGTGGCAACGCCAAAAGAGTCTAATCAAAGTACCAGTTCCACCAGCATTCCTGCTTGAGTGGTTCCTTAAGTGTTTAGTACCGCAATTATCCAAAGACGTCGCAACTTCTGGGGTTTTCTCCGAAGAATATGCCATCATGAGGGCTCAACAGTTTGAGCTTATATATTCTCAGTCTGGTCTATTGTACAACATCCTGCCGGATGCACCACGATCGATACTGGATAAAACTAGACAGAGGGCCGGACCACATGCCGACGGTATCGTTGGTTCGGGAAAAACTAAGCCCGTTGAGAAATTGACAAAACAATTGCAACAATTATCTATACAACACTCAACGGCTAGCCAGACTACTTCTTTGGCTTCTCCTCTTGCCCAAACGTCGGAAGTACACTCCGTACAGACGACTAACCCAAAGGCCACCCAGCAGTCTGAAGGGAAGAAAAAACAACGCAATAAGGGTAAGGAGGATAAGAAACCCACTGATAATGCTGTCGAGGGCATCACGGAAAAGAGGAAGGCGAGGTATCCATGCAACTTATGTGTGGAAGACCACCCGACCCATCTATGTCCTCGACTTGCAGAGGCCCAGAAGTTTGTCACACAACAACAACAGGCTGTGTTGACTAATCCCTTTCAGCATGGGCAAAATTTAACTCAAGCCTCTACAAGTGCCGAAGGGGGTAGCCAAGAAAACTGCCCTCCCCCAAACAATTCCTCTTCCGCGAACGTATATATGGTTAAAAG
This sequence comes from Picea engelmannii, assembly GCA_009831015.1. NCBI lineage: Eukaryota > Viridiplantae > Streptophyta > Pinopsida > Pinales > Pinaceae > Picea > Picea engelmannii. The sequence goes on from ML776799.1 coordinate 646,023, forward strand.
TGATGCTTTAATAATGACTAGAGCGCACGACTATAGTAAATCAGGCACCTCTGAGAAGGGAAAAGAAGCCGAGATCCCATCTCTTCCTCTACAGATCAAGAAGACGTTGGGTGAAACAATGACACGCATTCCAAAAGGTGCGTTTAAGCGAGCTTCCCACAATCCAAATGCAAGGGCAGCCCAGAATTACTCTGTGGTGGAAGATTTATCCCAAACGCCTTGTGCTATGTCCACTTTGGAGGTACTCCAAAGTTGACCCGCTCAGAGGAAAGCCTTGTTGACTGCTTTAGTCTCTATTGAGACTTGTAACCCGGGTACCATCATGTTAGATACGACTGAATTGAAACCTCGTCTACCTTACCACGTCGCGTTTCAGATAGTAGTGGCTCATCCCACGAAAACTTTTACACAGAATATCTTACGCACGGTGGTCGACGAGGGAACTTCGACTTGCGTTATGTCATTAGCATGCTGGAAATCCATTGGTCAGCCTAAGTTGTCTCCATCACCTACTCTCCTCACTGCGTTCGACGGTCATTCTTTTCGACCACATGGCATCATTCCTTCTTTCCTGGTGCAGTTAGGGGGGAAGACCGTGTGTGTCGAAGTAGAGGTAGTCGATGCCCCCATCGACTACAATCTCTTGTTAGGTTGTAGTTGGACTTATGCTATGCAAGTTGTGGTCGCTACAATTTTCTGGGATTTATTGTTTCCACATGAAGGCCAGATAGTGACCATTGATCAGTTGTCCTTCTCTCGACCTGACCTAGCCTTGGGGGAATCCACAGTTCCCATGATAGATAATCCTCAAGCCGGCGTCATTAATGTAGGAGTTGGTTTGTGTCCATCTTTGATGGGTACTTTCGATTACCCACCTCCTCATGGTGATGTCCAGTTTATATCGACTCACCACAAGGCTGAGATTTTTCACATTTCGTCGTTCCGCACGACTTACTTTCAGGATCCGTTGATTATTTCTTCCTCATCAACCACGATGGATGAGATAGGGCACATTGGCATGTCCATGCCCTTGTCGGTCGCTGAAGTAGCGTACTCTTTAGTCCAACAAACTTCAGCTACTCCTGATCCGACTCCCGCACAGGAGTTGGATTCACTTCTTGAGCCTATCTGGGCTCAGGGTTCTCTTGCTACCACCGATTCGTTAGACTTAGTCTTGCCTTCTGACGAAGCTATAATTGAAGCAATTATGAGTCCAGACAGACCTTGGGAGGATCTTCATCACAGATCATATTTCCTCCAAGAGTTAAGCCGAATCGAGGCCGGAGAATTCACTATCACCATGACGGGAGATCATCCATGTCCCATTAACCTCTTAGCTACACAGGAGATTTATGCTAAGGGGAATATGGTGACTATCGTTGCCACTATACCTATCAACATCTCTCGAAACCCTGGAATCATGGAGAATGTCTTCGTCAGAGCGGATTTCTCCCCCGAAGAGATTCAGATTTACACAGATCTTTTCAAAGAATTCTGCAACGTTTTTGCCTGGTCTTATGAGAAAATGCTAGGCATCGATCCGAAAATAGTTGAACATGAGATCACTACGTATCCTGATGCTAAGCCTATTCGACAGAAACTTCATGTAGTTAATCTTACGAAAGCAGCAACCATCAAAGCTGAGGTTGAGAAATTTCTCAAGGCAGGGTTCATTTACCCAATTCATTTGACTCAGTGGGTGTCAAACCCCGTATCGGTCGATAAAAAACAAGGCATGATTCGTGTATGTACTAATTTCTATGATTTGAATAAGGCATGTCCAAAAGCTAATTATCCAACCCCATTCATCGATCAAATTATTGATGAGTGCGCCGGTTGTGAAGCCTTTTCATTCATGGATGGTTTTTCGGGCTATAACCAAATCCAAATCAAACCTGAGGACCAACATAAAACGACATTTATTTGTCCGTGGGGTACATTCGCCTATCGTAAGATGCCTTTTGGTCTCAAGAATGCTGGAGCCACTTTCCAGCGGGCCATGTCTTTTGTGTTTCATGACCTCAAACATATAGTCGAGGCGTATCTAGATGATTTAGCATCACGCTCTCGCAAGCGAAAGGATCATCCTATGCACCTCTGACTAATCTTCAAACGCTGTCGCTACTTCAGGATTCGCTTGAATCCCAACAAGTGCAGCTTTTGCGTCACGTCAGGACATTTTTTAGGTTTCATTTTTTCAACAACAGGGATCATTGTAGATACTCTTAAGGTGGAGGCAATAGTCCAGTTGCCCCCCCCACGCACAATCTTACAACTGCAGAGTCTTCAAGGCAAGGTGAACTTCTTACGATGCTTCATCGCCAACTATGCCTAAATCACCAAGGGATTTATGCGTTTACTGAAGAAAGATGTTCCCTTTTTCTGGGACGGAGCCGCTCAACTCTCTTTCGATGCATTGAAACACGCCCTCACTACTGCACCTTTGCTACGACCACCTAATTATAACAAAGACTTCTTATTACATCTGCCTGCCACAGAGTCAACCATAGGCATGGTTTTAGTTCAGGAGGATGATTCATTTTTCGAATACGTGATCTATTACATAAGCCGAGGCCTCGTAGGAATGGAACTTAATTATACCCATCTTGAAAAACTTGCGTTGGCAGCAGTTCATGCTGTTCAACGGTTCCGTCACTATGTTTTGTTTCGCAAGATCACCGTCGTTGCCATCGTGAATCCATTCCAGTACATGTTGACACGACGATTTATTGGTGGAAAAATCAGTAGATGGATGGTCATCCTCCAAGAATTTGACTTAGACTTCGTTTCAGCAAAGTCCAAGAAGTCATTGGTCTTCGCAGAACTTATTTCGGAACTTTCGGTTGAGTCAGGTGACATTGCGCCTGAGGAATCGCCTATCCGGGGGGATATGTTTTTGATCGAATCGTCAGACCCCTAGTACGGATATATACTGATCTATCTCTAGACTTTGAAGTGCCCCACCTCTTCTTCTTGTGATGAATGTCGGCGGATACGCCATCAGGCCAAGAACTATCTCATACTCAATGATACGTTGTATCGGAGAGGTGTAGACTGTATCTTGCGTTGATGTCTCACTCACGAGGAGGCCGTCATAGTGCTCGGCGATTGTCATATAGGAGCTTGTGGCGGTCACTTATCTGGGTTGGAAACAACCCAAAATATTTTATGAGCAGGTTACTACTGGCCCACACTTATGAAATATTGTATCGAGTCGGTCAAGAAGTGCCATCCGTGCCAAATATTCTCACGAAAGATGAGGGCACATCCAACTCCTATGTTTCCTGTCATCACAGTTGGTCCCTTCACCAAGTGGGGGATTGATTACACTACATGCAACCCCCTGTCAGCAAGGGGGCACCTCTATATCATCGTAGCTGTCGACTACTTCACTAAGTGGGTCGAAGCTATGCCAACGTTTAAAGATGATGGAGAGACTGCAACTCTCTTCTTATTTAACCAGATTATAGCACGGTTCGGCGTCTCGAGAGATATTTTCACTGACCATGGCAGTCACTTTCAGAACCAAATGATGTCTGAGTTAACATCAAAGCTTGGGTTATGGCAAGAACATTCCTCACCTTACTATCCCCGAGCCAATGGGCAGGTGGAATTTGTTAACAAAACTCTCAAGACGATGATACAATGAACTATCAACTCAGCCAAGTCAAATTGGCATTTGATGTTATACTCGGCATTATGGGCTTACTGAACCTCAGTTAAGACTGCAACCGGTTTCTCACCTTTCTAACTCGTTTATGGGCTGGTAGCAGTCTTGCCCATTGAATGTCAAATTCCATCTCTAAAATTGGCAGTACAGTTATTGCCAGACACTTCTCCACTTGAAGAATGGTTAGTACACCTTGAGCAGCTTGATGAACAGCGTCGCGATGCGGACCTGGCCAATGAAGCTCATAAACATAAGGTCAAGTGTCAATATGATAGGTCCGTTCGTCCTCGGGTTTTCTCTGAGGGCGACCTTGTCCTGGTTTACGACCAAGATAAGGACCCCCTGGGGGCAGGAAAGTTTAAACCCATGTGGTTCAGACCCTCCATCATTAAGGAGGTTTTAAAAAAGGGCGCTTATCGTCTGGTCGATTTTGAAGGGAATGCTTTGGCGGAGCCTAGAAATGGGCTCTACCTCAAGAAGTATTACTCATAGCACGGTCACTGTGGGTAACTTTTTGTAACATATGTATAGTATTTTGCACTATTACTTTTTTACATTTCTTTTGAAAAACATGTTATGGACGTGTCATTGATGTTATATTTCATCATTATGGCAGATGTCAAGTGAATCCGAGGTGTTTGTTGGGTATGCCGACGGTGCTAGTCAACACACGCGGAGGCTTGCCTCCACAGCTTGGGTGATCTTCACACCACAGGGTCAGTTGTTATCTTCCAGGGGTATATGCTTAGGTGACACCACAAACAATGTTGCTGAGTATAGTGCAGATATTGAGTTGCTTCGTGACGCTTTGTCATTGGGTATCTCTCGTCTTCGGGTCTATCTAGACGCTCCACTGGTTGTGTCGCAACTAAACAGAATATACCGCGTGCACGACCCTACTTTACACCGATGATTCCTTAGGTTACGTCTCTTGGAACGCAGCTTTGATTATATTACATATTTTCATGTTCCTAGGAGTCTAAATCAAATCACAGATACTCTAGCTAATCATATTTTAGATTGGCATCTCGCTCACATATAAAAAGATCATGATCACACACATGTAAATACATTTTGGTACACATAATCCATAAGACACGAAAAGAAATAAAAACCATATATAAACATCATAAAATCCTCAGAGTACATAGATGGGTGCAAGCGCCTCACAAGTGGGAACCATAACGAGTCACCGGGCTTATGCCCTCAAAAAATATATACAATAAGGTGCTCATGGCACATAAAAAGTTTAAAAGTCTGCTCAGGGCCTGTGGGCCCTGTTATAATCATGTACATCCTGGGCTAAACGCCTAAACAATCGGACCCATGTCCGAGGTGCCCCCACAACGTGAGTCTGTATGGAGGGCGACAAGTCCTCTATCTCTTCCATGGGAACTGTGTGAGTGAGCGCAGTGAAATTCCACTCAATCCGCCTAAGAACCCTCTCGGCTTCCCCTGCTGGGAGGTTCCCTGCCATTGCTGCTCCCCCGACAATGACAGCTGCGACCTCTGGCCGTGGGCAGCGCCTGTTTCAAGCAAAATCGACAGGTCGCACGGGTCCCATATCTGCACACAATAAAATTTCCACCCATCAAAATCTCTGTTATACAAAAACATGCTATATATATCAAAAAGACATAAAAATTACATATGCAAACAAAAAAACTGTACAGGAGGAGACTTACCCATCTCCCCTCGCTCCTCACCAGGAGGCACTGGTATCGCTGGATCTCTGGAAAAATCGATCCCTGGATATGGGTAATCCTCAATCGCTGGGATCTGTCATGACAGCCAGGCAAAAAAGTCATCATTGAAGGCCTCTGTGGTCCTCCCACCACCATGTCGCGGAAGCAAAGCTGCCCATCTGCACACTGCGGGGAAAGTAGCCAGATGTCCTCGTACTGTCAGTTGAGGACTGAAACATGGAACTCTCTCAAAGAAAAATGAACATAGGATGGTCCCAAACCCGAAGTTCCTATGCATCCGCTGTCTGCAAGCTGTCAACTGACCTGTCATGCTTGCTAGTAATGTGGTACTCCAGTCAAAAATTTGTGCATTCATGCACTGAATTGCACAGTTCATCTATGCGCGCGAAGCCTGATGCACGGCCGCAGAGACGGTAATCCGCCTGAGGAGTGATAAAATGGTCTCGAGGGCGAGGCTGGTAATCCTACTCATGGGAACCGAGGAAGATCTCTGATTGGTCCCATCCTCACAGTACTCCTCTATCAATTCTGAGCCTTTGCTCGGCCCCGCAGGAAAAGTATGAAAGTTGATGGATTCCCCTATCCTCGAGAGGCCCGTCAAAAAGTAGATATCCTCGATAGTGGGCACCAAGGATTGCCCCTCTATCATAAAGGCCTCTACATCTGGGTACCAATAATCAACCAAGGCATTCAGTAGCCTGGGTTGAGCGCACATAAACGGACATATAAATTTTTTTACCAAGCCACACTGCGTCAGCACGGCCATAACATTCGGATCTGCAGCCACTGCCTCATTGGTAGCCTTGTTCTCCCTCTCTCTCCACTGAACATACATCCTGCCAAACACACAAGGAAAAAAATGAGGAGTTTTAGTCTTCTTTCAATCCAAATTCCATCACGCGGGGGGCACCCGCGGGCTGTCGAGGCGACAGTCGCAGGAACTCGCGCGCATTTTTGGTTCTGTGTGCGGGTACCCGCGGGCTGTCCCTGGACAACCCGCGTTTTCCTAGGGCCGACCTCTTGGAGGTCGACGAACACCCCCAAAACTAACTTAAATGCCATAAATTAAGTATTGAATTGCAAGATTAGGGAGTTTGTACTTACTTGGTCCAAGCAGAAGTCCGTTTCGTCCACTGTAGCTCCCGGAATCACGATCCTTGGCAAAGGGGGTCTTTTGGCTCCAGAGTTAATTTCCACATCAGCAATGGTGATAATGAGTTTCCAGCTTCTATTTATAGACTTTTTGGCCTCTTTTTGTCACTTTTTTGGGCCCTTTTATCAGTTTCTTTATACAAAAAACCATTTTGAGTGGTTTAGGAGTTATATGGGAGGGATTTGATCAGGTATTGGGACATTTTTCATTGAGTTTCAAATATATATATATATATATATATATATATATATATATATATATATATATATATATATAGATAGATATATTGACGGTCCATAATAATTTTTTTTTTTCAAAAATCAACTTGAGCATATAGGGTAGGATTTCATCCCGACTGTTGCATCTCGTTGCCTTTTGTTCTTATGAAATAGGATCGATCCCATCCAGTTGTGGCGCGGAACCCTCATATCTACTCTAGAAGTGTCGCAACTTGGTGGTAGAGCTTACCAAAACATAGATGCCCTAGGTAGGTCCTGGTTGCATTATGGTGTCCATGTCGTTTCTAAACAACACTGTAGGCTCAGGAGTCCGTATAGTCTTTCCTGAATACGAGTTTGAGCCTCATTCGCATGGGTATTTTTCACTCTTTGTCTTACCCTCCG
>ML776799.1:653475-879503 GCA_009831015.1 Picea engelmannii
TCTTGTCCTTTTCACACTCGTTAAAATGGTTTTGAATTGACGTCTAGTTGGTGCTAGTTTACCCCTTTTTCGAACCGACTAGACTATTGTCGAAAAAGGTACCCCAATGGAGTTTCCTTTTATGCTTTTTCAGACTCTCTAAATATGAAAAATCAATGAGCTTCCCTTCTCTGGGCTCGTTAAACTTACATCGAAGGATGTTACCATTGTGTGTTCTATCAACTGCATGTGCATCCTTTACCCATCAGCTTCGTAACAGTTTTCCTTTACGTCTTAACACCTTTGGCCACTAGAGGATTTTTCCCGAGTATCATTTCCTAGAACATCAGTCTTGTCCTTGTGCCTTGAGCTTGTATGTTTGCGGTACTCATTCCTCCATTGTAACGTAATATTCCTTTATTCTTTTTTCCAAATCAACAAAAAGAAAAAAAAATCAAATATACCCCAAAAAGGGGATGGGAAAAGTATTTTCTTTATTGGCAGCATCATGAGTTTCCCTTGGATAAGGCACATCTGTCCATTTGATTCATCAGACTATGGGATGTAGTACAACCTTAGGAAGCTTTGCTCACTATACAGAGTTGTGTCCTCCACTGTTTGGTTACTCTTCCAAACATATCGAGAGTTTGCGTTGCCTCCTGCTTCGTAGACTTATGATTAACATATATGCTACCTGAGTCTTATCACTTGTCATGCTATTATCCAAGGGAAGTTTGTCACTAAGCCTGAGTCATCCCCTCTGCAATATGTCTCTTGTCCGCATACCCGACCATCCTGAACGTCCAATCAAGTCTTTGTTCGAAATCACTGAAGCCTTCAGTCCGATCATCAAGATTATCAAGTCCATAACCGACGAGCCATCGAAGACCTCTGGGTAGTGCAGTCGTACACTCATGTTACACTCCTACCCGAGTTTTAGAAGACTTTGAAGTTGTTTCTCGAGCTCTGAAGTATAGCCATCAGGCCGAATCAGCTTCTGGGAGATGGATACTTTCTATGTATATCTTTCTGATTTCGAGATGTGGCTCCGCTGTGTATTGATTCGCGGCTACTCTTTATAGTTCTTTAACATGGATCTATAGTGTATTTGATTGGTAGCCATGGTTCTATTTTATCCTGAGCATGGGTATGCCCGCCTCGATGAGACATTTGATATTTTTTGTAGACAACACCTCCTGATTCCTGATTCCTGGGCTCACTCATTCATCATATCAATACAGATTGGTAAAGAATTGGTAATGTATTTCAGCCATCAGATGCTCTTATGACCTCACACATTAGGGGGCATCTGTTATAACCCTAAATTGCACCATCCATGCTTACCTGGCATCAGGCCAACTCATACCCCTTCCTTGCCAAATCCATGCTGAACAAACTCTTAAAAATCCTCTTAAATCAAGTGAAACGCGCCCTAACTCACTACTGCACGCGTTGGAACACTGGAAGGCTTACTCATGCACACGTTGGAACGCTGGCTGGCCTACTATAGCCCATGTTTACCTAACAAAGAACAAAAACAGGAAAGTTGCCGATGGGATGAAAAGCTTTGGGTCAGTTAACTGGAACTCCCAGCCATGCATGGCCGAGAGTTCGTCCAAAACCCTAGCTCCTTCTAGCCTATAAAAGAAGGGGTAGGGGTACTATTTGGAGGGGAAAAAAGATAACAAAGAAACTCTGCCCAATTGTCGAATCCATTTTGTCCCAACCCTTTAGCCTTTCCTCAAGCCTAAGAATAATTCAAGCAAAGCAGTTGGAGGAAAAAGAAGAGGAGGAGCCCAGGATCAGGATCGAGGAACGGTGGTCGGTCTCTATCATTATTGTAAGTTGATTCATCTTGAGATTAATAAAAGAATATTTTTCCCGTCCCAATGCATGAGTGATATATATCTTATTTGATTTTTGCTTAATCTCTAACCCGTAGGTAGAAGAATAGCATGCATGTGTAGTGTTTTATCTTGATTACAGGATTGTCTTTGGAAGGAGCAGCGAGAGAAAACGGATAAAGCGCAACGGAGGATCTACATCAAACATCGATAGAAAAAGGTTAGTAGGTATTTTCCATGCTTGTGTGTGAAAAAGGGGTTTGAGTATTGGGGTGATAGGTTAAAGGTGTATTATTTAAGGTCATGATCTACGTACAAGTTCAGCCCTAGCTTATTAGTCCGTAGGGTATTATTTCCCAACAACAAGAGATTCTAGACTTTGTTGAGAACAGGGTTATCATAGGGCCTTGTTCTCTAATTTTCCAAGGAGTTGAGGATATTATATTTTATTCTATTAGACTATCTAAATACTTTGGATCCATGGTCCCATAAGAAGCTCATCTCTGGGAAGCCATTAAAAAGGTGTTCAATGGTCTCCCCAACAAGCTTTCACATGTGGAAAATGGATGGTCCCTCAAATCCTCTTCAATGAACTTGTCCAAGGTAAGAGTTTTCCTATTGGCCAAGAGGCAAAGGAATTAAAACAATTTTGGCTATTTCTCCTAATTCCAGACCTAATCCTAGATTTTCCCATTTTTCTAGACTGTTAACATTTGTTGCTAGTGCATAGGATTCTTTCATACTGTGGTTCCCATTTCCTTGATTTCCCCATGTAATGATGTCCAACTCTAGATAAATATTGATTTTTTGGGGTTGTAAGAGACTTTCAAGGAGGCCATGGGAGTGCTCATATATTTCTATAGGCCATTCTGAACTAAATATCCAAGGTATGTACCTGATGTTTTTTGAGCCATGCATAGTTATAGATGAGAGATCCTAGACAATGCCCCTCCATTTGGACTAGGTTTTCTTCTTCAACATTGCCTAAATATTTCACTTTCCATATTTTCCCCCATAATTCATTTTTACAATTTATCCATATCTACCAGGTTCTCATTGCAGGTAATTTTCTATTGAGGAGACCATATTTGATCCCTACCCACCTCCCCCATCCATTTGGGCCAACAAACCTTATCTCAAGTCACTAGCCTCCCATTTTATTTCCCTACTTGGGCCACTCCAAAGGAAGTATTTGTAAATTCCATATCTTCTTGACGATTTTTTAGGGAGATGCAAACACAAAGAACAAATAAAGAAGCATATATTGTAGTGTATATTTGGTATGGAGTATTTTTCCAGGAAATTAGAGGAAGCGAAAGGCCCATCTCTGTAGTTTGTTTTCCAGTTCAGAGAGGAGTTCTTACTAGGAGAAATTTCATATAGCATTATAAAGGAGAGGAACACCCAAGTATTTTAAGAATAGGTTTCATTCATGAAAGTCCGTGATTCTGGATATATTGCATTGGATATTTAGAGGAGTGTTGAGAAAATAAATAAAATATTGAGCTTGGTTTCCCTGAGCTCCCAAGGCTAGCAAGAAGGTATTGGACATATCTTTGAGGGAACTATATTCTTAAATTATTGGTCCTCCCATTAGAATATTTTCATCAAAAAATAGATTTATCCCTTTGAGAAATCCATTTTCCATAACTTTCTTGATGCTTTGTCCCAAACCTTCAGCCATGAAGATGTACAAAAACGGTGAAAGGGGCCTTGATGAATTACCTAGAGGGATTGAAGGTGGGTGAAGGATTACCATTCACAAGGATGGAAAACAAATTTGAGGATATGAGGTTTCCTACCCAAGAAATACTTTCATGATTGAAGACAAAAGTAGTTATCATTCTAGCCATGAATTCCCAAGTAATGTGGTCATAGGATTTTGACATATCTAGGTTGATCATCATTCTGGGAGGTTTCCTAGTTTTGAAGGAATGGATAGTTTTATGGGTGGTGATGATACCATATAGGATATTTTATCCCTTTATGTAACCTTCATGCTCTGGAGAAGTTATTTGGTGCATGTTTCGTTTTAATCAATTTTCTATGAGTTTGGTGATAATTTTATAAATCATGTTGCAAAGGGAAATGGGTCATATTTTTTCTATAGAATGGGCCTTTGAGTCCAATTCTATAGAATCACAGGCCAACATGCTTTGAAAAACTATGTAGTGAAGACATCAAGTTTTTGGTAGTTACCTAAATCCATTTCTTGGATAGTTTGGGTAACTTAGTCAAAGGTTGTGGCCCACATAAAATTTGTGTTCAATTTATCAGTAACCAATGATGGAATCTTACATGTTATTTGTTTTATAACTACTATCCTATCCATGGGAGGTTTTGATAGGAGATGAAGAAAGTGGTCTTTCATCTCCACTTCAATATCCTCATACTTTTCCAATATGTCGTATGTGGATGATCTGAGATAGTTGATCCAATTTTGATTTCTTCTACTTATCATACAATTGTGGAAGAAGAAAGTGTTGTTTCCCCCCTCTTTGAGCCATTTGATTCTTGATTTTTTTCTTTAGAGTGTTTCCTCTTATTTGGCCCTAAGTGATAGTTGGGTTTGACAAATTTCCTCTTGAGTCATTGTTTCTTCATTTCTACCTTCCTTAATGGTTATTTGTTGTAAGTTTTCCATATCCTCTTTGAGTTGGGATTGGGAAATGTTATAGAAATGTTTTCCACACTCCATGCATATTTATTTGATGGTCTTCCATTTCCCTATGTAGACTTAAATTCCCCTTTTTCTCACTCCAAAACTAAAAATACATATTGTTTTCCATATACGCGAGCTATAGTTAGACAGCTCACGTATACACAAGTTTCTCCATTAGATCCTACGTACATCGAGTTTTGTGCTCAAAAATTAAAAATATGTCGGGTTTCCATGCCATATGATGAATTCCATGATCCTTGACCTTCCATTTACTGGAAACTCTCCATTTGGAGGCTATAAATTGAGCCATATACAAGCCTTGAACACACATAATTGAGAGCAAAGACACTCTGGAGAAGTTTCACTTCATATTGAGTCTGCATCCCTTTGTCCTTGAAAGCCTAAAATCTTTGTGTTCAACCCCCAAGATATTCCTATCTTGATATGGAGAACCTCATTGTCTCCTACTACTTGTGAGCTTGCCTTGGTGGAGGATTAAAGTGGTGAAGGCCCAACTGGAGGGACTTAGTTTCTTGGTTCCGATATGTGACATTAAAAAAGTTTGTCACCTATGTACTTATGTTTATTACATTAATAGAAATACTCTTTTCTCATCCAATTATATGTTGCAAATATTTACTTTACTTTCCATGGGCATATTTGTCATACATTTTAATGGATTATGCTAGTTTATATGCTAACTCTCTATATAATTTCTATATGCTCGTATATCTTGATTGTTGAGGACAAGTTACAAGAATCAAGATTTCGTCCATGAGCTTAGTCGAGGTCTTCTTCGGATGTCCAAAGGAGGTAGGATCTTAGCCTTCTCTTGTTATCATTTCTATTTATCTAGAAAATTTGAGTTTAGAGTCGATTTTTGGGTGTCGTTGTGTCTGTTGTGGTTTACCCCTTTCCATAGAGATTTTCCTCATAACAAAATTGACGACTCCACTGGGGATGATCTCCCTTTTGGGGTATTGGATGATTTTTCTCTTTCATTATTCTCTATTTTCCTGAGTTTTTGTGTCGCCTGTTGCTTAACAACCTTTATTTTTCTTTTCATTTGAGTTTCTTGGCTTGAACCTTGACCTGGAAGTGTCTTCTTTGGAATACATGGTTTTTCCCTTGACAGTTGCGTACATATGTGAGATTTCAGTTATCAGGGCTCATACATATGCCTCTTTTCCCTGAACAATCACATACACTATTTTATGACTCTGTTTGGCTGAGTTTGGTGTTTGTTGGGTGAGTTTTTTTGGTTGCTTAGACTTCTTAGGGCCTTGTATTGAATGTTGAGTGCCTACAGAGTGATAGGGAGTTTCTTTATTGGTGAATATTTCAGGCAAACTCATTTCATGTCATTTTTCTCGTTTCGTTGTCCTTTCATTTTGGTCTACATAGTCTCTTCTTAGTGTCTCGCCTGGATTGTCTCTTTGTGCTTGCAATAGGGTCTTCTTGGAGGTTGTTTATTCAAATCTTGCATTTTCATTCCATTATATTGAAAATAAATAAATAAATATTTTTATTTTTTCATTTTATCTAGAGCGTTTTCACTTTTGGAAACATTACATTAGTTTTGGCATGTTAGGAAAGATTGAACTTCATTAATATTATAGAGATTTATTTCGTATAACAACATTTATAGGCATGCCATATCTTTGAAAATCAATACTAGTCATTAGAATTGTTTTTATATTTGATTCTTTTATGTTGAGTTGTCATACCATCAGTTTCATGATCACACCGCTCGAGTAAGAAGAATCCATTAAAATTAATGCTAAATAATTAAAATTGATTAGAAACTATTTTATTTTTCAGGGTACAAAAACAAGTGTAGGACCTATGGCCTTGGAATAGGATTTTGTGAGTAAACTTATCCAAGGCTATAAAACTCAACACATGTGTCTGACGAGGGAGTGGTGAAACCCATTGTGTAATTGGTGACATCAGGAGGCTCCACTCACATCAAAGTTAAGCATGAGGTTGGACGAAGTTGTTTGTATAGATAGCTCTCTAGTACCTTTCTAGCATCACATATATGTATGTGGTTCTATTCATATTTGGGGGTCTTTCTAGTGCCTTGACCACCTTGATAGGCAGTTCTTTCAAGATTTTGGGCTTTTCTACCCTGCCCATATGGTGGACCAAACTTGCGACTACTCGCCTTCGCATTGATTATATCATGGTGACTCTAGTTTCTTGACATAGGTAGCCACATAGGTTACTTGGAGGGGTTATTCTGTAGGTACCCTCAGTCAGACAACACACAAACTTTATGGAGGATTTTTTCTCTAGAGTAATTTGACCGAATTTGTTGTGAATCCCACGAGGGTCCTTATAATTGACTCAGTTACCTCCACTCTATTGTTTGGGAGTCTCATCCCTTCTTGGGAGAGGAATAACTTCTTTAGTTTGGGAGGTCCCTTTCAACGATTCTCTCTTATTTGCGTGAATTTGACTTCTAGCTTTATTTAGGAGTGTTCTCTTTGTATATTAGTTGGAATTAGGATTTTTCTTTGCATCACGATTTTTGAGTCATCATGGAGTGATACCAGCCTCCCCACCGGTCTCGCCATCTTTTGAATCAATTACCATAGTTTGGTTTAATACCAAGCCGCCTCCTAAAAGGAATATAATTAATAAGCGTGGTAAAAATATCTCCATCACTTAGGCTCACGATCATCCCATTTTGAGTACTTTTTTTACTCCCATCTCCACTATGGTTGGTGGAACCCCCGTGACTCCATCAGTTAGTGCTACCCAGTTCATGGGCTTAGCTCAGTCCATGGGGACATATCCTTTTATATTTTTGAATGGTATGACTTCATCATCATCGATATTCGTTCCCCCTAACACCTTTTTCATAGATATTCCTTGTTATAGTACTCGATCGACGCCACTGGCCTCTAATCCTTGTTCTTTTGGTATGCCAAATATGAATTTTCACATGTCATCCCCCTTTTCCACACCCAATGTCAATGCTAGTTTTGGGTAGGGCGGCATGTTTCCTCATAAACATATCCCATTTGATGGGGGGCTTATCCCTCAGTCATTTTCTACAATGGGTGGTTGGAATCCTCCTTGCTTTGGACCCAATACCAACTCTAATTTTCAAGGATGGACTGGACATATGGGAGGTGTTTCTACTTCATATATCCCGTCCGTCTATCCATCGTCCACAATTACTTTTCTAGTGAATTCTTATTTTATGGAAAATCCTCCTCCAACCTATTATATTACATTGAGGTGGGATCAATCTTCTAACATAAGAAACCCCCTACACAAAGTTACTTCATTAGGGGGAAGTGGATATCCTCACATGGATAATCTGTATCATATCACTTTCTCCTCACAAGCATTCCCATATGGGATGAAACGTTCACAACCTTTCATATCACCAACCTATTCTAGTCATGTTGGAGATAGGTCAAAAACCTCTGCAAGTCATGTTGAATACCTGCAACCAGCCACTGCAAGTCATGTTGGGGGCACAACTCTAGTCACACTACACAAACATCACCAACCTTTGCAAGTCATGTTGGAGATCAACTACTAGCCTATGCAAGTCATGCTGGGATCATGTCGCCAACCACTGCAAGTCATGCTGGGGGAATTGATATGATTGAGAAGCCTACATGTATAGGACGTAATCCCAAGTGCCTTTGTATACTTCGCAAAGGAGATAACCTAACTTGTTTGTGCTCTACTATTGCAGTGGTATGAGAAGTGCAATCCTTTTTTGATGGCCCTTAGAGTTCTGAGTCGTGTTCCTTTTCCCAACAATCTAATCCATATTTGGTTGATGAAGTGATCATGCCAATGCAATATTCAACTGGCATCATTCCTATTTTGAGGGGTGATGCATCTCCTCACCATGTTGCCTTGCATCCTATTCAACCAATGGTCATGTCGATGCAATATTTTACTGACGCCACTCCTATTTTGGGGGGTGATGCATCTGTTGACCATGTTGTCTCGCATCCTATTCAACCAACTGTTAATACGTGGTCATATCTATGCAATGTTTGGTTTATATCACTCTTCTCTTGGAGAGTGACAAGTCTAAGGAGGTGACATTGCTGATGTAATCTTTGGCCAATCCAAATCTTATTTTTGGGGGTGATACATCTTTTGACCATGTCCTTAGCATTTCCAGTTCTGTATTTCTGAACAAAGGGGAATTCCACTCTCTCTGAGTACACTCCCTCTAAGTCTTAGGATAGTTTCCTTTGATTGGAATGATCCTGTAGAGCCTCATCTTCCTTCCTCTGCACCCTTCCAGGTAATGGTTGGAGTTAATAAAATAGGCATTAGTCGATATATTGTATATGAAGAATCATTTGCTATTATTTTATCCTCCTTGACTTGCAAATCTTTGGGTCCTCCCAAGCTTGTGTTAGCTACCAATGAGCTGCTGGATTTCGACAGAACACCTACATGGGAGTCTTGGCCTCCCCCTATTATCCCGAGTAATATGAAATTTCCTCTTGAGTCTAATATTTTTGTTTGTGAAACCTTGATCCTTGGTATTTATGAGTTGTTGAGCCTTGGTTTCATGGATTTTGAGTTTCCTTCAGATGAGACTATGCTATGATTTTTTATTTTAAAAATCTTCCTGAAATGGAAACTTTACAAGTTTATTACCAACAAATCCCTTGGCCTAGGCCTAGCAATAGTCCCTACTTGGAGAACTACTATGCATAATCCGCAAGTCCATGTAGTCCTATGTACATATTGTACTTTTATTTTTTGTTGTATTCAAGTTATGTATCCCTTAACACATGTTTTATCAAAGGTTTCTATATTAGACTTATTAACTTCTGGGTTAGTGTTTTTGGTATTATATACAGGACTTTGGAGACATTTTATTTGGTACATTTGTCTATGTCGGTCTGTTCAAACATGTCATAATCTCGAAATTGGAATATAGGTTAGATTTCCCCCTCCAAGATTTTTTTCATTATCCGTTTCTTGTATCATTTTTCCTTAGGATTGACCCCATTGAGTTGTGACATAGAACCTTCTATATTGTTTAGAAGTGTTGGAATTCATGTGGTAGAGCCTACGTTCCATGGGCATCCTATCTTAGTTCCCATTTTCATTTTGGTGCCATGCTGTAAGTTCTCTATTAGGCTCGGGACTCCCTTGTAGCCCCGCTATGAATTTGCGTTCGAACCTCACTCTTCTTACTCAATCTCATTCTGGAAACTACCTATGGGGCTTCTTAGAGTCTTAGTTAAGCTCTTTTCAAGACTCCTTAAACATGAAAAGGTTGTCAAGTTATCTTGTCTCTACAGATCAATGATTGGGAGTTTACTCTATGTAACAACTTCTAGACCTAATGTCAAGCAAGTTGTTGGGATGGTGGCTAGATTCCAAGCAACACCAAAAGAGAGCCATGTTCAAGCTGTAAAAATAATCTTTAGGTATTTGAAAGGAACCATAGATCTTGGTTTTTGGTACTCTAGAAAGGATTCGTTCACTTTAAAAGCCTATTCAGATGTAGATTGAGTAGGTTGTGTAGATGACAAAAAAATTACTAGTGGAGGAGCATTCTTCTTGGGATAATCATTGGTAGCTTGGATAAGTAAGAAAAAATCCTCAATTTATTTGTCTACCACTGAAGATGAGTATATTGCAGCAGCAAAATGTTTCACACAAGTGGAATGGATGAAACAAACCTTACATGACATCAAAATAGTGTTTGTTGAACTCACTACTATCTAATGTGATAATACAAGCACTATAAGTCTCTCCAAGAACCCTTTCTAACACTCCAAATCAAAACACATTCCAATAAAATACCACTATTTAAGAGATCAGACTAAAAATAATAGCATTAAATTGGAATATGTCCCAACACAAGAACAGGTTGCAGATATTTTGACTAAACACTTAAGCATAGATGTATATGAATATATCAGGCAAAGATTGGGAGTAGTCCCTCTTCCAATATAATCTCTCAAGAAAATAAGGCATCAATTCAGGGGGAGACAACGATCAAAGTTAGGAGGAGTCATTCAGTTATGAGAAAAAAGTATGATTGTAGGAGAAGTTACCCGAGTTTAGATTCTGGTCAACAACATTTAGACAGACACCATTACCATAAGGGGGAGTAACCCTTTGCCATTGATGTCAAGGGAGAGATTAAATTCATAGATAAAAACATCATCGTAGGGGGAGTTTGTGTATGAAGTTAGAGTGTTTCCCTCAATGACAAAGGGGGAGATTGTTGGACATATTGTCATTGATGTTAACAACCTATGTATTTACGTTATAATGATGAGTCAGTATGAAAAAATAGATGAAAATCCATATACAGAAGGACTAACAAATTAAGAGCTCAGGAGGGTTAGAAACTGAAGATAAGAAGATCAAAAGAGATGATACACATGAATCTTAGAAGGGAAAGCAAAGTCCAGAAACATGATCAGGATCAAAATTCCCACAGGACAAACTAGGACCGTTGGATACACAAGCATATCAAGGGCATGGATTTATTGAGGAGCGTAGAGGGAGAATTAAAATACACGGTATTTTCAATCCCACAATTAGTCTAGATCATCATATCTCATCAGTTGAAAGATCAACGACTATGGTTGATCCACCAAATGATCAAATTAAGTCGTGACCGTTGGATATGCAAGTGCTAGATTAAGGGCAGGCATTGATTGTAGAGAGTGAAGGGAGAATTAAACTATACATTATTTCCAATCCTGCAATTATTCTAGATCGTCAAATCTCATCGATTCAGAGATCGACGACTGTGGTTAACTCACCAACAATTACACAACTTCAATTATGAATTTTGGGCGACGAATTAAACCACATGCAATTTATAGTTATACAATCCACATCGACTGTTGGATCAATTCAAGTGAAAGGAAAGGATAAGAAAAGATGAAGACCATCCGATACGAAGTCTTGAAGTAAATGAGGATCATCCGATCTATTCAAAGCATGCCAAGGTAGTAGTGGTCAAATTCAACGTTGACCACTTCGAAAGAAAAGGGTTGAGAACAAGGAATATCACCCGAAGGTCGAAATCCCAAAGTAAATGTGAACCATCCCATATGAATAACACTTCGGGAGATATCAGGATTGTCAGGTCATGTTTTATGGAAGGATAGAGTAAGCCACAAATGTCTTGAAATAGATGTAAGTTGTATGATCTGAGGAAAAACTTCGGAAGATATCCTGACCATCTAATCAAGGAAAGTAGAAGGATAGGATAAGCAAGGCCAAAGGACCAAAATCCCAAATAGCCAAATTCCCGACAATCGTTGGATCATGTTAAGCCTTTTCAGGTTAAAGAATGACCATTTGATCAAGTCAAGTTACTCGAGGTTTACACTTCGGGGAATCTCACTTTGGGAGAACTGGGAAGTGGAGAAATAAAATTACCCGAAGTCTTGAAGGCTGAAGTACCGAAGTGGATATGAGTCGTTCGATTAGTGGAACACTTAGAAAAGTATCTTGACCATTAGATCATGGAGAAGAACATGTTCCATATGAAAATATCTATGTCAGCAAGGACACATGGCATAATCAGATAATGACAAGTGTCAAGGTCCCATATGTACTTTAAGTATACATAAGCCATGAATCCAGGTGACATGTGGAGGCCACTCAGGAAGTTCAACGTCAATAAGTGACGTCACTCTGATATTTTTTACTTTGCAAGTTTCACCACCAGCAAATGCCCTAAGTCCTGAAGTCTTGAAGGTTGAAGTTTCTAAGTGGACATGAGTCATCTGATCTGAAAAACACTTCGGGAGAATTCTCAACCATTGATCAACCACAGTGTAAGGATAGCATAAGTGGAAGTGTCAACCAACAACAAAAAGTCTCCACCACTTTATGACTTATTCGGCAGGTGATCACTCCAGAGGAAATTGGAGAAAGGATCATCTAAACCCCCAAAGCCCCAAACTCCCAAAATAAATGTGAACCGTTCACTCACAGTCATATTTAAGTCATGATCGTTTATTTTTTCAAAACCTTTGGACAAGCTAGTATCATCCGACTATTGGAAGAACAAATGTTGACTGTCCGATATGTTTCGGTGGAATATGATTTAGGAGATTTGAAAGGTTTAAAAGCCCTAACGTCCCAAAGGATGAAGTACCAAAGAACACAGTCTCAGCACTGGAAATATGGGGGCTAAAATGAAAAGGGAGAAAGAAGAGACAGTGCTTAAATTAATAAGTGCATGGCTCTGTGCCTATGGTCACATGTAAATGGTTTGAAGGAAGTGCCTCTACAAAATTTATTTTTACAATTTTTGCAAAGACATGAAACTAAGTTAAATGAAATCGATCCTGTGATCGATTAATGAAAATAATTTTCATTAAATTGAAAAGGCTTCTCATTAATATTGAATAAAGAAAACAAATGATATTATTGTTAATGAACAGGTGTGATGGTCCAAACAAAGGGACACAATGTTTCATAGCTTACACTAGTTGGAATAATATATAAATGAGAAAGAGTGGTGAGAAGAATGTGTATCTCCAACCTGAGAGAAGAAGATAAAAAAAGAAGTAGAGTCCAAGAAGAATAACTGTTGGTTCTAGGGTGCCTGTCAATGTCTTATTGAAGATCAAGAACAAAAGGAGATAGAGCAACAATTATGCAATCCAGTGTGTGACATAGAAGACCTTTATTGGACCCCATATTTATTGAACTTATTTTTGGATGACTACAGGGATGCACAAGATCTGTGAATGAAGTTCCATTATGTATGTTTGATAATATTGATAGATTTGGTGGGTTGGGGAGAACCAAAATTTAACGAATTTTACCCAAGACCAGTAAAGTGTCATGCAACAAAGTATACCACACTATGGCACACCTCAGACGCAAAAAAAAGAAAGGAAAATTCCAACATATTTTCTATGTATTATGAAGAGATGCAGGAGAAGATAGCTAACACATGGAGGATACCACCAGAAGTGGTGGAATAAAATCAAATCATAGAAAACTTTAAGGCTTCTAGACACAATATATGGATCCGGGCCAAAAGGCATCCCAAGAAAGAATGGTTACAACTAAGATATTGTGTGGAAGCAGAAGAGGTACAATGGGCCATGAAATACTGGCCCGAAGAATGGAGGGTACCAGTAGCTTCCAAGAAGGGATCAAAAGGTAAGCAACAAACAGAAGCTGGCACTTCAGAGAAGTTGAGCAGTCCAACATCAAATACAATAAAGGAAATAGAGTGCATGAAGGAAACATGGGGGAGCACAACAATCATAAATCTAAGGAGGAAGAACCCTATCCATAAACCTTCAATGCAAGATAAGGAACACACATAAGTAACAAATGGAGGATTATAGAAGGATAACAATGTTCATACACAAGAGGAACTAGGAGGAGGAGATCTACCAGACATGGATGTCCTAGGTACATTAGTGCAGACAGAGACATTTCTCATGAAGAGGACAATATTGCAAGCAAGAGGTTAGTGCAAGAATATGAAGGTGCATAAGGGCGTCCCTTAGCTGACATTGACAAAAGATGATGCAAAGTTGGTCGCCGAGAAGGTGCAGGACCGTGCAACAAAGTCATGGGAAGATGTTGAGAAGCAAAGGGAAGAGATAATGAAGAAGTTGACATAGGTTAATACCATATTGGAACAACTACAACTAAATACGACGAAGCAAAAAAATAAGGTGTAACAACAACAAAATGATTAGGAAAAGACAGTTCCAGCACAAGAGACAGTCCAGATCATAGTGTTGGGGACTGGCAATTTTTGTATCGCTCGGGACATGTTGTAGGTTGATAAGGAAACATCACAGAAGAAAATGAAGGACAAAGACCAGTTGGACTTGGCACTACCCAAGGTCCCAATGAAGGCGATGTATAAACTTCAAGTTAGTGTCGCATAGAGGATTCAATTAAGGGCACGAGTAGATGCGACAGATTTACAATTGATTAAGAAAGTAAGTGACAAACTGAAGATACCAATCAATGAGGTACAAGTTGAGAGAGATGAAGCAAAGAAACACACTAGTCGGATAGAGAGAAATGTAGAGGAAGTGTTTAAAACTATTCCTGATAGCGCATAAGGAGGAAATATACCAACGAAGGAGAAGATTGAGAAGATAACACCAACTATGGAGGATTATAAGAGCCACATTAACATTTTTATGGAACTCCTACAACCAAGCACACCACCAGAGGTGAAAATGCAGAGGGAGAAGGAGGTGACAGAACATAAGGAGAGTATTTCACAAATCATTCAAGAAATCACATAACTATATGATAGGAGCGTGCAATTATGGACTAATCTCTAGGAAAATGAGAAACTCTAGGAGTTACAACAAAAGGAAGAAGGGTTAAATACTATAGTGTAGGGACTCAAGTAGAGAAAAAAATTAATGAATATATCAGATAGGTTGAAGAGTGCACATGAATTGAAGAACTTGCAGACAAAGTTGAAGAGCATACATGTAGAGAAGCAGTCAAGACAGGCTATGTTGGAGCCACTATAAGAAGGGACATAACAAATGTTGAATGCGATCGATGCATCCTAGGGGAAGATAGATAAAATTATCTTGGAGACTGAAGATTTGTTGAAGGAGAATATCACTGTGCAGACTGTGGATTTTGTAGTAGAGAAGAACGCATGGGTAAAATCTTGAGCTGAATATATTGTAGGAAAATTCCACGCATTGGAGAATTCAGTGCATGATGCAAACATTTCCTGAGTGGCTCGGGATGCACCACAGGTGAGTGTTGGGGGCATGTTGGTGCAGGCTATGGTGGGGAACATCGCAACAATTATTGAAGCAGTTATAAAATGGACCAAAAAAGGAGCGCACACCGAAGAACAAGGAAAAGCAATGCGAGGAAGAAGAAGAGTCAAAGGAAGGAAGGAAGAAGAAGATCAACCGCACACAAGAATTTATAATGTGGACCAACCTAATCCACTTAGGTTTATGGTTTTGGTCATTGATGTAATGGGTTTTAACCCACTTTTGTAGTATAAATATGTATTGTAATATTTGAGGAGATCAGATACTCTATGTCGTGATAATTAGTCTTAGATGAGTTTTTGAGTGGTTAGTTTTAGTTAAGATATGTGTTTCTAACACTGAGTCAGTTTTGGAGACTAAATTATGAATTGGAACTGAGGGTCAGGTCACAAGTTATGGAGCTTAGGGTGACATTGGTCAACCTCACATATACATGTGCATCTCATATGCACTTCTGATGTAATGCACACAGTGCAAGGACTTGATGAAGATGAATAAAAAAATGAATAATACCAGATCTTTGTGGACGTAGCCCAGGGGATGAACCATGATAAAACTATGTGTATCTATGTGGAATGTTGTTTTATTTCTTGCATTTAGTTTTCTTATGATGAATGAATGAATCTGGTAGAAGTAAAATGTTGTGCACACTAGAATAATGATGATATTTACTGCAGAATGAATGTTAATGAATGAACATGATTATAGAATAATACATATGATATATATGAGGTAGAAAATATTTCTAACATCCCCATGAGCAACATCCATTCCACAATTGCAAACATCTAGGTCCTGCAATCACCCATAAGCCATCTCAGGTGAGACTTCATTGTGCACTCTGTGCGCAGTATTTCCTTCTGGTATTCAAAAGGGATGATGGTTTGCAGGGTTTTGTTGGAAACCTAAGGTAGAACCCAGGTGATCCCAGACATTCCAACACACTCATTAAATGGATTTGAAAGGATGTTTATTTCGGTATAAGTTTAACCCTTTTCTAGACCAAATAGACTAATTATGAAAAATGAATACTCTAGTCACCATTGGCTAGAAGAGTTCCCCTTAGTATTGTTTTACACTTTTTCGGGATTGGGAGACTAAATCTATGAAAAAAGAAACTTTTGAGTTAACTTGTAATTGCATCCCATTATCGTTCTTTCATTTTTAAGCCCAATGTCAGCCCTTTCTTTCTTGTTATAATCCTTTTTCCCCAAAAATTCTCAGCATTATCCAAGCAGTGCCTTCTATATATCCTTTGCAAATTGACATCCCTTTACCCATAGAGGAAACACCCCCCCGAGTGTCCATGTCCCACATGAATTTCCTTGAATTGAGCATAGGTATTTTTTGATGCTCAGAACTAGATGCTTACTCGTGACACTCATTTCCTCTCCTGTATCATAGTATTTCTTTTCCTATGAAAAAACAAAAAAAAATATGGGTGGGAAAATAATATTATCTCCTATAGATAGCAGTCATGTCGCCTTTGAACATAACACAAATTCTTGAGTCCATTTCATCCGAGGTTTGGGTTTAGCATGACCTTAATAATCTAACCTTGTTACTTAGAGTATACTCCTCTGACTGGTTACTCTTCCAGTTCCTATGGAGATTTTGTTGATGCCTCCTGTGTCAAAATTTTTTGTCAATGATGAGTTTTAAGTCTATGTTTCCTGAGTTATTCCTCTATCTCATGCTCTTGTTCAAAGGAAGTCTAAGCTTGTGTCAGCCACTCCTCAGAACTCCTTGACTTTGCATGTCGATCATCCCCTTGCAAGTGAACCTTAGAATCACACGAATTTGTTGTCCTACCTTGCACCCTGGGCCTACTTTCACCATTGGTAGGTGACCTTGAACCCAAAATATGACATCTCTCCATTAGTCACTAACTGAGGGTTTTCCCTTGTGTTTGACGATAAGAAATATGTTCACACATTGGGATTTATGTAGTGTCTTGGATTCCATTAGACCCTATTGGTGCTTTCGTAACCTTTGTCAACAATTTTCATTATTGGATGTTATTCAAAGGGTCTTTTTCATATATTACTTACAACTGGTGCATGCGAGAGACACACATGGTCGTTGGTTCATGAAAATCCTATTCGTACAAGCTCTTACTAATCATCAATATATTTATTTTCACCTCATGCTGGATGATGAAATAGGCCTTAATGCTCTCCTTTCAACTGGTCTCCTTCCATCGACTTCAACTCATCTATTATGGAATTAAGATATAGAGTTATATGAGTACCTAGAGGCTTTCGATCATCAGTGGCAGGTTCTCCCTCCATCGAAATTTGGGAATACATTAATGTCTCATGATTGACGAATTCTTCAAGTATTCACACTTTTGGAATGTACTCAGTGCCTTGACACCTACTTTCATTATTTATGGGTTGTTTCACATTTGTTAATGGTATACCTCAATGATCGGTAATCAAACAAAGTTTCATTGTGTTCGACTTCAACCTTTGTATTCGCATGATGTAGGCGTGCACCTTCGACGGATAATGTAGAAGAAATCTATTTCACAGTAGTATATCTCATATCTACTATTTTCTTTCATCAGATCAATACCTATATGACTTCAGTGATTGTGGAAGATCAGATTGTACTCCATTGTATACAGATATCTTCAGTTGATTTTGAGAGTGGACTCAACTATTTCTTGTTCGTGACTATGATATCCTATGATATATGTCCACATTTTATTGCCTATTCATAGCCATGAACAACTATTTGATATTTATCCACAAGGATCTGCAGTGTAATTCAGTTTGGAAGCCATGTGTACAAAGTCAAGAGGAATTGTAATATTATCATAAGTAACTAGTTTTTCCAGTTGAGTCCTCATTACTCCATTTCTAGGAATTATAATTTATTTTGACCACCACATTTTCTTCTTTGACCTCACACATTAGGGGGCATATGTTATAGCAATTTTTTCCACACTCCATGCATCTTGCTTTGATGGCCTTCCATTTCCCTTTTCAGACTTAAATTCCCATTTTGCTAACTCTAGAACTAAATATATATATTTTTGTCCATATACGTGACCTAAAGTTAGACAACTCAAATATATGCAGGTTTCTCCATTACAACCCGTGTACATCGGGGTTTTTGCTCAAAAATTAAAAATATGTCGGGTTTCCATGCCATGTCATGAGATACATGATCCTTTACCTTCCATATGTTGGAAACACTCTGAACCAACCCTTCAATTCCATTTGGAGGCTATAAATTGAGCCATATTGTAACACCCTATTTACCCCAGTTTGTAAATATAACTATATTGGAAAAAAAACTATGGCAAGCTCAAAGGTGTGAATGTTTGATTTGATGGACCTTTGTATACAAGTTTGATGAATGTAAATTATATTATTTTAATAGAAAATGGATAAGTCTTACATGACTGCTGGAAAGGGGATGTGCTAAGAGAGACCACAAATGTTATGAAAGAGATGGTAAAGGGGACCATGAATGGTTATGTTAACCTCCACTAAACCAATACCTTGTTGGATTTAATTTCTTTGGATCAAAACAACCCTCTGACCTAGGAATGAATTACAGTCAAGCTGGTAGGTGGGAAGACCTCCTCAAGAGTTAATGAGGGAATGGGGAAGACCGCCCATCAGTAAGGATTCTAGACCTGGCCATGGACTGGGAATTCAGGCCACACAAAATCTTTCTAAAAAAGGCAAGAAATGAAATCATGGGGGTCAGATAGAAAAGAATAAAAAAAAGTACGAAGAGTGCAAAGACGAGAGATGAAAATATCGAATTCGAGGAAGAACCATGGAAAGAGTGTGTTCTGATCATGGGAAATAGAGACTGAGTCAGGAGAAGGAGAGTAACCTTTGTCCCTATCTATTTATGTGCTGGAAGAAGAGATTCAATCTAAAAGCATCATGGTCTAGCTCGAGGGTGGCTAGTGGTAAATTCGTTAGGAGAGACTGAGCCTATGGTTGGGTGGAAATGAGCACACCTTCCAAAAGTTGCTTCACGTTATCTGATCCTGATAAGTGTTTCCATAATTTATGCATTGAATTGGGAATTAATGGTTGCATGCATGTATTTACTTATCTGTGAATGGTTTCTGCAATGAAAAGGTTAAATTATGTATATACGTTGGTTTCCTTGAGAACATATGCTTATGTTTTTCCTGTATGCTCAAGTTTAACTCTCAAAGGTGTTTTCCCCAGGGAGCTACCTCACGGATCCAAAATCGGAGCAAGCCTCTTGGCACTACTATCATCTTGGTAAAATCATGAGTTTACACCACCCTATTTCAGAATTTAAGGTTCTACGAATTAGGAAGGCGTTTCCTTCAGACCAATAGCCTAAGAGACCTTGAAATCACACCCATGGCCTCAACTAAAACCTATATAAGATTAGAGGTTATATCCCGAGATTCATATGAAGGTCCATGGGACCTGTGTCTAGGAACCCTGCGCTAAGCTCGAAAGGAGCTAGTTCAAAATGGTTTCATAGTTTTGGGCATTCGACGCCCGGAATGTCAAACTTCACGATAGTCAAAGTTACCCGAAATCCATGAGTAACAAGAGCCATAGATGAATCAAGAACCTGACTGAGGATATGAATGCAAACCATTCATCGGGAGGAAAATCTATCTCATTCATAAGATTGAATCAAAGAACCATTGGAGTTAATGAATAAAACACCAGCCGCTCGATTGGATTGATGGTTGGAAATCATTGCGGAGCGCAAAGGTGAAATTAATGGACATGCTAGTTCATTTCCCACAATCAACCAACATAGTTGATCTCATTGGGGATGGAAGATCAACGACCACGATTATACAGAGTTAGGATATCACTTCCCAAATTACAGAGATTGGGCCTTGCAATCGTTGTGACTCATCGATTTGTGAATGTGGATCGATGGTGGGGAATCATTGAGGAGCACAAAGGTGAAATTAGTTGATGTGCTAGTTAATGGCCCGCAATTCACCTACATTGTTGATCTCGTTGGGGTGGAGGATCAATGACCATGATTAGATCGAGTTGGGAAAGTAATTTTATGATTGCAGATATTGAGCTCTCCAATAAAGAGCGAGCACATTGGGGCACCGCAATCACTATGAACCATTGATCGACGAACACATATTTATTGGTCGGATCATTACCATGAAAACCTGAGGGACGTTGAAAGACAATCAGACTGGAACAATGAGGGAACATGTCGCCCCTGACCTAGATACATGTCATCCACTAGAACACACATACCTCACCCACGTGGTTGGTGAAATGACTGGGATTCTGGGAGTCCAAGACTTCGGGACCTTGGAGGATTCAAGGTGCTTCGGAAATCCCCAAAGTCTCGAAGTGTCGAAGTAGATCCTATTTGTTAGCATAGGAAGGCACGTGGTATTAGATCAATGAATCTAAAGAAGAACACTCCAGAGGAACACGAGGAGTGAAGTTACGAAGTGTCAAAGTCCATCAGAACTGTTCATTGGGAGGAGGAGGCGTGACGCTCGATCTGTAACTACAGGTACAAAGTACTTTGAAGGAAAAAGGTGTTGAGATGTTTGAAACTCTCAAACGTAGAAGTCTTGAAGTGGATCATAGTATTTGATAACGAAGGGACACGTGGCACTCGATTTGTAACTTCGGGTATGGATTACTTCAGAGGAAAAATGCGTTGGAATGTTTGAAACTCCCGAACATCGAAGTCCCAAAGAGGACCATAGTCGTCAATTGTGAAGGGACACATGGCACTCGATCTGTAACTTCGGGTATGGATTACTTCGGAGGAAAAATGTGTTTGAATGTTTGAAACTCCCGAATGTCGAAGCCCCGAAGTAGGCCATATTCATCAATCATGAAGGGACGCGTGGCGCTCAATTTGTAACTGCAGGTATGGAGTACTTCAGAGAAAAAAGGTGTTGGAATTTTTGAAACTCCCAAACGTTGAAGTCGTGAAGTGGACCATAGTTGTCAATCACGAAGGGATGCGTGGCACTCAATCTATAACTCCGGGTGCGGTGTACTTTGGAGGAAAAGGGTGTTGGAATGTTTGAAACTCTCGAATGTCGAAGCCCCGAATTGGATCATAGTTGTTGATCGCGAAGGGATGTGTGGTGCTCTATCTATAACGTCGGGTATGGAGTAGTTCAGAAAATAAAAGGATTTGGAGTGTTCAAAACTCCCAAACACTGAAGTCCCGAAGTGAATCAGGACTATTAAAATCCCTGAGGACACACATCGTCGGATTATGAACACAGGAGGTTTGCCACTTGGGAGGATTTGTGCAATGGTTGTTTTGGCATCTGTTAATAGCCAACGGTCATATGTAAGTGTAGAGGGATGGAAGAACCCAAAGAAATCGAGAGAGGATATTTGCCTGCTTTGAGCTCGGTTCGGAGCATGGAAACCGTGGCTGGAAAACTTTGGAAGAGAAGAATGGAATAAAGACCCCAAATGAGGGTATTGATTTTTGTAAGAAGAATGGAATTTTTACTCCTCGATCATGGGTATGTTAAAAATTGGTATCAGAGCATGGTTACAACACTTGGCCTGCTTGGGCTCATGGACGAGTCACTTAAAAATCGTGTTTAAAGAAAATCTTAAGGGTGATGCCCTACCTTACCTTTTTCTTAAAGAATATGGTTAAACTATTTCTAAAAGAAAAGAATGAAAACTTTCAACTGTGTGTGTATTTAAGAAAAATGAACTATGTGTTGCTCATGAACTACTAGAATGTTAGCTAAAAGTAAGCATTTTTTCAGTACTCCAACAGTCAGTGAATCACAGGAAATCACAAGCATAAAGGATGGAGACACACCATGAATTGGGGGAGGACTCCCACAATAGAGACGAGGAGTATGATGAGAGGAGAGCGATGGAGACCCCTTCGGATCTGGTTGAAACTGTAAGGATCTGTATGGCCGAATTACAGAGTTGCAAGGCTGTTAACAAGAGTTTTATAAAGGAGCAAGAGAAACAAATGAAAATCAATGCAGTCTTGTTGCATATCTTATCCTATATACAGAGGCAGCTACATCATGGACCTACAACCAACCATGTGGATTGACGAAATACAGAGAGAAGTCAAAGTCCACTTGAAATACGAAAACATGGTCCCATAAGGGGCTACACAAGGAGAAGTTCCTTGAGGAATGCCCAAACTGGAGGCAGGGGACGCTCATCGGGAGAGTCCTTTGGAAAGGGAACGAACAACTCTGAGGGATCTTCTAGTTGAAAAACCAACTCACATTCTTAGAAGAAAAAAAAGAAGTGAAAGCATTCCAAAAATCATGACCCTACAGAGTTCAAGAAATCCAAACCACCCTCTTTCAATGGAGAGATTGAGAAAGGGGAAGAGGCAAAATCTTGGTTGCTTGGTTTAAAGAAGTACTTCAAAGTTCATGACTATTCTGAAAAATTGAAGGCTTGAATAACCATATTCAACCTGAATGGAAAGGATTCCATTTGGTGGGAAGATATTAAGAATGTGAAAGGAATCCATGAAAATGACTTATCATGGAAACAATTTGAGAAACACTACAAGAAGAAGTATCTGTTAGAGAAGTACTTTGACGAGAAGACTAAGGAGTTCTATGAACTCAAGTTGGGACAACTCAACATAAAGGAATATATCAAGAAATTCCTTGAGTTGTTGAAGTATGTACCCTACATAAAAGAAGAAAAGGTAAAATTCCAACGATTTATTAGTGGGTTACCTCATACCTACAGGAACAGGATTGATTTTGACTAGCCAAAGACCTTAGAAGAGACTATATAAAAGGAAAGGTATTATTATGAACAGTTTGGGTGTCAGATAGAACCTCGCGAGGACTGGAAGAAGAAGAGTAGTTTGGGGTTAAAGAAGAAGGGATTTAAATCCTCAAGATGTAAGAACTATAGTAAGGATTCAAGGATGAGCCTTCCTACCCGAAGTGAGTAGCAACAGAATTTCCCCTTCCAGAGTGGAAATAAACCTTTTGGATCAGCCCTAGGAAAGACTGATAACCCAAAGAGAGAACCCTTGAAATGTTGTGGTTGCGGAGAAGAATATCTACTAAGGGATTGCCAACACAGACAATAGAATAGTAAGAGAATTTACAACATCCAAGAAGCTACCACTGTCAATGATGTGGCTAGGAGAATTCCACGGATTTATGCGGCTTTGGATAATAAACAAGTCGACCACCAAGCTTCAGTGGTGGAGATGGAAGGTATGATCACCAAACGTCTAGTTTCTATTTTAATTGACCCTGGTTCTAATTTGAGTTATGTGGCCCCTCATACTGTTGATAAGTGTAAACTACAACTAGTTAAACATGTTAATCCATGTCTGGTATAGCTAGCCACTGGAACCAAAATAAAAGTAACAGAGATCTTACCAGCTTTCCAATTCATCATGGATGGGTTGCCCACCCAAGTGACCCTTAACATACTTCCCCTAGGATCTTATGACTTGTTGGTTGGTATGGATTGGTTGGCTACTTATAAAACTAAGTTGGGTTGTCACCATAAAACTCTAGAATGTGTAAATCAAGAAGGGGGAAAGATGACCCTCCAAGGGATCTAGAAACCTATCTTAGTGAGACAAATATCATGCCTTCAAATGAAAAAGTATTGCAGAAAGGGATGTCCTCTATATGAAATACATGTGTTGGATTCCATTGAGGATGACAAACCAAAACTAGAGGACCACCCCACATTAAGAGAGTATAGATACGTGTTTCCAGAAGAGGTTCTAGTTCTATCTCCGAGAAGAGACATTGACTTTTTGATAGAACTTGCACTAGGAACAGTGCCAGTGTCTAGGACACCCTAGAGGATGAGTACACTCGAGCTAGTTGAGCTCAAGATACAGCTAAAGGAAATTATAGACAAAGGATACATCCGAACCAGTGTGTCTCCATGAGGAGCACTAGCCTTTTTTGTGAAAAAGAAAGATGGCACACTCTGACCGTGCACAGAATATAAACAACTCAATAAGACAACCATAAAGAACAAGTACCCCTTACCAAAAATCGATGACTTGTTCGACCAATTAAGGGGCGCTTCCATTTTATCAAAGATCAACTTGAGGTCTAGATACCATCAATTCTTAATCAAGGATGAATACATCCACAAAATGACCTTTAGGACAAGGTATGTTCACTATGAATTTTTGGTGGTGCCATTTGGACTAACCAATGCCGCCGCCACTTTTATGTGCTTGATGAACAATGTTCTCAGCAAATTCCTAGATAGATTTGTATTGGTTTTCATTGATGATATCTAAATCTACTCCAAGAATAGAGAAGAGCATGAAGAACATCTTAGACTTGTACTTCAAGTAATAAGAGAGCATCAACTCTATGCTAAGCTTAGAAAGTGTGACTTTTTTCAGAAGCAAGTGCATTACTTGGGCCATGTCATTTCTGAAGAAGAGGTGGAAGTAGACCTTGACAAGATCAGATCTATTATGGAATGTACTACCCCAAAGGATGTATATGATATCATATCCCTTATGGGTTGATCAGGATATTATATAAGGCTCATAAAAGGATTTTCCAAGATTGGTTGTCCAATCACTGCCCTCCAGAAAAAAAGGGTTAAATTCGCTTGGACATCAGAATGTGAAGAAATATTTCGGGAACTAAAATGCCTTCTTACCCATGCAACCATGATGAAGATTGAAGACCCTGATATTGACTTCCTCCTGTGTACAGATGCCTGCAAGGAAGGACTCAGAGGAGTCCTTATGCAAGAGGGACATGTAATTTTCTACGCATACAAGAAATTGAATGAGCATGAAATCAATTATGTAACCCATGGTATAGAGTTCGCTGCCATAGTGCATGCTTTAAAAATGTGGAGGCATTACCTCCTGGGTAGGAGATTTGTACTTATGATAGACAACTATGGGTTGAGGCACCTGCTTTATCAACCAAAACTCAATCCTAGACAAGTTAGGTGGATGTATCTCCTTAGCGAGTTCGATTTTGAAATCAAACACATCAAAGGGAAGGAAAATAGGGTGGTTGATTCCCCTATCATAAGTGTGAAAAAAATTAACCTGGTAGCAGTAAGCACCTGTGAAATGGATGTCAAGCAAAGAATTAGGAATGCACAAGAAACAAATGCATTCTTCAATACCATGACCTCATACCTCGACAAGAGCCTACATGACCAAAGTATGAATGCTATCAGATGCTCGATCAAGGCCTTTTGACCTACATAAACATATTGTATATTCCAAACTGTGATGGCTTGAAGAGGTTCATAATGGATGAAATACACAAGAGACCATATACTGGTCACTCGGGATATCAAAAAATGATCACGACCACTAGGAACCAATTCTATTGGCCTGGACTAAAAAGGGACGTAGTCGACTATCTAGCTAAGTGCCTAGAATGCCAACAAGTTAAGGAAGAACACCAACACCCAACAGGGTTGTTACAACCTCTACCAATTCCAGAATGGAAATGGGAAACCATTTCCATGCATTTCATCACCAGATTACCAAGATCGACTAAGCAGAATGACGCCATCATGGTAGTCGTGGAAAAATTGAGCAAGTCTGCTCACTTCGTTCATGTCAAGTCGACTTGCAAGGCAATAGATATTGCCAACATCTTCATGAAGTTGATATTCAGACCGCATGGCATGACTAGAGATATTGTATCTGACAGAGACACAAAATTCACTTCAAGATTTTGGCAATCCTTAATGGTTGGTCTTGAGACTAAATTGTTGTTTAGCATAGCCTATCACCCCCAAACTGATGGACAGACAGAAATAGTAATCCAAATATTAGAAGATATGTTAAGGATGCATGTAATGCATCAACCTAAGAATTGGGAATACTACCTAACATTGGTATAATTTTCCTACAACAACGATTATCAAGAGTCACTAAAGATGAGCCCTTTTGAAGTCCTCTATGGTAGACAGTGAAAAATTCCCATCAGCTAGAGTAATCTAGTGGGTATAATTTCAATTGAACCTGAAATGCTAAACGAAATGGAGCAACAAGTGATTCAGATAAAACAAAATATGAAAATTGCTCAGGATATAAAGAAGAGCTACACCGAATGAAAGAGAACCCCCAGAGAGTGCAAGACAGGAGACCATGTCTATATCAAAGTTAGACTGAGGAAGAGTTCCCTAAGAATGAGAGCTTGTGCCAAGTTGGAACTTCAGTATTGTGGACCCTTTGAAGTATTAGATAGAGTGGGAAATGTAGCCTATAGGATAGCACTCCCTCCCACAGTAAAGGAACATAATGTTTTACATGTTTCATTATTGAAGAAATATGTACATGATTCTATTCATATAATTGATTGGTCTGTGATCCAGGTGGAGTCGGAGGGATAATTCCTGCCAAAACCTCAATGCATACTAGACATGAAGGAAACCTCACTCACTCACGAACCATTACACAGGTCAAGGTGCATTGGAAACACTTTGGCCCAGATGAGGCTAAGTGGAAAATGGAGGATGCCATGTGTTATCACATTAATTTGTAAGGGGGGTGTTTTCCTAAGAAGTGGAACCCTTTGGCGAAAAATATGGCAAGAAGTAGGTTAAAAACCAACTTATCCTAAGTTTTATGTGCGTAGGCAGTCATGCTAAGCAGCGCGTGGATTTGGGCGGCCGAGATTTGCACACTCAGATTTACGACGCATGACCCATATCAGACCCCCCCTGCCATTCTATATTTAGTAGAAAGGGGGGTCCAAGTTGGTGGTTTTAAAATGTGGGGCCCCCACTAACATGTTTCCCTATCCTTAACTTAGACTCCCCTGCCTAAAACCTCTTACCGCTGCCTACCTCCTCCGAGTAGACCGCTCCATCCTCCTGCTGCCATCTGTCTCCCACTCCATCTCTCTGTCCTCCGCCTGTCACATCCCCTGCTCCTCTTCATCCTTTCATTGCCACACACCTGGCGTCAACTCACCTCTATGCCATATCCTGTTCCACTTCCGCCAACCATATCCTGCCAGGTGTTCCCTCCTCATACTCCCTCTCACCTCCTCCTAGGCATGTGGTCCCCATCCTGTCTAATTCCATGACCTTTCTTTTTCCCCCACATTATCACCCTATGCCACTTCACCCCTGAACTGTCCCAACATAGTATCCATATTTTTCATCGCCCACTCTTTCCCGGTCACCTTCCATATGCCACATCTGTCCATATGGTCATCTCTCTTCTCACCTCCACATCGATCGCACCATCATCCCCGTCAGGTCCTCATCCATGTCTGCCAACTGGGTCCCCTTGTGATGGTTCAACAAAGCAGTATACAGCCAAGGGAAAGCTGCCATATCCTACAAATGCAGAGCTGACGTAGGCCTCCTTGATCCCGAGGAAGAGGTTATTTATGCAGTTGGTGGTGGTTGGACATCGTTTCCACCATAATTGGAAAGTCCAGGAAAGGACTGCCAGTTGGTCAACTCATTCGCAGGCCCGTTTTGGAACACAATTGGATCCAATTGAAGTTCACGACTAGCCAGGGATTGCATGCACAATCTTCCAAGAAACATGCAGACATAATGCCTTCAATGCAATGACTCGAACTTGCTACTGTGGTTTTTTCTTTGAGTATTTAGGATCCATTCTCATATTTTGTTAGTGTTGATGGTAGAGCTACACTCCCGATTGTAATGTTTTAATGAGGCCTCTTGTTCTCTGGTTATGACTGTTATTTGAGACTTCTTGTTTAATGGAAACCAACTTCTCCTTTCGTTTCTTTGCTTCTGACTCTGAAATCTCGGGCATGGATGATCTAGTCAGGTGTTATGATTGTAGTATAGTGTAGGTTTGACTATATTTGTTGTTGCAACATTTTCAGTTTCTCGAAGTTTTCAGATATAATAGGATCTTGTATATGAGACTTTTTCTCCATAGGTTGCTCGAAGACCGGATGTCTAGAGAAGAATTTCATGTTTTTCTCATGTTTCTTCTGCCTACTCACCACTATACAAACTTATTGCCTTAAGTTAGATCAAGACCTCACTTATCTATACCTCACCAACCCAGTTTTTTGAGCTAAGGAAATAGTTTCTTAAGTCTGCATCCATCCAACCAGTCTTTAATTTATTCACTATGACATATAAACTAATGGGTACTGGGCTTATCTCTGCAACAATCCAGAGGCGACCTTTGGTGCTAACATTTATGGCATCATTGTTGGGGAGGAGTTGAAGATTTTCCCTGGGATTGAACGACAAAGTTTACTGGTTCTGAAGGTGCATCAGAACTTAGTACATCAAGATTTCGACTATAAACCTGGTGACTCCTATGGGGTGACTCCATTGAGACGACTCCAGTGTTTCAGTTGTGGCTTCCAGAGGCAGATACACGAGGTCTAATCCCCAACTACCTCTAGCAACACCTGAAGCTGACCCAGAGAAGATTATCAGAAAGGGAAAGGCCCTCCAAGAAGGTACTTCTGCTACTGAACCAGGTATTTCTAATGATTTTGAATCTCATCTTGTAGAAGCTCCACTATCTACTTTTCATTCTGTTTTTATACCTTCTATTGAAGTTTCTGGAACTTTAAATTTTGGGAGTGTTCCTATTGAGTTTTCTCCTCCTGGTCCTGGATTGGAGGGAGAAATACTTGTCACTCCTTTCTCCCTTGAATTCGTACCGTGGTTTAGACCTAGGACCTCAAAATATTTTCCTACCCTGGGCTTTACCACCCCTCCTCCTATTATTTTCCCTATTTTGCCAAAGAAGGAAATCTCTATTCCCTCAAGTCCTGTGGTTGTTTCTCCAAATCCTCTGTTGTTTCCCTTCACATATCATCCCTATGGTGGGCGCTAATATCCCTAGAAGAAGAATGGATGCCATAGTGTATGCAAGATATGCTCCTCTATTCTTACCTTAGCTCATGAATTCTCTCCCTACCATAGATCACCTAAAATATATGCCTAAGTTCACTGGAGAAGAGGACATAAATGACAAAGAGCACCTTGCTTCCTTCTAAAGTTATGCAGACAATCTAAATATTGAAAATGAAGATGTCTGGATGAGAGTCTTTGTCCAAAGGCTTGATGGTGAGGTTAGGAAATGGTTTAGAGGTTTTACCTTTGGATCCATTGCTGGGATTGAGGATCTAGATGATGTTTTACTGAGACAGTGGGGGGATAAAAAGGATTTTATGTATTATATCACAGAGTTCAGATCCCTAAAGAGAAAAGAAGGAGAATCTGTCTCTAACTTCTCCAAAAGGTTCAATAAAATGTACAACAAAATCTCTACTGAGTTAAAGACTACAAAGGCCTCTTCCAAGATCACGTATGCTAGCACCTTTGACCCCAATTTCTGCCTCCTGTTGAGGGAAAGAAGAGCTACTTCATTTCCTCTGATGCAAGATGCAACCCTGGAAGTAGAATAAAATGTGTTGGCAGTTGACAGATTCATAAATAAAGCTGACAGAGACAGAGGAAGAGGGAGATCTAAGGCCTCAACCTCTGGTTCTTCTACATCTCACCCTCAAGTAGATGAATTAACCAAGATGGTGAAGTCCTTGTCTGTAGAAATGGAGAAGATGAAATTCGAAGGGAAACAAGGTTATAAGAACATCCCAAATGTTGATAACAGAGACAAATTCAGGAGGCCAAACAACAATGCTCCTCAGATTATGCCAAGGGAACAAAGGGACAAAGATAGAAATGATCATAAAGTCTAGACCCCTCTTCAAAACAACCCTGTTATTTATGAAGAAAGGGAAGAAGAGGAATTTGACCCATAAATTCATTGTATCAGAGACACCTTCCCCATTTCCTCATTTAACTCAATATGCATACGAGGAGTCACTCATAGATAACCAAATAAATGAGCTGAGTAGGGGGAGAAATCCAATAACAGTCCCCATAAATACAACCTCCAGTCTAAAAAGAAAGAGGGGAAGTCTGACATCCCTAATCAACCTTCCGTAGCAGAGAATCCTGCTAAAGACACAACAAACAACAGCAAGGAAAAGAGGGATCAGAATCCCCCACCAATAGCCAAAGACCCTATCTCAGAGGTGAGATAAATTTTAAATCCCCCTTCCTCCTTCAGTTTTGATCATGAAATACAAAATATCAGAATCGTTGTGCCCCTTTCAGAGCTGGTTAAACACAAAGACTTCAAAAAATCCCTATCTAAACTATTGCAATATGAGCCATCTTGCCATCCCACAGACTCAATAAATCTCCAAGACAAAAAGCCAGCAGTCATCCTAGGTCTTATGGTAGAAGATAGAGATAACTCATCCCCTCCCTTCTACACATCACTGCACATACATGACAATGTGTTGCATAATTGTCTAATGGATTTAGGGGCTTCCCATAATCTCATGCCTAAAACTGTCATGGAAGAACTTGGATTAGAAATCACAAAGGATTATCATGATTTGTACTCTTTTGATTCGAGGAGGGTGCAATGTATTGGGGTCATCAAAGACCTGGTGGTAACTTTGTTTTAGCTGCCCATGAAAAGTGTGGTCATGGACATTGTGGTGGCTGATGTTCCTCCCAAGTTTGGCATGCTATTGTCAATATCTTGGATAAAAGGTCTCGGGGGAACATTAAAAATGGACCTCACATATGCTACCATTCTAGTGTTTGGAGGGGAGCACATGAGACTATATAGGTAAGCTCAGTTGGCCTACATTGTTAGTGATGAAGCCGATCCTACCAATCATCCTATATTCTCCCTCGATACTGATTTAGGATCCATCTTATTGCATCTTACCAATGCCCTTGTATTATCTCCTAAAATCAGAAAGCAACCCACTCTCTGTGAATATTCTCCTTCAATTACCTCTGTGTGGAAAATGTTCTTTGATGGAGCCTCTTCTAGAGAAGGTGCTAGTGTTGGACTTGTCCTTGTTTCCCCTGCTCAGGAAACCATATCTTTGTCATATAAGTTAGAATTTGAAGTACCAATAATTTGGCAGAATATGAACCTCTGACATTGGGATTGAGATATGCAAAGGACATAGGGATTGAAGAGATATTGGTGCTTGGCGATGTTGAATTGATTGTTTAGCATATCATAAATGGCCAAACACCCTCAGCTTAGAAGTTATAGAAATGAAGTGTGGGACCTAATTGACAGTTTTTTTTTGGCCTTCAACATTTGATTCATCCTGAGAGAGGAAAATACAATGGTCGATTCTTTGGATGCCTCAACAAGAAACTTCAGAGTCCCTATTGGCCTTTGACCAAGTTTTGGGAGATGCTTGGTCATATTGAACTATTTTGGGACTTCGACAGTCTGTCAAAGGAGGAGTGCAAGACGAAGTGGAGATCATGGGATCTCGGCCCACTTTTGGATCCTTTTTGGGTTTTGGGGAATATGTAACGAGAATTGGAAGTTGCATCTATGTGATGTGAATGTATGCTAAGTGCAAGTAGATTCTGTAAGTTCTTTGTGCATGATTTTAAGAGACTTGCAGAGCTAAGTGTAGGTCATTGCAACATATTTGTGGAAGGCTTTGTGTTGTAACGCAAGGAAGAAGGATCTAGCGAGTTGCACAGATCTTCTGTCCTATGTGGAGTAAGGGTTTTGATGGATTTGTGCTTGTAACCGATTGACTGAATACAATAAAGAAGAAGAGTTGTTGACGTATCCCCAGAGTGGGGGTGAACCACGTAAACATTGTGTTGTCTTGCTTTGTGCTTGTCTGGACATGTTTATATCTCCTTTTTCTAAGTGCTTAGAGATGATTAGATAGATACACTTATGCTTAGTGCTAATGATGTATAATAATGTTAGATATGATCTATATGAATGTGTTGAGTGCTTGATCTACTAGATCTGACCTATCTATTGATGCTAAGTGCTTAAGTAGGTTATATTAGTGTGAATGTTGCGAAGCCCTGTTTTATCAGCGAAGTGATTATTGATTGTATATTGAGGAACTGTCGGTGCTAAGTGATTTATTAAGTATTATAATCACATATATGTGTCCCAGCTAAGGTTGCAGACACCTGATTCTTGCAGCCACCCCTGCCTCTACCTCGGGTGAGACTTCATCTGCTTTGCAGGTGTTGCCTAAAGGGACGGTAGTTAGGGCTTTATTGGTGGATTGTTGTAGCGTTGAACCCTGGGTCTGCCCCTGTGCCAACAAATGGTACCTCCTAAACTCAGGTATGACGTAGAAGTGATATACAATCCTTCTATACCTGACAATGTCAAGCATTGGAAGGTGTTTGAGGACGATCTTGAGATAAAAAAATTCCTTGAGATAGTTGATGAGTTTTCAGCGTTGCACATTGATCAAGATCTTGACTCTAGAGTGGGTCCTCATGATGATATTTTTCTGAGCAATATTTCTAATCATCATATCGTCCAGTTGCCTAGAAATCACATCCCAAAGGGACTAGTCCCTTTGGAAATATTATTTGACGGAAATGATGTGGTATTAAAGGGTAACGTTTCAAATGAGGAGGCTGATGTGACTGAGTGTAATATTGACACAGAGAAAGATCCAAAGTTTGTCAAGTTGTCAAACAACCTATCAAGGGAGTAGAGGGTTGAGTATGTTGAGTTATTAAAAGAATTTGATGATGTTTTTGCATGGACCTATGAAGACCTTAGAACATATGACACCATTGTCATTGAGCACAAAATCCCACTGAAGGAAGAATCCAAACCACTTAGGCAGAAGTTGAGATAGACAAATCCTATGCTACTACCTATTATGGAAAAGGAGGTAAAGAATCTATTGGATTCCTAAATCATAGTCCCTTTGAGATATTTTGAATGGTTAGCCAACCTGGTCCCAGTAAGAAACAAGAGTAGAGAAATCAGACTCTGTGTCGATTTTAGAAATTTGAACAGGAGCTCTAGGAAGGACAATTACCTGCTGCCAAAGATGGAACATATACTGCAGAGGGCGACATGCACATCCAGGATTTCCATGATTGATGGATTTTTGGGCTACAATCAGATCTTTGTCTTGCCTGAAGAGAGAGAAAATACAACCTTCACCACTCCTTGGGGCACATTCATGTATGCCAAAATTCCCTTTGGATTAATGAACGTAGGAGAAACCTTTCAACGAGCCATGGGCATCACATTCATTGGGGAGAAGGATAAGTTTGTAGTCATCTATCTGGATGAAATCATAGTTTTCTCCAGATCTGATAAGGAGCATCGTCATCATCTGAGAAAGGTCTTCTTGAAGTGCATAAGGTTTGATCTTTCCCTAAATCCCAAGAAGTCTTTATTTTCCATGAAAGAGGGAAAATTGTTGGGGCACATAGTATCAACTGAAGGAGTTAGGATTGACCCCAGTGGAGTAGAAGCAATCCAAGTCTTATCACTCACGAGATCTAGGAAATAAATCTAGTCTTTCTTAGGAAAGATCAATTTTTTGAGGAGGTTTTTTTCCAATTTTGGTGAATTGGTAAATCTTATAATAACCATGTTGAGGAAGGGAAATGAAGTAAAGTGGACTATTGAATATCGAAATTCCTTTGATCAGATAACGAAAGCCTTGACTGAGGCACCTATGCTGATCAGTCCATATTAATCAAAGGATTTCCTCATTTTTTCATTTGCTTCTTTTGATACAGTGGAAGATGTTTTGTTGCAGAAGAATGCAGAGGGGCTGGAGCAACCTATTTCCTTTTTCAACAAGGCGCTGAGGGATGCAAAGGTAAAATATGACATCGTGGAGAAACAAGCCTATGCCTTGGTGAAATCTCTCAAATCTTTCAGACTCTATGTTCTGCATTCAAAGATCATTGCATATGTTCCTTCAAATTCAGTGAAGGGCATTCTCATTCAGCCTGACATAGACGGTAGGAGGAGAAAGTGGATTGCCAAAATCCTTGAATTCGATATGGAAATAAATCCCACCAAACTAGTTAAAGGCCAAGGTTTAGCCAAGCTCTTGGCTGAATCCAATTGCATATCTTTGGGGGTAAACTTCATTAACTACTGCTCATAAAATCAACAAGCTGAGTTCACTGATAAAAATCCTCAGGGAAGCCCTCCATTGGCAGAATGCACCTGGTATAAAGATATTATATATTTTATGCAAGAATTAATACCCCCTGATGGTATGGGAAAAAGCAAGGAAAGATCTTTAAAGCTCAAATCAATTAGATATTGCCTCATTGATCAGGTCTTGTATTAGAAGGACGCTCTAGGTGTGCTTCTAAGGTGTTTGGACCCACATGAATAAAAAAAGGTTATATTTGATTTCCATGGAAGTCTCTGTAGGGGGAATCACTTCTGGAAAACCATTGCCTACAAAATTATCAGGGTTGGGTACTATTGGCCCACTTTATTCACTGATCAGAATCTGGACCAGGGGTCAAAATTTAGCCAAAAAATTAAAGTTCTAAGAATCGTCTCAAAACAAACAGGTGCGTAGCCCTCGTTGTCACAAACCCAACGCACTTTGAACGGGGTCAAACGGACATCGGATGAGTGATATATCACGATCTGTTCAAATTGCCAAACAGGCAAAAAAAAGATGCTGACTATACAATCTGTACGTGATGATGTGGAAGGTGTACGACATGACACGTGGCAATGATGATGTGGTAGAGGTGACGTGGAAAGAGATGACATGTTAGTGCTGAGTTGGCAGTTGGCAGATACATGGGTGAATCTGTTGGTGACACGTGGCATGGTTTTTTGGCAAATTATGAGGTGCCACGTGGCACCATGTTAAGTTTGGGTGTTAAAAGTTTATGGATTCCATGGGATTCGAACCCCGGACCTCCCACATGAATCAAATTCTTTGCAAAGTCTGCCCAACCGGCGCGCCACACTGTATTTCTTATTATATATATGTTGTTATATATATTTAAATTCGTACATGTTTTGGTTTGGAGTGGGGTCCGGGTTGGGGCTTAGCCCCAACCCCCATTTCTATGCACACTCCCATATGACCCTTTGACACACGAATTTTGCATGGAATTCATGTGGGAATTTTGAACACATATACCCACGCGCATGGACACTTGTCAAGCCCATGGTTAATCTTGCAAACGAGAGCCTATTTTCGTGTTGGGATGTGGCCACATGGCACCCATGTTCCCAACACCTCCGGGATTTGGGGGCTTAGTTCCCTAACCATTCTATAGTTTCGTGTGTTTTGTAGGTATGTGCATGGTGCTGGGTTTAAGCACAGAAAAACGATGCAGAGGCTAGGTTGGACACACAGAGGTGCGTTTTGGCGAACCAAAGATAGCAAGCTTGAAGGAGGAAAATGGTAGGAGGCCTAACTTCTTCATTTTTTGCCCAAATGAGGTGCCGAAAAATCCCAGCTAGGGATTTTTTGATGTTCTGAATCCATTGACATTGTTTTCAAAGGAATTTGGAGACTTCTTTTTCTGGTTTTTCTATCTTGAAGTTTTAGGAGCTCCAGGGAGCTTAGGGCTACCATTGATGGAGGTCATGCTCAGATGAGCCCAAGTCTGTTTTATGTGACTGAATAGTCATTTTTGGCTAATTGTTATGCTATGAACACATTGGGATAGGTTTTAGAGGCATTTGAGGACTTTTACAGGTGTTTTTTCCGCAAGGAAACTCAGGGAAGCTCAAGGCCACATGTAGAAGAGGTCATGCCCAAATGAGTCATGATCTGTTTTCAGAGTTCTATTAGTCATTTTTGGGTTTTTTATGTATTCTGAACCCAATGGTATAGTCATTAAATCCATTGGAGTTGAAAATCATCTTGTAAAATAATCTTTGAAAAACTAATCCCAGAGAGCCTAGTCCATTGATGGAGGCTCAAGGAGATGTAGCCTAGTTGGGGGTGAACTCCTTTATCATCTTGTTATTGTTGTGATTTTGTTGGTTTATTTGCTGCAAGTTATGTTTTTTGTGTATTTCTTTTAACAACATTTAACCTTTTAAAGACCTCACACATAAACATTTAAAGAAGCATGAAATTGACACATAAAACCTCTTGCACAACTAAGACATTGAGCAAGGTCCTGGAAAGTTTATTTTAATGGAATAGAGGGTGCTTGCATAGCAAAAACAAGTTAGCACCCTATTTTCAAATCAGGTGGTATTAGAGCACAGTTTTTCTCAGGTGATTTCCATTGATAGCTAGAGTTTTAGCTGTTGGTATTTGTGCAAGTTTTGTGTTGAAGTTTGATATCTTGCAAGGATGGAGGAAGCTTCAAACATTGATAGTTCTCATACATATTCATTATCCAAGTTCTTTGACAAAGAGATGTTGAAGGAGTTTGTAACCATGATAGATATCGTACAAGAGTTGTGGGAAGAAAGAAAAGAGAGCATGGTCCTTCAAGAGCAGTTGATGGCCATGAAAGAGGAGAAGCACTAGCTTGTTGAAAAGTTGCATGAGATGGAGACTCAACTCCATGAGGCAAATGAAACCCTTACCAAGTACATGCATGAACATGAGGTATGTAATGTTGGTTTTTCTTCAAATCCCCCTCAAGATGAATGCTTTGGTGTTTTTGAAAATCACACAAGAGGAATAGGGTCCAAGTTATTGTTAAAAATGGGCTATGAAGGTAGAGGGTTAGGCAAGCATGCACAAGGCATTGTTGAGCCTATTGTTGTTGAGGAGAGACCCAAGTATTGTGGTCTTGGATATGAACAGAAAGATGGAGCATATTCCAAAGTTGAGGAGACAAGGGAAACAGTTGTACCAACAACTTTTGTTGCAAGTTCAATCCCTCAAGCATGCAAAGTTTATGTTCAAGATGGATGCAAATGTATGAAACAAGAGAGTTATGACAGCCATGCAGAAAAGAACATTGTT
Organism: Picea engelmannii; assembly: GCA_009831015.1. Classification (NCBI taxonomy): domain Eukaryota; kingdom Viridiplantae; phylum Streptophyta; class Pinopsida; order Pinales; family Pinaceae; genus Picea; species Picea engelmannii. The sequence continues at coordinate 690,451 of ML776799.1, forward strand.
GTTGGTCTTCAAAGGAGATCTTGTAACTCTTCAAATTCACCTCCTCAAAGAGGCGATAAAGGTGAATGTTCAAGGTATATTTCTGCCTATAATTCGATTGCTTTTGATTATGTTAAACATGGTAAATTTGCATGTAAAAATGGAAGAAAAAGTTGATGTACATATTGTGGTTTAGATAACCATCATGTTTCAAAATGTTGGAAAAGATTGACCACTTTCAGGAAATTTTCCAAGCAAAGGCAACTTGAAAAGAGGATGCAAAATATTTGCACTCATTGCCAGAAGAGGGGTCATCTCATTGACCAATGTTGGACATTGCATCCAACCACTCATCCACATCACAAGAAGTATATGGATAAAGAGTCTAGCAAGAATGGAAGAGGAGATTCCATCATCAATGTGAGTCAAGATGATTCACAAGAGGACGATTTTCAGCAAAAAAATTCACCATTGAGTTGGCTTGGTAAGAAATGGTTAGATTTCTTGAGCAAGTAAGGCTTACAGTTTTCTGTTGTAGATGCACATTTCATCCTTATGTATGCATTTATGTTGAGAGTATGACAAGTACAACTTGTATGATGCAAGTTGCATGTGAATGCAATTCATTTGAAGGAATTCTTGTTTGTTTCACAACTTCGCCAGGAGGGTGTAAAAGAGGGGTAAGATGCTCACTTGTTACAACCATATATCTTTTTCATATTCAGATCTTATGTACCCACATGTTTCGTCTTCATGTAATTATGTTTGTACTTGAAGGAGAGTTGAAGAGTCATGCACATGCATGTGTTTTTGTGTGTGTGTAAACAATGAACTTGGTGATAGTTCATCCTGAATGACTCATGATTGTAACATTGTTGTGTATCATGAATTTCGAATTTTCATTGGGAATGTCTATATGTTTCAAATGAGTCTCGACTTGTGTCGATGTTGTCTTGACGACTATGTTGTGTCGATCATGTTTTTCAACTTATGTTTAGTCGATGGTGTTTGTTGGCTTGTAAGTCAATTTTGAGTACACCAAGATGCAAGAAAACGCCATGTTCTTTGATGAAGTACAAGATGCGACCGTTTTCTTGAAGATAAAAAAGACTTTGTTGGCATCATTTTCAGTCTGTATAAATTTGTTTTCAAGATTGATGGTTTTCTTGGTTTGTGACAAGATGTCGCAGGAAAGTTTTGGCAACCATTGGAGAGTGGATTGTTTGGATGCCAAAGAGTTCACAAGAGGGACTTGATTCTCAGTGGGAAGGTTGGTAGTTTTCCAAGCACAAAGAGAAAAGTGGGTCAGCAGTAGCCAGAGAACAGTGGTTGAGGGACATAGCCAGTTATAGTGCAAGGCATGTCAAGGTATCCAGGTGATTGTCAAAAAGAATTTTTCAAGTAGAAATCAGTTGATAGAACTTAGAAGAAGAAGATTATTGAAGCTCGGATAGATAATCATCAGCTTTTGTGGGTCCAAAATCCTTTCAGTGGGAAGGTGTGATCAGAATCTGGAACAGGGGCCAAAATTTAGCTGAAAAATCAAAATTCTCAGAATCGCCTCAAAATAAACAGGTGCATAGCCCTCATCATCACGACCCCAACGCACTTCGAACAGGGTCAAACAGACATCGGATGAGTGAGATATCATGATCTGTTCGAATTGCCAAACAGGCAAAAAAAAGATGTTGACTGTACAGATCGTACGTGATGACGTGGCAGGTGTACGACATGACACGTGGAAATGATGACATGGTAGAGGTGATGTGGAAAGAGATGATGTGTCAGTGCTGATTTGGCAGTTGGAAGATACATGGGTGAATCTATTGGTGACACGTGGCATGATTTTTGGGCAAATTATGAGGTGCCACATGGCCCACACATGCACTGCCATGTAGCACCATGTTAAGTTTGGGTGTTAAAAGTTTATGGATTCCATGGGATTTGAACCCCAAACCTCCCACATGATTCAAAGTCTTTGCAAAGTCCACCCAACCGGCGTGCCACACTGTATTTCTTATTATATATATGTTTTTATATATATTTAAATTCGCACATGTTTTGGTTTGAAGTGGGGTCCGGGCTGGGGCTTAGCCCCAACCCCGTTTCTATGCACACTCCCATATGACCCTTTGCCACACGGATTTTGCATGGGATTCACGCAGGAATTTTGAACACATATACCCACGCGCATGGACACTTGTCAAGCCCACGGTTAATCTTGCAAACGAGGGCCTATTTTCGCGTTGGGATGTGGCCACATGGCCCCCATGCGCCCAACACCTCCGGGATTTGGGAGCTTAGCTCCCTAACCGTACTACAGGTTCACACATTTTGTGGGTATGTGCATGGTGCTGGGTTTAAGCATGGAAAAACGTGCAGAGGCTAGGTTGGACACACAGAGGTGCGTTTTGGCGAACCAGAGACATCAAGCTTGAAGGAGGAAAATGGCAGGAGACCTAACTTCTTCATTTTTTGGCCAAATGAGGTGCTAAAAAATCCCAGCTAGGGGTTTTTGGATGTTCTGAATCCATTGGAACTATTTTCAAAGGAATTTGGAGACTTATTTTCCTGGTTTTTCTATCTTGAAGTTTTAGGAGCTCCAGGGAGCTTAGGGCCACCATTGATGGAGGTCATGCTCAGATGAGCCCAAGTCTGTTTTCTGTGACTGAATAGTCATTTTTGGCTAATTGTTATGCTCTAAACACATTAGGATAGGTTTCAGAAGCATTTGAGGACTTTTACAGGTGTTTTTTCCACAAGGAAGCTCAGGGAAGCTCAAGGCCACATGTAGAAGACGTCATGCCCGGATGAGTCATGATCCGTTTTCAGAGTCCTATTAGTCATTTTTGGGGTTTTTATGTATTCTGAACCCAATGGTATAGTCAGTAAATCCATTGGAGTTTATAAGTACATTGTAAAATAATCTTTGACAAACTAATCCCAGGGAGCCTAGTCCATTGATGGAGGCTCAAGGAGATGTAGCCCAGTTGGGGGTGAACTCCTTTATCATCTTGTTATTGTTGTGAGTTTGTTGGTTTATTTTCTGCAAGTTATGTTTGCTTTGTATTTATTTTAACAACATTTAACCTTTTAAATACCTCACACATAAACATTTAAAGAATCATGGACTTGACACATAAAACCTCTTGCACAACTAAGACATTAAGCAAGGTCCTGAAAAGTTTATTTTAATGGAATAGAGGGTGCTTGCATATCAAAAAAAGTCAGCCCCCTGTTTTCAGATCATTCACGAATGTTTGCACAAAGATAAGAGCCTATGTTAAGAGGCTTTGGAAAACAACAGCTCAAGTCCTAGCCATTGAAGCCCGTGGCGGCTTCAAGACCGTTTTAGCAGTGGGGAAATTCATCCTGCTTGAAGTGGTCAACACAGGTGGATCTTAACTGCCACATATTATTTAACCAAATGGATAGGAGCTATCTCCATAAGGAGCACTTCTTATAAAGTGATCATTGGTTTCCTAGAGGATATTATTGTAAGGTTTAGTTGTCTGAAAACAATCATCACTGATAATGTTGCATCCTTCAAGTCTGAGCCATTGATCAAATTATGTGAGCAGTTTGGGATTTCATTAATCCACTCTACCCCCTATTATCCCCAAGGCAATGGAATAGTAGGGTCTTCTAACAAAATCCTTATTAATATTATCAAAAGACTGCTAGAGGACAATAAGAAGGAAATGGATTCAAAGCTCAAATTCGCTCTGTGGGCTGATCGAGTGACAACCAAGAGGTCCGTAGGCATCTCCCCTTTTGCAACTTGTATATGGGATAGAAGCAATTTTTCCTTCTCAGTTGGCCCTACCTGTAGCAAAATTATTTTAGGATTATCAAGGAGAGCCTGACAATATGATCAAAAGAATTCATCAACTACTAGAAGCCCAACAAACTAGAGAGAAGGTAATGAACATAGCTCATGACCGTCAGCAGAGGATCAAGCAAGCCTTTGACAGAAAGACGAGAAAATATGATTTCCAACTGGGAGATCTAGTACTCAAATGGGATGCACCGAGACAGGACAAGGGAAAACATGGTAAATTTGAAGCCCTCTAGATTGGTCCCTTCAAAGTTTCTGAGATAATTTCAAATTATACCTACAAGTTGCAGAATTTGGAGGGCGATGAAGTTTTTGGTGGCTGTGTAAATGGGAATTTTATGAAGAAGTTCTTTATTTGAGCCATAAGTGGCTCCCATGTACTTGTAAATATTGTTTTTCTTTTGTTTTCAGTTTTATAAGTGACTCCATAACCCAACAGCAAGGCACTGAAGATGCAGAAGAGTTCTTGTTATCTCACAGGGAGTAAGCCATCCCCCATGGAGCCTAATGTTATCACATTAATTTGTAAGGGGGATGTTTTCCTAAGAAGTGGACCCCTTTGGCGAAAAAAATGGCAAGAAGTGGGTTAAAAAACCACTTATCCCAAGTTTTATGTGTGTAGGCGCATCACGCTAAGCAGTGTGTGGATTTGGGCGACTAAGATCTGGGCGCTCAGATCTACGACGTAGGGTCCATATCAGACCCCCCCCCCCCGTCATTCTACATTTATCGGAGGGGGGGGTCCAAGTTGGTGGTTTTAAAATGCGGGCCCCCCACTAACGTGTCACCCTATCCTTAACTCGTACCCCCCCCCCCACCCTGTCTAAAACCTCTTACCATTTCCTACCCCCTCCGAGTAGACCGCTTACGACCACCTCTTACCATTCCATCTTTCTCTCCTTTTCCTATAACATCCCTCGCTCCCCTTCATCCCTTTGTTGCCACACACCTGGCATCCACTCACCTCTATGCCACATCTCATTCCACTTCCGCCAATCATCTCCCGCTAGGTGTCCTCTCTGCGTACTCCCTCTCACCTCCTCCTAGACATGTGGTCCCCATCCCATCTACTGCCACGACCTTTATTTTTCCCCCACATCATCACCCTATGCCACTTCACCCCTGACCTGCCCCAGCTTAGTATCCATGTTTTCCACCGACTGCTCTTTCCCAGTAAGCTTCCATTTGCCACATCTGTCCATATGGTCGTCTCTCTTCTCACCTCCATGTCAATCATGCCATCGTCCCCACCAAGTCCTTGTCCATGTCCACCAACTGGTTCCCCTTGTGATGGTTCAACGAAGCAGCAGACAGCTAAGGGAAATCCACCACATCCTACAAATGCAGAGCTGACTTGGGCCTCCTCGATCCCGAGGAAGCATTTATTTAAGCATTTGGTGGTGGTTGGACATCATTTCCACCATAATTGGAAATTCTAGGAAAGGACTGTTAGTTGGTTGACTCATTCGCAGGTCCGTTCTGGAACGCGATTGCACCCAACTGAAGTTCACGACTAGCCAAAGACTGCATGCATAGTCTATCAGGAAACATGCAGATGTAATGCCTTCAATGCAATGACTTGAACTTACTACTGTGGTTTTTGCTTTGAATATTTAGGAGGCATTCTCATATTTTGTTAGTGTCGATGGTAGAGATACGCTCCCAATTGTAATGTTTTAACGATACCTTTGGTTCTCTGGTTATGACTGTTATTTGAGACTTCTTGTTTAATGGCAACCATCTTATCCTTTCGTTTCTTTGCTTCTGACTTTGAAAGATTGGGCATGGATGAGCCAGTCGGGTGTTGTGATTGTAGTATAGTGTAGCTTTGACTATATCTATTGTCGTAATGTTTTTAGTTTATCGAAGTTTTCATATCTAAGAGGATCTTGTATCTGAGACTTTTCCTCCACAGGCTGTTGGAAGACTAGATGTCGAGAGAAGACTTTCATTCTTTTCTCATGTTTATTCTGCTAGCTTAAGTTAGATCAAGACCTCACTTATCTGTACCTCACCAACCTAGTTTTCTGAGCTAAGGAAATATTTTCTCGAGACTGCATCCATTCGACCACTCTTTAATTTATTCATTGTGACATATAAATTGATGGGTACTGGGCTTACCTCTCCAGTAATCTAGAGGTGACTTATGGTACTAACACCATGAGACAGGCATATCCCATTTTTCTTACTTCTGTATATACATAGCATGTTGGCAGATAGAACATCAAGGAAGATGTTCCTTTAAGGGGGAGGGAATTGTAGCACCCTGTTTCCACCAGTTTGTAAATATAACTATATTGGACAAGAAACTATGGAAAGCTCAAAGGTGTGAATGTTTGATTTGGTGGACCTTTGTATAAAAGGTCGATGAATGCTAATTCTATTATTTTAATAGAAAATGGATATGTGTTGCATGAATGCTAGAAAGGGGATGTGCGACATCCCCAAAAATAAAGAAAATAAAAATATTTTTAGAATTTAAATTGTTGGAAATTTATTTCTGGTTTTAGTAAATTCGAAATTGGAAAATTTTTGCCATATATGGCAATTCCAAATTTCGAATTTTATAATTGTAATAAATGATTTTGACTGTTGGGCAGAGATCTAATTTGTCCCAACTAGATATTGGACAATGACACTTGTTAAAAAACAGAATATTTTATATTGATTGCAGGAAGACAAATGGAACAACCATGTTACAAGTAGCTGACCATGACTCCATGAGTGGGGAACATGTTGGAACTACCCCTGGGATGATTTTTACAAGTGGCAAATTAATGATTTGGCCATTGGAATCCCCTGAAAATCAGGGATTTAGGAAGTTGCAAAAATTCCCAAGGAAAGGAAAAGACCTAGGCAAGTTACAAATAAGCATATGTGAGGAGGCAGGACGCTGCTAAGTATGCTGGGGAAATAAGTTTGTTTGGGAATATTTTCCTCTTTCACTGGATGTTATGAACACTGGAAGGGTGTGAGGCAAGGAAAGAGGGGACTGAATTGAAGGACAATGTTGTAGAGGAATTTTCCAAGTTCTCCCTTATGGACTCATGGTCAAGCTAGGGGGTGAATCAGGCAAGTAATCGTGGTTGCTTGATTCTACGGTTGGGAGGAACGTGGCTGTTCCCTTTGTTTTCTCTGCAAGTCTAGTTCAGATATGTACCCTCCTGTCTGAATGATGTTTTTTTTTGTATTGAAATTACTGTTTGTGTTATCATTATGCAGAAGAATTCCAGTAGATGTTTTAATGATTGTGTAACTATTGTAAATCTTTTCTGTACTTAAATATTCAGTATTCTACCCCTATGGAACGAAATTGGTTAATTTTAATGAGGTTCTTGATGCTGGTATACATGCAAGAGCCTAGACAAAGGTTGTTCGAAATTCAGTGAGTAGACTATAGGATTTAAATGCAAAATTATTTTCTAGAATCAATCTTTTTAGGTATTAATGACCAAACAGAGTCATTATATGCGTGCGTATATATATATATATATATATATATATATATATATATATATATATATATATATATATATATATATATATATATATATATATATATATATATATATATATATATATCAAACTTGAACAGAGTTTGAATGAACGAATAGAGCTATCATATGCATATATATCGAATAACCGAACAGAGCTATTGTATGCGTCTAATTACATACATCAAACTTGAAACATAATCATTATATGCGTTTCAAACTTTAACAGACTAGAATGAACAAATAGAGCTATTTTTATGCGTTTATATATATATCGAACTTGAACTGAGTCATTATATATATATATATATATATATATATATATATATATATATATATATATATATATACACACACACATATATGTTTTAAACTTTAACAGAGTCAAATGAACGAAATAGGGCTAAGTGTATGCGTATGTATATATTTCAATAGAGTCAAATATATGTATGTATCAATGCACGAATAGAACGATTATGTGCGTATGAATGTTTAAACTTTAACAGATTTGAATGAATGGACATAACTACTATATGCATCTATATATCTATATCAATGCATGAACAAAATGATTATGGGTGTATGATTGTTTCAAAACTGTAAACAGAATCCATTATATAGACGAGAACAATGAAGCATATGAGTATGAACTGTAATTCTTGGAAGAGATAATCATGCAGGAGAACAGATAGACAACTTGTCACTACATATCTTATTCATGTTGTGCATAGAAAGGAACAAGGCCCTCTTTTCTTTTTATTTCGCTTCTCATTCTTAGAAATTACAGAGTGATGCAAATCCTTGCTAAAGATTTAACCAATCGAAACCAAACACATACGAACACACAGAGTTGGAAGTTGTGAGACCTCTAGTAATGATTCAGTTAGGGTAAACAATCCTTTTAATAAAAGAAAACAAGAATTTTCACTTCATGTTCACATATAAATTGGAACTTTGATAAACAAAAATGTGTTTAAACCCTCAGTGATCCAATACAGAGAATCAGTGCTTGAACAAAGGCCCTTTTAACATCCGAAAGAAAAACTACGAACATAATTCGAGAGCACCCGATCTCAACAAGATGAAGGGGTATATTGTTTGGAACCCGAGTACCTTTGCCATATTGATTAGAGGCTGGAACCTGCACTGTGAAAAGGGCACACTTTCATTCGGCCAACATGATAATACATTAGAAAATTTATAGAGTAAAATCTTGTTCTATAAACTCAAAAAGGAACAATGATGACCGTAACTGATGGATTACTTAACTCAGGGATGAAACACCACATCCTCTTGTTTCCTTGCTTCGTAATCAATCCATACGGAGGGGGAGAAGAGTCTGGAATCTCTTGGTGGGTACCCTCGCAACAGTAAGAGCCCCACCATTAATACATAGAAAACCGATTGTCAAATATTTGTTCCTTGACAAAATAAAATAAAATAGCAGTGTGAATTCAAACAAGAAATAATTTGATAAAACCCTCAATGAACAAAGCAAAGAATGAAAGGAACGACATCATATTAATCTTGAATAATAACCTAACTTCATCGAGGGGTGCTACTTTGTGTCATCCCAGTTTACAGTTGCTGAGTATAGGGTAGACAAAGGATTAAACCGGAGGTAGTCCCACGGGACGCATGCATAGTAAACCTTAAGTATAGTCCCCAGTAGTAGAGGGTCTATGACCCATGGATTATAGTAAGGAAACCTTTTATTGTCACTACGAAGACAAAAAAAAAGAATCGCATAGACTCTATGGGAGCAAGGAAAGTCTGTAAACCACAGTAAAGTATATAGGAAACAATTCTTTTTCCTTCCCGGCTTCAACCAAAAACATTAAACTATGTTCGAATCCGAAATACGACAATCCCTTAGAGAAAACTTACTAGGCATTACCGTTGACTGCACCAAGGGTTTCTCATGAAGGTGGTAGTTTCTTTCTATGGAAGTTGCATAATACAGAGCCTTCACTACGAAGGCGCAAGGGAGAAATGAGACCTAAGAGGCACGATTATCACTCTTTACAACTTGTAATGTACAAGACCTTACTCTAAGGAAAGTTGGCATATCCAGATTGGGAAGAGTAGGAGGAAGAGACATAGGGGATGCGGATTGTAGGACCCTTAATTAATTCCCTGGCAGAGTCTTAAACTCCTCCTGACAGGCACATCCACCACCTTAAATGAAGGAGATACGAAATAAAACCAAATAGTAAAACTATGACTGTCCAATGAACTAGTTGAATACCAAACCATGAAATTATTGTTTCGTTACTCTGGCCAGCAAAGGAGGGTTAGTTAGATTCGATTGTGTGGAGAGTGGCGTGGACAGGATCGTGTTTGGTTCGTTATGGGAGGGACAAGTTGTAACATAATGAAAGTAGGACCATCAAAGGAAACACTTGGAAAAACTTTCTGAAACAATTATTAACCACCTTAAAGACCTTACCTGTCACGACTTAAAGATTGATGTTGACACAGATAGGTAGCGCATGATCTTTGATAATCTGAGACATAGCTCCATGCACATAGTCCAATTTTAATAAACACAAAGGGACTGAAATCCACATCCTTGAGCATAGGTAGGGCGTGCACTATAATAAAGTAAGATTTAGACTATACTTGTTGTTCAAATTTTGTGAAAGATATTAAGCCAAGGGTTTTAAGCTTAATCTAGGTGTGTTAAGCTAGCATGTTATAAGGTCATGCAAATAAAACAAAGTGTAAGTGCCTGGATCACGAGTGGATCAAATGAAGTTGAGTAGAAAATATTGTACCATAGAAAAAAAAAAAATTTATGAGAATTTTGAGGTTCATTACATATGGTATCAAAGAGAAAGTTACAACACTGGGCCTGAACAAGACCACTGTAGTGCTTAGTATATAATTGTTTTTTTTCTTCCCAAAAACTAATAAATTGTGTGGTTACAAACATAAAACTTTCTCTGTTTTGGTGAATAAGTATGGTAGCTCAAGACAATGCAGAAAACAGGATGGAAGAAAATCCATAGCAAGGACCTCCTGGAGATATAAGGCAGAATAGTGACGGAAGCTCACCCACAGAAGTATTGGAAACAATGAGGAATTTGATCGTCGAACTACAAATATTTAAAGTCGACAATGAAAAATTGAAGAAGGCACAGCAAGAACAGCAGGAGATAAACGAAGTCCTACTGTGCAATATAGTGACCAAGAAAAGCCCAAAAGAAAATAATAATGATGAAGAAGTCAACAAAAGAGCCCCCAAGAACTCAGGGATAGAAACAAAAAAAGGAGACAGTTCGTTTGAAGGAACACCACCAGCTGAAGATGGAACAAAAATTGACAGAAAAAGAAAACAAGTAGACCACCTTGAAGGATAATTTAAAAAGATTAAACATGTTATCTTGACGGGGAATCCAAGACAGGAGAAGAAGCAGAGGCATGGCTATTGGACATCAAAAAGTATTTCCAAATCTACAACTATTCTAGCAACATGAAGGTTAGGATGTCCATCTACAATCTGAAAGGGAAGGCCAGTATTTGGTGGCAAGATCTGAAATTGGCCAAGGGCCTAAAGGAGAAACAGTTGGAATGGTCTGACTTTAAGAAGTATTTCAAGAAGCAGTACCTTTCTGAAAATTATTATGAAAGGAAGACAAAGTAATTTTACGAGTTACGACTCAGATAGATGACGATGGAGGACCTTATAAACAAATTTTTGGATCTGTTAAGATTCGTACCATACATCTGGGAAGATAAAGTAAAATTTCAGCGATTTCTAAGCTGTCTACCACAGTCCTACAAGGACAAAATTGAGTTTGACAACCCCAAATCCTTAAGTGAAGTATTCAGAAAAGCGTGAATGTGCTACGACTAATATAAACAACGAACAGAGTTTCCCAAGGCCTGGAAGGATAAGAAACAAGATCGAATGAACTAGAGGAAGAATGGGTACCAGCCAACTCCTTATCGGAGTACCGCAAAGAATTTTCTGAGAAAGGATTTTCACTCCAATCCTTCGAACACTCAAAATAGCAAAAAATTGGTAAACCTAGGAGCGAAGAGGTTTGGGGACAGTTCCCACGAGCTATTAAAATGTTGGGAATGTGGAGAGCCTCATCTCAGGAGAAACTGCCCCCATTTGAGTTCAACAAATAGAATTGTCATTCATAACCTGCAAGAAGCCTCGACTGTGGGAGACGTGGGCAGGAGGCTACATCGGATAAATGCGGCCATTGATGGACGACGAGCTGACCACCAGTCCTCAGTGGTATAAGTCAAAGGTAAAATCCACGACACTCGAATTTATGTTTTAATTGACCCCGGAGAAACATTAAGTTATATTACTTCGAAGGTAGTAGAGTCAAATAAACTTAAGAGACTGAAGCACGCAAAATCATGGCTTGTGCAACTAGCAATAGGTGCAAAAAGGAAAGTAATTGACTATATTTCGGATTTTGAGTTCATCCTAGATGGTCAAATTATAAGGACCGATCTGAACATCCTACCACTAGGATCCTACGATATGATTATTGGGATGGACTGGTTGGAATGACACAAAGCAATATTAAATTATTATACAAAGATACTTAGCTATAAAGATGATTCTGGCACCCCTAGGACAACCCAAGGTATACCAAAACCGGTATCAGTTAGACAAATTTCAGCGATGCAGCTAAAGAAATGTGTGAGAAAAGGATGTCAAGTTTATGCCATCCAAGTGACGAGTCTGGCAGAAAAGAAGGATAAGTCAATGTTGGAAGACTTTGTTGTACTGCGAGATTTCAGAGACATGTTTGTGGATGAGATACCAGAATTAACCCCTAGAAGGGAAATAGACTTCTCCATAGATTTGTTACCCAGTTCTGCCCCTATCTCAAAGGTGCCTTACCAGATGAGTCTACCAGAACTGACATAATTACAAATACAATTACAGGAATTGTTGGACAAAGAGTATATCAGGCCAAGTGTCTCACTTTGGGGAGCACCAATCCTCTTTGTGAAAAAGAACGACGGTACTCTAATATTATGTATCAATTATAGACAACTGAAAAAAATGACTATTAAGAATAAATACCCCTTACCAAGGATAAATGATCTGTTCGATCAAGTAGGGGGGGGCAAGATCTTTTCAAAATTGGATTTACGATCCGGTTATCATCAAATTCGGATAAAGGACGAGGACATAAACAAAACAACTTTTCGGACAAGATATGGGCACTACGAGTTTGTAGTCATACCTTTTGGACTCACTAACACCCCTGCCACATTTAAGTGCCTAACGAACAACATTTTCAGTAAGTACTTAGACAAGTTCATGGTAGTATTCATCAACGATATCCTGGTCTATTCAAAGACAGAGGAGGAACATGAGGAACACTTAAGAATAGTTCTGCAAACATTAAGGAAGCACAAACTGTACGCCAATTTCGACAAGTGTGACTTCTATTAGAAAGAAATACAATATCTTGGACATGTAATTTCAGCAGAGGGCATTGTCGTAGACCCAGAAAAGACGAAAGCCATTATGGAATGGTTGGTACCTAGAGATGTAGTGGATATACGGTCGTTCATGGGAATCATCGGATACTACCACAAGTTTATAGAAGGTTTTTCCAAGATAGCCTACCCTATCACATCATTACAAAAGAAAGGAACCAGGTTTAACTGTTCAGAGAAATGTCAAGACAACTTCAACAAACTACAGGAATTATTGACAATAGCACCCATATTGAAAGTAGCAGACCCAGATAAAGATTTCATCATATGTGTCGATGCAAGCAAAGAAGGGCTAGGTGGTGTCCTAACTCAGGAAGGACACGTTATTTGTTATGAGTACCGGAAATTAAAAGAACATGAGAAAAATTACGTCACTCATGACTTAGAATTGGCAGCAGTAATACACACCTTAAAGATGTGTCGACATTACATCATGGGCAGAAGATTCCTATTATTAACAGACAATAGCGGGGTAAAATATCTGTTTAACCAACCAGATCTTAACGCAAGGCAAGCAAGGTGGTTAGCCTTCTTAAGAAAATTTGACTTCGAGGTTAGGCATATCAAGGGCAAGGAAAACAAAGTAGCATATGATTTAAGCAGAATAATCCATGGATTATTTGAGATGAATATTAGCAGGGCAAAAAGTGATCTAGAAGAAAGAATAAGGATGACTGGTATTGATGACGAAAACTATACTAAAATAGTGAAAGAATTATCAAACAATACCGCGAATTCAGATAAACTAGTTCTAAGTATCGACGAGAAGGGACTGCTACGATTTAAGAATAGACTTTACATACCAGATTCAGCAGGGTTAAAATTAACAATCTTGGACGAAGTGCATAAGAAGTTGTATTCTGGCCACCCAGGTTACCAAAAAACGATAACAACACTTAGGAAACTATTTTATTGGCCTAATATGAAGGAAAAAAAAATAGAATACTTGGCTAGGTGCCAGGATTGTCAGCAGGTTAAGGCCGAGCACCAGCATCCAGCCGGCCTCTTACAACCATTACCAGTACCAGAATGGAAATGGGAGACTATATCACTCGACTTTATAACAGGTTTGCCTAAAACTCAAAAACAAAATGACTCCATCATGGTGGTAATCGATAAACTCAATAAGTCTACACACTTTATTCCTGTAAGGTCTACTTTTAAAGCTATAAACATTGTTGAAATATTCATGAAAGAAATCTTTAGACTGCATGGCATTCCTAAAATGGTGATTTCAGATAGAGACATAAAATTCACATCCTCTTTTTGGAAGGAATTGTTTGCAGGGCTCAATAAAAACTTGAATTTGAATACAAGTTATCATCCACAAATGGATGGACAAACCGAAAGAACAAACCAAATCATAGAGGATATGCTCTGCATGTACGTGAGAAAAAAACCAAACAAGTGGGAGGATTATATACACTTGGTAGAATTTGCATATAACAACGAGTATCAAACTTCAGCAAAGTTGATCCCTTTCGAGGTATTGTACGACAGAATGTGTACGACTCCAATTAGTTGGGATAACTCGGTTGATAGACTCATGGTTGGACCAGAAATGCTCCAAGAAATGGAGAACATGGTGAGAAACGTACAACAAAACTTGAAGGAAGCACAGGATAGAAAAAAGAGCTATGCAGATCTGAAAAGAAGACACTTAGAGTTTCAAGCGGGAGACCATGTATAATTGAAGGTCAAAGCCCGAAAAATCTCATTGAAGCTGGGAAACTGTGCCAAGATGGCACCCAGGTTCTGTGGGCCCTTCGAGATACTAGCTTGAATTGGACCTGTAGCATACCAACTTGCACTTCTAGCTAATCTAAGAATTCATAATGTATTTCATGTTTCATTGTTGAAAAAATATATTCATGACCCTACTCATATGATTCATTGGAACTTGGTGCAGGTGGAACCCGAAGGAGAGTTCTAGGTGGAACCCCTGTGCATTCTAGACCGGAGAGAAATAGCACTTCGGAATAGAGTCGTCGCTCAGGTAAATGTGCAATGGAAGCACTTTAGTCCTGAGGAGGCCACTTGGGAGTTGGAAGGAGAATTACGGAAATCTCATCCAATCCTGTTCCAGGAAAGGAACAAACACTGAGGATGGTGTTTTATTTAAGGGGGAAAGGATGTGACATCCCCAAAAATAAAGAAAATAAAAATATTTTTAGAATTTAAATTGTTGGAAATTTATTTCCATTTTTAGTAAATTCGAAATTGGAAAATTTTTGCCATTTATGTCAATTCTGAATTTCGAATTTTATAATTGTAATAAATGATTTTGACTGTTGGGCAAAGATCTGATTTATCCCAACTAGATATTGGACAATGACACTTGTTAAAAAACATAATATTTTATATTGATTGCAGGAAGACAAATGGAACAACCATGTTACAAGTAGTTGACCATGACTCCATGAGTGGGGAACATGTTGGAACTAGCCCTGGGATGATTTTTACAAGTGGCACATTAGTGATTTGGCCACTGGCAGCTTCTGAAAATCAAGGATTTAGGAAGCTGCAAAAATTCCCAAGGAAGGGAAAAGACCTAGGCAAGTTACAAATAAGCATATGTGAGGAGGCATGACACTGCTAAGTATGATGGGGAAATAAGTCTATTTGGGAATCTTTTCCTCTTTCACTGGCTGTTATGAACACTGGAAGGGTGTGAGGCAAGGAAAGAGGGGACTAAATTGAAGGACAATGTTGTAGAGGAATTTTCCAAGTTCGCCCTTATGGACTCATGGTCAGGCTAGGGGGTGAATCGGGCAAGTAATCGTGGCTGCTCGATTCTACGGTTGGGAGGAACATGGTTGTTCCCTTTGTTTAAACCTTCAGTTTAAACCCTTAGTGATCCGATACAGAGAATCAGTGCTTGAACAGAGGTCCTTTTAACATCCGAAAGAAAAACTACGAACAGAATTCGAGAGCACCCGATCTCAACAAGATGAAGGGGTATATTGTTTGGAACCCAAGTACCTTTTCCAGATTGAGTAGAGGTTGGAACCCGCGTTGTGAAAAGGGCACACCTTCATTCATCCAACACGATAATACATTAGAAAATTTACAAAGTAAAATCTTGTTCTATAAACTCAAAAAGGAACAATGATGACCTTAGTTGACGGATTACTTAACTCAGGGCTGAAACGCCACATCCTCCTGTTGCCTTGCTTCGTAATCAACCTAGACAGAGGGGGAGAAGAGTCTGGAAGCTCCTGGTGGGTACCCTCGCAACATTAAGAGCCCCACCATTAATACATAGAAAACCGATTGTCAAATATTTGTTCCTTGACAAAATAAAAAAAAATAGCATTGCGAATTCAAACAAGAGATCATTTGATAAAACCCTCAATGAACAAAGAAAAGAATGCAAGGAGCGGCATCATATTATTCTTGAAGAATAACCTAACTTCATCGAGGGATACTACTCTGTGTCATCCCAGTTTACAGTTGCTGAGTATAGGGTAGACAAAGGATTAAACCGGAGGTAGTCCCACGGGACACACGCACAGTAAACCTTAAGTATAGTCCCCAGTAGTAGAGGGTCTACGGCCCATGTATTATAGTAAGGACACCTTTTACTATCACTACGAAGACAAAAAAAAAAATAATCGCATAGACTCCATGGGAGCAAGGAAAGTCCATAACCCACAGTAAAGTATACAGGAAACAATTCTTTTTCCTTCTTGGCTTCAACCAAAAACATTAAACTCTGTTTGAATCTGAAATACGACAGTCCCTTAGAGAAAACTTACCAGAAATTACCGTCGCCTGCACCAAGGGTTTCTCACGGAGGAGGTAGTTGCTTCCTATGGAAGTTGCATGATACAGAACCTTCCCTACGAAGGCGCAAGGGAGAAATGAGACGTAAGAGGCACGATTATCACTCTTTACAACTTGTAACGTACAAGGCCTTACTCTAGGGAAAGCTGGCGTATCCAGATTGGGAAGAGTAGGAGGAAGAGACATCGGGGTTGGGGATTGTAGGAACCTTAATTAATTCCCTGGCAGATTCTTAAACTCCTCCTGACATGCACATCCGCCACAATAAATGCAGGAGATACAAAGTAAACCAAACAGTAAAACTATGACTGTCCAATGAACTAGTCAAATACCAAACCATGAAATTATCATTTCGTTACTTTGGCCAGTGGAGGAGGGTTAGTTAGATTCAGTTGTGTGGAGAGTGGCATGGATAGGATCGTGTTCAGTTCTTTATGGGAGGGACAAGTTGTAACATAACAAAAGTAGGACCATCAAAGGAAACACTTGGAAAACCATTCTGAAACAATTATTAACCACCTTAACGACCTTACCTGTCACGACTTAAAGACTGATGTTGACATAGATAGGTAGTGCATGATCTTTGATAATCCGAGACATAGCTCCATGTGCATAGTCCAATTTCAATAAACAAAAAGGGACTAAAATCCCCATCCTTGAGTATAGGTAGGGCGTGCACTATAATAAAACCTTATAATAAAGTAAGATTTAGACTATACTTTCTTTTCGAATTTTGTGAAAGATATTAAGCCAAGGTTTTTAAGATTAAGCTAGATGTGTTAAGCTATCATGTTATAAGGTCATGCAAATAAAATAAATTGTAAGTGCTTAGCTCATGAGTGGATCAAACGAAATTGAGTAGCAAATACTGTACCACAGAAGAAAAAAAATTATGAGAATTTTGAGGTTCATTACAGGATGTGCTAAGAGAGACCATGCATGTTATGAAAGAGATGGTGGAGGGGACCAGGAATGGTTGTGTTAACCTCCATCGAACGAGTACTTTGCTGGATTTAATTGCTTAGGATAAGAACAACCCTCTAACCCATGAATGAATTACAGTCAGTCTTGTAGGTGGGAAGACCTCCTCAAGAGTTAATGAGGGGATGGGAAGACCACCCATTAGTAAGGCTTCCAGAATTGACCACAGATTGGGAATTAGGGCCACACACAATATTTATAAAAAAGGAAAGAAAGGAAAGTGTGTGGGTCAGAGAGAAAGGAAGAAAAAAAAACACTGAAGAGTGCAGAGACGAGATACAAAACTATCAGATTTGAGGAAGAACTGTGAAAAGAGTGTGTTCTGATCACATGAAATAGAGACTGGGTCGGGAGAAGGAGATTAACCTTCCTCCCTATCTATTTATGTGCCAGAAGAAGAGATTCAATCTCAAAGCATCGTGGTCTTGCTCGGGGGTAGCTAGTTGTAAATAAGTTAGGAGTGACTGAGCCTATGCTTGGGAGGAAACGTACACCCCTTCCAACAGTCACTTCACGTTATTTGGTTCTGATAAGTGTTTCCATAATTTATGCATTGAATTGGGAATTAATGGTTGCATTTATGTATTTACTTATCTGTGAATGGTTTCTACATTGAAAAGGTTAAATTATGTATATACGTTGGTTTCCTTGAGAACTTATGCTTCTGCTTTTCCCGTATGATCTAGTTTAAATATCGAAGGTGTTTTCCCCAGGGACCTACGTAACTGATCCATAATCAGAGAAAGCCTCTTGGCACTTTTACTATCTTGATAACCTCACGAGTTACACTACCCTGTTTCATAATTTAAGGTTCTGCGAATTAGGAAGGAGTTTCCTTCAGACTAGTATCCTGAGAGAGCTTGAGCTCACGCCCACGACCTTAACTAAAACCCAGCTAAGAGTAGATCTCATAGCCCGAGAGTCATATGAAGTTCCATGGGACTTGGGTCTATGAACCCTGCGCTAAGCCCGAAAGGAGCTAGTTCAAAATTGTTTCATAGTTTTGGGAGTTCGACGCCTGGAATGTCAAACTTCACGATAGTCAAAGTTACCCGAACTCCCTTAGTAACAAGAGCCATAGATGAATCAAGAACCTGACTGAGGAGATGAATGTGACCCATTAATCGGGAGGAAAACCTATCTCAGTTGTCAGATCGACTTAAAGAACCACTGGAGTTAACGAATCAAACACCAGCCACTCGATTAGATCGATGGTTGGAAATCATTACGAAGTGCGAAGGTGAAATTAACGGACATGCTAGTTCACTACCCGCAATCAACCAACATCATTGATCTTTTTGGGGATGGAAGATCAATGACCACGATTATAAAGAGTCAGGCAAGCACTTCCCATATTGTGGAGATTGGTCTCCGCAATCACTGTGAACCATCGATCTGTGAACGGGGATCTATGGTGGGGAATCATTGCAAAGTGTAAAGGTGAAATTAGTGGACATGCTAGTTCACATCCCACAATTCACCAACGTTGTTGATATCATTGGAGTGGAGGATCAAAGACCATAATTAGACTGAGTTGGGAAATTACTTTTATGATTGCAGAGATTGAGCTCTCCGATAAAGAGCGAGCACGTTGGGGCCCCACAATCACTGTGAACCGTCAATCGATGAAAAAATAGGCATTGGATGGATCATGACCGTGGAAACTTGAGGGAAGTTGAAGGATGATCAAATCAGAGTGATCAGGGCACGTATCGCCCCTGACCCAACTATGTGTCATCCCCTGGCACATGCATACCTCTCCCATGTGGTTGGTGAAATGACTAGGAATCCGGAGGATTCGAGGTGCTTTGAAAATCCCCGAAGTGTCAAAGTGACGGAGTAGATCCTAGTCATTAGCATAGGAAGGAACACGGCAATATATCGTTGAGTCCAGAGAAGAACACTCTAGAGAAATGCGAGGAGTGAAGTTTTGAAGTGCCCAAGTCTATCAAAATCGTCTGTTGGGAGGAGGATGCATGGTGCTCTATCTGTAACTCTGGGTACATATTACTTCAAAGGAAAAAGGTGTTGGGATGTTTGAAACTCTTGAACATCGAAGTAACTAAGTGGAGAACAGTCATCGATCACGAAGGGACGCATGGTGCTTGATCTGTAACTTTAGGTATGGAGTACTTCAGAGGAAAAAGACGTTGGAATGTTTGAAACTCCCGAATGTCAAATTCCTGAAGAGGACCACAACCGTCGATCGTGAAGGGATGCTTGGAGCTCGATATGCAACTTCGGGTATGAAGTAAATCAGAGGAAAAAGGTGTTGGAATGTTTGAAAATCCTGAACGTCAAAGCCCTGAAGTGGACCACATCCATCGATCACAAAGGGATGTGTGGCACTCGATTTGTAACTATGGGTACAGAGTACTTCGAAGGGAAAAGGTGTTGGAATGTTTGAAACTCCCAAACATCGAAGACCTGAAGTGGACCACAGTCATCGATCACGAAGGGACGCGTGGCACTAAATCTGTAACTCCAGGTGTGGAGTACTTTGGAGGAAAAAGGCGTTGGAATGTTTGAAACTCCAGAATGTCGAAGCCCCGAAGTGGACCACAACCATCGATAGTGAAGGGACACATGGCGCTAAATATGTAACTCCAGGTACGAAGCACTTCGGAAGAGAAAAGGCTTTGGAGTGTTCGAAACTCCCGAACAATGAAGTTCTAAAGTGAATCAGGACCGTCAAAATCCCCGAGGACACGTGGCGTCAGATTGTGAACTTCATAGGTCTGCCACTCAAGAGGATTTGCATGGTGGTTGTCTTGGCGTCTGTTGTTTTGGTGTCTGTTCATAGCCCACAATCATATGTAAGTATAGAGGGATGGAAGAAACCGAATAAATTAGGAGAGGATATCTGCCCACTCTAAGCTTAGTTCAGAGCATGGAGATCGTGGCTGAAAAAATATGGAAGAGAAGAATGGAATATAGAACCCAAATGAGGGTATTGATTTTCTTAAGAAGAATGAAACTTTTACGCCCCGATCATGGGTATGTTACACATATAAAAGCCTTGAACACACATCATTGAGAGCAAAGACACTGTAGAGAAATTTCACTTCATATTGAGTCTGCATCCCTTTTTCCTTGAAAGTCTAAACTCTTTGTGTTCATCCCCCAAGCTCTTCCTATCTTGAGATGGAGAACCTCATTGTCTCCTACTACTTGTGATATTTCCTTGGTGGAGGATTGAAGTGGTAGAGGCCCAACTGGAGGGACATAGTTTCTCGGTTCTGATATATGTCATTACATAAGTTTGTCACCTATGTACTTTTGTTGATTACATTAATAGAAATACTCTTTTCTCATCCAATTATATGTTGCAAATATTTACATTACTTTCCATGGGCATATATGTCATACAATTTAATGGATTATGATAGTTTATATGCTAAATCTCTATATAATTTCTATATGCTCGTATATCTTGATTGTAATATCCCTAAGGCCAAACCCAATTGTAAATGTAAATGCAAATGTACTTAAGCTGGTGAGTTGTATGACATCATTTTATATGCACATTTCATGGTATAGTGTGTGCTTGTACTGTGCAGTAAAAGGAGGAAGTGTGCACATTCCTAGATATCGCGCGCAACAACTTGAGTGCGTGCGATTGTGAGGCCAGCGAGCCTTTGTGTATATGCTATGTTTTATAGGCTGGTGAGCCAGTTATTATAAGCTAGGATGCTTATGTTTTGATTAGGCTGGAGAGCCTAGATGTTAAAGGCCGGTGCGTCTGTTTTTGTACATGTCTCATAATTAATATAAATACATCGCTACGCGCAGACCGACCATGATAAAATATATGGGGGACTAAAATCCACTAGTTATGGAAAGGGAGGGGATAAGTTAAGGAAAGGGGCTAAGCTAGGGAGCTTAATCCAAAAAGGAATATTATATTAATATTTCTTAAATCATAAAGTATGGATAATTATTTTATCCTAAGTTCTAAAGTTGGGGCCAAGTGGGACAAAGTAGCTCCCAACATGACAAGTGTCAAGTTGGGGACATGCATACATATTGTTGGGACTTAGTTCATTTACACATACACTCTCCCATAATTCATCAATCATGTAGTCAATCATCCATGAGTATTCACACTATTGAGCTATCCTTCAGACATTTTTATCACTGTAACTGAACTGTATCCATATTCATATCTGTTTGTGTATTTGGTTAGCTTGGGAGATAGACTGAAGAAGTGGGTTGTCAGGCCTGTGGGAAATTGAAGAGGTGGGTTGTCAGGCCCGTGAGAAATTCTTTGGGTGAGAGAATTGTTGGGGATTGATTTTCTGAAGGGGATAAACTACAGCTGCAGGGCTCTAATACTTCCTTTCCGGCCTGTTGTTGAAGCCCTGGAAGGGAAGTGGGGCAATCGAGGGACTGTTGAGTAGAGAAGGGGCACACTTCCTGGGGTGGGATAGAGATGTGGGGAATGAGGGATTGTAGGCTATTAGTTGAGTGAGCACCTGTGATGAAGTCTTTCCTATTTTCCATGAGCCTTTAGCCTGGTTAGGAATCCCTTTACTCGGGTGGAGTTTAGTCCCATCTCGAGGGTGACTCACTGTTGAGAGTGATCAATAGTGTGGTCTAATCCTGGGAGGTTCATGGAAGGTCTGCATGTAGTTGGTGATATTCTCACAAAGATAAGTGTCAATTGTGTGATAAATTTACATGTTGCATTGTTATTTATGTGTTTAATTTTATGGGTTTATCTTATGCGTGATTATAATTGTCTATATGTTTATGGGTATTTCCTGTATATGTTACATGTCTATGTTACTGTTATTTCAGTGTGAATCCATGCATTTAGAAAATGTATTTTAATGCTTACGTTTTACATGTAAAGCTTCCACAAGTGTTTTGTGTGCATATGTTTTAATTGCATGAAGTTAGAAAAATTTATGTGGCATAGCTCAGTTGGTTGTTGGGTGTGTTACAGTTTGTTCTGCAGAGAGAACAAGAGAGTTCTCTGGCATAGCGTGGCCCGACATGGATGGTCGGGGACATAACAAATTGGTATCAGAGCTTCAGTTTTCGACACTGAGCCTGGATGGTCAGAGAAAGTCGAGTTGAAGCGAAATGTCACAGAGGATTTATTTCAAAATGGCCAAATTTTGAGTTGTAGAGTGTCCAGCTACAATACGGTACATAAATTGGGAAAAATCCCCAATTTTGGTTGGTCAATTCATGGGGAAATTGATAAATTTGACCATGTGGTAAGATATTATTGATTTAATATCTGTTCTAGAAAATTTGAACATGGAATTGGTCGAATTTGAAGTTACAGTGAAGCCATGATAGTTGGAGCGACATTAATAAATAAAATTCTCAATTCGTGAATTGATTTTGGGGAAATTCATTCCAGAAATGTCAACCCACAATGATTTGTTGTTGTAGAGGTTGAATTGGTATTATTGGGGTGAAATTGAACGAATTTCGTGGTTGCAGAATGCCTATGGTAAATTGGGGAAAGAATTAATCAAAAGCCCCAATTTCTGCAGTGAAATTCACGAGGTATTGATGCACAGTGAAAAGCTTGTGATAGTTAAAATTTGGCACTACGTAACAAGATATTTCCGTGTTGGTGCGCGTGCTAAATTTTGTTGCTGCGCGGAAAAATGTTAGTGTGTGGGTGTGCACACTAAATTTTGTTTCCTCACAAAAAAATGTTAGTGTGCGGGCGTGCGCATTAAATTTTGGTGTTGCGTGGAAAAATGTTAGTGTGCGGGTGTGCGCACTAAATTTTGGTGTTGCATGGAAAATTTTTAATGTGTAGGTGTGCGCGCTAAATATTGGCGCTGCGTGAAAAAGTGTTGGCGCATAGGATCGTGCGCTAAATTTAGCATTGCGCGATGTTCACAAATTCATAATAATGGCGCGTGTGGTGTGCGCAGTATTGGCATAGTGCAGTGGAGTTTGGAAGCTGCACGCGCAATGTGAGTATATGTTGTCGCATGATAGTTTTGTTAATGGTGTGCGCAGGGTTTTGGTGCGCAGTGGAGATGTACTAAACCCTGGCATGGTGTAGCCCGTTGAGTGAAATGCATGCTGGATATCAGCGCGCAGTACAAAAAATTAGCGCACGGTGGATATTGGCGCGCGACATGAAAGTAGTGTGTGCAAGTTAGTGGCGCAACAAAGAATTGATACATAGTGGTTTTAAAGTGCGCAAAGCATGATTTCCCTTGTGTTGTTGTTGTGCATGGTAAATATGGGTTTACAGGTTGAAATTTTTGCATGCAGAGTCATTTGGAAGGTGAATAACAACAGAAAACCAGTGATTTTCTACGACATTTTATATCATTTGAACGTCATTTTTTTGCAACGCGTTTTTGAGGGCCTTAAGAGCATTTTTAGCAACTCAAAAATGATGAGACAAAGGTGTACCAAAGGTAAACACTGTCTCCACAACTCAAATGAAATAACTCGGAGAGATATTTCTAATGGTGTAAACCATTTGTCAAACATAGCTTTTATGAGAAAGTTACAACTTAAATAGTGGAGGGTAAATTTTAAGACCCATTTAACTTCCAAAAGCCATAACTTTCTACTCTGGAATCCGATTGAGGCAAAGGAGAAGTCAATGGAAATCTATTGAACCATAGAATACAGTCCCAGAGCTGAATTAAATTTCTGGGCATTTTAAAGGTGTTTAATATGGAAAATAAGGTTCCTGTAACATTCCAGACCAAAAGCACAAATTGGCCTAGAACTTCAGCACGCTGTAACTAGCAACCCAGAACCCAAAATGAGGTGAAACTTGGAAAAAATGTCCATAATATGTTTATGCAGAAACCCAATTGAGATCATACGAAAATTCCAATGGAGTAGGTTCAAAAAATCATAATTACAACGCAGAGTTCCGCCAAGTTGAAAAATGAGCAGAAAAATTATTGGGGAAATTTCAAATGACCATAACTTTCTAATCTAGACTTGGAATTGAGCATGTGAGTAGGCGATGGAAAGGTATTGAAAAATGGAATCTAAATATCCACCAATAAAATTTATTTGGGCATTCAATTTTTCAGGAAATCATAATAAATGATTCTGATATATTATTGAACCAAAAAGGTTCATATTTTTAGGAAATTGTTGAAACAATTAGCCTGACAAAGTTTTGTTGGTTGCACATTTTGTAGATTTAACAACAACTAGATCAGATCAAGATTAGTGCAGAGTCCATAGGAATGGAAGAGGCACAGGGGACTTACAATCAACAATATGAGAGCAGAGGGATGGATGTCCATTTGGGCATTGAAGGAACAAACTCCAATGGACATGGAGAAGGAAGAGATGCAAACATGAATATGGCAGAGACCATTAAAATTTTTCAAAAGGATGTCCAAAGCCATAAAATTGATAATGAAAGATTTATGAGAGACAAGGAGCAGCAAGATGACTTCAACATGAAGTTATTGGAAAACTTGAACAGAATAGAAAAGAAATTGGATAAGGAGAGTGGCTTAAGCAAGTCAGGAAATCACAGGTCTCATGATGAGAAAAGAAAAGAAAGAAGTGTTAGCAGACATCACCATCACTCCATGAGGAATTCCAATAAGAGGGCACACATCAACTCAGGTCCATCTTCTGTCAGAAAGCATGAGAGGTCTGGAGTGGATGAACTGCGAGGAGAAATGAACAAAATCAAACCTCCTACATTTGATGGTGAGCAGAAAAATGGATGTTGGGCATGAGAAAGTATTTTCAATTGCATAATTATTCTTCTCATGCAGAAGGTAGAATTTCCATCTATCAACTCAAGGGAAAGGCATCCATGTGGTGGGATCATCTTGTGCAGGTGCAACACATTAAAGAGAACAGTGTTAATTGGAAGGAATTCAAGAAGTATTTTGAGAAGAAATACTTGACTAAGAGATACTATGACAAGAAAATGAAAGAGTTTTTTGAACTCAAGCTGGGGAGTATGACCATTGATGAATATGAAAAAAGCTTTTTAGAATTGTTGAAGTATGTCTCTTTCATCAAGGATGATACAATCAAAATTCAATGGTATTTGAGTGGATTTCCATCATTCATCAGTGACAAGATACATTATGATGATCCCAAGACATTGGAAGAGACCATAAGGTGAGCTAAATGCCTTTATGAACAACAAAAAGCAAGGCCAACTTTCCAAAAATCTTGGGAAGAAAAAAATAAATTCAAGTTGGATCAGAGGAAGAAGGGAGTTAAGCCACCATTCTTCTGAAATAATACATAGGGACAACAAACTCCTAGAGAGCCCAGAACGATTGAAATAGTGGCTCAAAGACCAAGGCAAGCACCTATTTAATGTTAGGGTTGTAAAGGAGATCACATGTTTAGAGATTGTCCTCACAGAGGTGAAAAAGGGAGAACTATTCACAATGTACAACAAGCTGAAATAGTGGAGGACATGGGCAGAAATGTGCCAAGGATCTATGCAGCCCTAGACAACAAGAAATCATATTATCAGTCACATATGATTGAAGTGGAAGGTATGATCAACAACCAAACCATTTCTATTTTAATTAATTCAGGATCTAGAAACAGTTATATAGATCCTAAGATGGTGGAAAGTTTACATTTGCCAAGAAGAAAGCATGGAAAATATTGGTTGGTGCAACTCGCTACATGAGCCAAAAGAAAGTTTAATGATATGGTTAAGTCATGTCTTATGGACTTGAATGGGATGAACACCAGGGCAGATTTTAACATCTTGCCTTTAGGTTCCTATGACTGTCTAATTGGGATGGATTGGATGGACCAACATAATTCTATCCTAGACTGTCATAACAAGGCATTTACTTGCTTGGATGAGGAAGGGAACCTAAGGAAGGTGCAAGGAATTCCCAGGGCAGTAACCATCAGAGAAATTTCAGCATTGCAATTGAAGAAATGTTACGGGAAAGGGTGTCAAATATTTGCAACGCATATGGAAGAGACACCTAGAGATAAGGTGCCAAATTTGGAAGATTATGCATTCTTGGAAGAGTTTGAAGATGTGTTCAAGGAGATAAAAGGACTAGCCCCAAAGAGAGATATTGATTTCTCTATAAATTTAATGCCTGGAGCAGCTCCAGTGTCAAAGACTCCTTATAGAATGAGTACACCAGAGCTGAAGGAGTTGCAAATGAAACTTGAAGAGATTCTGAAGAAGGGGTATATACACCCAAGTGTGTCACCGTGGGGTTCCCCAGTCTTGTCCGCGAAGAAGAAAGATGGAACCTTAAGATTGTTCATTGATTTCAGATAGTTGAATAAAGTGACTGTTAAGATCAAGTATCCTCTGCCAAGAATTGATGATCTCTTTGATCAATTGAAGGATGCAAAGATCTTTTCAAAGATAAATATCAGGTTAGGATACCATCAGGTAAGGATTAAAGAGGAAGATATCAGCAAGACGACCTTCAGGACAAGGTATGGTCACTATGAGTTCACAGTGGTGCCATTTGGGTTGTCAAATGCACCAGTTGTTTTCATGTGCTTAATGAATGGTAGTTTTCGAGAATATTTAGACAAGTTTTTCATTGTCTTTTTGGATGAAATTCTTATATACTCTAAGTCAGAAGAAGAGCATCATTTGAGAATGGTGTTTCAAGTATTAAGGGAGCATCAATTGTATGCCAAGTTGAGAAAGTGCTCATTTTATCAAAAGAAAATTCAATATTTGGGACACATTATTTCAAAGGATGGGATAGAAGTGGATCCTAAGAAGATAGAAGCCATTAGAGAATGGTCAGTGCCAAAGAATGTGATAGAGGTCAGATCATTCATGGGCCTTGCAGGCTATTACAAGATATTTATTGAAGGATTTTCAAAGATTGCACACCCAATCACTTCATTGCAAAGAAAGGGTGTGAAGTTTCAATGGACATTAGATTGTGAAAAGAGTTTCCAACACTTGAAACAGTTACTAACAAGTGCTCCAATACTAAGGATTGTAGACCCAAATGAAGACTTCATTGTATGCATAGATGCATGTAAAGAGGGACTTGGTGGAGTCCTCAGTCAAAATGGGTTTGTTATATGTTATGAATCAAGGAAGTTGAAGGAGAATGAAAGACACTATGCCACTCATGATTTGGAGTTGGCAGCCATAGTGCATGCCTTGAGGAAATGGAGACACTACCTCATGGGGAAGAGGTTTGAGCTGAGAACAGACCATAATGGTCTGAAATATTTATTTGATCAACCAACTCTAAATGCTAGGAAAAGCAGATGGTTAGAATGTTTGAGTGAATATGAATTTGATATAAACCATATCAAGGGGAAAGAGAACAAATTGGTTGATGCACTCAGTAGAAGAGTGCATGAAATGCGTGCTACAACCATTAGCATGTACAAATCAGATTTAAAACCCATAATTATAGAGGCTGCCAAATTAGATTTGCATTACAAAGAATTAATGGCAAAATTACAGCAATGTAATTTGCAACAAAAAATTGAAGATTACAAGTTAGATAATGACGAAATTCTCAGGTACAGGGGCATAATTTATGTACCAAATTATAATGAATTGAAAAATATGATATTGAGTGAAATGCATAATGTGCCTTCTACTGGGCACCCAGGATATCAGAAAACTATTGCAGCTGTCAAGAGCCAATATTATTGGCTAGGCATGAAGAAAGAGGTTGTTGATTTTATTGCCAGATGTTTGGAATGCCAAAAGTCAAAGGCTAAGCATAGTCACCCAGTTGGTTTGCTACAACCATTACCCATTCCTGAGTGGAAATGGGAAGTTGTAACAATGGATTTCATTACCAAACTGCCCAGAACAAACAAGCAACATGATTCTATCATGGTAGTGATGGATAAGCTTACTAAAGCTGCCCATTTTATTCCAGTTAAGCTCACTCACAAGGTAGCGAACGTTGCTATATTACATGGCATACCCAAGACAATTGTGTCTGACGGAGATCCAAATTTTACCTCAAAATTTTGGAAAGCATTATTTAATGGATTTGGAACAAATTTGAATTTTAGTACAACCTATCATCCTGAATCAGATGGACAAACAAAATTGGGTGAATCAAGGGATTGAGGATATGTTGAGAATGTATGTGATGGATAAACCATCAAAATGGAAAGACTACCTGTTATCACTCCAAGAAACCCTTTGTGGTTGTAGACCAAAAGTGCTTGGTAACTTCAAGTCAAAATGTTTTTGTGTTTTTTGTATATGGATCAATGGGATAACTCAATTACAATATGATATACAGATAGTCAATATGTAAATCAAGTGAACCAGTGCTCTCAAGGATTAATAATCAGTTGGTAGCTTAAAGTGGGTGAAGAACAAATTGCTTATAAACCAGTACACAATGTAGGGTCTAATAAACAATGGAGAAACTATTTACCAAGTTATGAGCCAATCAATGAGATAACAGTCATCTATGGCTAAACAACGAGAATAAAAGTACAGAAAGAAGGTGGAAAAACTGACATCAATAGAGAGAGAAACCTGTGATTTGTATTAGCATCAAAGAGCCTGTTTACAATATGGCATTTTTGTATCCAAAATCGAACCCTTAGTGCTCCAAATGTATTTGGCTTTATAGCCTTATAGGATGAAATCTAGATCCTTGAAAGATGGATCAGATTTGCTAAAAATAGTCAAATCCAAATAGATACAACAAGTGTAGGATGAGATCCTATAAAAATAAATCTAGAATACTAAAAATGGAAAGTCAAAACAAAATAGGAAAAGATCTTATCTAAGGAGTCAAACTCTATCTTAATAGCCTTCATATGTAGAAGACCTTCCAAGGCTGATGAATCTTCATAAGAAATTCGAATTTGCCACCTTTGGAAAAAAAGACATTTTTTTGCTCATGAACTAGGACACCATTTTCACATTTCCACCTTTTTAAACATTAAATACATCAAGATAAAACCTTAAATATGATGTATTTAATTATTACGCGTCTTTAGAAACCAACCTCGAAAGATTTGGTTGAGAAAAAGTCAAATCTGGGAAAAAATACGACCTTGTTTCCATGTAACAGGTTTCACCAGCTAATTTTCCCTAAATACGACCCTTTAGCTGGTGAAAGGCAGAGCTTTCACCAGCTAACTAGCAAAGTTCAAGGCAAAATAGCTGGTGAAAGCACATATTTTTTAAATAAAATTTGCCTTGGGAAAAGTCGAATTTCTGAGTCGTGGAGAGTCTATTTTACATGCTTGAATAGTCGATTGACATCTAGAAATCCTAAGATTTCCAATGGTACTTTCAAATCTACATTTTTAGCTCGGGAAGGTATTCAAAAGTTCCCCACAAGATTAGGCATCATTTTTTAAACAAATTTCAGAATGAATTATTTGATCGCTAACATCTGGCTCCAACTAGGATGGAGACCTCCCTACAAGGTCTTCAAGAACCTAGCAGACCTTGTGCCTTTAGTATTGGGCATGGAGTCATTCAGCCTTTACAATTTATCATCTGGCTATTCTCCAAAGTTTCTTGTTATCTTTCACAATCTTCTTTATTTGTAGTGATCCTTTCAGTTCCTTGTTGGCAGATTTCATGACTATCATCGTATTTTGAGCATCCTTGATGTCCTCCGTGGAAAAGAAAACTGATCAAGATTGAATGTTTGATTGTGAATCATTTCCCTCTATCCCTCATACATCCTCTTTTTCTTAATTATTTTTATAGCCTCCTTGTCCACTGTATGCAGTTTTCCTAACCATTGCATCTTCATAAAGGCTATCCAATGTGAGCTTGTCAAAATCACTAGCCAATTTACTATCAATCTGACTAGAATTATTATGGTGGGTGTAGTGACACATGCCATTTCCTACTCAACTCCATCAAGTGACATGCCTCAGTTACAGTTGCCTCACCTTCCATATGTGTGGCAAGTTGGTTAAGTGAAGCTCCAGCCTGCTGAGTCAATAACTGTAGTGTAGACCGAATTACTGCACCCAAGACTCCTAGTGTTGGAAAACCTCTAGCAACTGATGATAAACCCATTGATCTAAAACCCTCTGCTTCATTTCTTTTAAAGGCACTAGTTTGTGATTGATTATCAAAACTGTTTAGTGCAAATTCATTTCTCATGCAATTTAAATGATGGGACAATGTTGTTAATGAATTAGGAAAAATCGTGGCTTGCTGCAAAGGCCTTAGCAATGGTCCTGCTAGGAAACGAAATGAAACATGACCAGGGTCAACCTGAACATCTGAAATATGATCGGCTTGTGGCTGATTGGTATCTAATCTGCTACTATCATTGACCTCTCTTTCTTGCCCTTGCAAACTAGTTCCTTGTTGACCATGAAATGGTAAAACAGAAGCCATCGTGCTTGACCCATTGTCAATGCTGGCACTTACAGGTACTAGACTACCAATGCCAATAGAATTCAACATAGTTGAAACAATCCTGTTTAAATCTGGAATACCCCAATCACCTTGATCCGGATTGTTAAAGGTTCCGAGCACCACACTGTGGGACACTTGCCCACTCCCGTTTCAAGTATCATCTACAATAGGATCAACACCTTGAGGTTTAGCGTGTCCATCGCCAGCAATTGCTACCATAAATGAAGGTGGGTGTTGAAGGGGCTGTCGAACCACCTAATGTAGTGTATGTCCATCCTCAACATCTCATGATATTGGTAACAAGCAAGCAAATGTTCTATCCCGAAATTCATTGTTTTGGTGTTGCTTCAAACCAAGAGCTACTAAATGAGTAAATGATGTTCGCCATCAGATCTGCACTTCTGAATGCTCTTCTAAAGAATGTCAACAATTTTCGTGATTACTGGCATTTTTTTATATATCAAATCCCCCATGCATCGGATGTTTTATTTCTGTGGCTTTGTAGCTTGGCACACCGATGTAAAACAAAACAAGCATCGACACCTGTACAATTTTGCAAATTAAGAATGGGCTTTGTGATGATTTTATGCATTGCATGGTGAAAAATGCGATCTGGGCGGTTATATCATCGAACATCTTCTTGAGTAAAGAAAGTATGTGCCACACCCTTTTTCCCAGCTCATTTAGTCTTTCCTATACGATGCACATAGTCTTTCGTTGTAAGAGGGAAACTATAGTTGATCACAACTTCCACATCTGGAATATCAAGACCTCTTGCAACAATGTCTATGGCAATCAGTAGCAGACACTTTCCATCCTCATTACCTTCTTTGAAGCATTGACTCCACTGTCACTACTTCTTTCTTATATAACACAAAGACAAGTGCACGGTTCCTTCGAGACTGATGGTATTTCTCAAGCAAGGATACCAATCGCATGTCTCTGTCCGATCCTCGAAAACCTCCACTATTTGCATGACATCATGATTTGCAGCCAAATCCTATGAACGAACAACCACCTTTATAAGATTTGGATCCATAAACTCTTTGGCCAATTGATGTACAACTACTGGCCAAGTTGCAATAAACATAACGGTTTTTCGAGCTGGGAACACACAATGATATCCAACACTTTTTTTCTTTAAAGCAAGACAACCTTCTATAAGCCCAAAATACTCTCGTTCCTTCTGATGGTCAGATTGACATCTCCAAAGGGAAGCAGAATCTTGTTATACTACACCTAAAATTCTCAATGGCTCTTTCCAAAGCCTTTAACCATCAAAATTTCCATGTTATAACTTTAAAAAAGTAAACCTGAGAGACAGTCTCTTATTATTCATCATCAGAGTCTGCAAATGTAATCTTTGTTGATTTTGGAGCATTGGCAGTAATTTCTTTGAAGTGTGCCCGATATATCTTAGATTCATTTTTCTTACATCTAAGTTGAGAATTCAATAATCTATGTGATATCTGAAATAGGAGAAATGTTCAACAGAGCTGCAACTGCTATGACATTCATTGATAATTAAGGCTTGACTCGTGTCTTGACTTTGACATGTGTAGTGGCATGTGAACCAGAACTTTGGTTAAATGCACTTGGTATGTGGATTTTGGGCATTCTCATCATTTGTCATTTTATTTTAATAAAAATAACAATGCAAAATTAAGGTAGCATAAAACTAGGACCTAGTCAATCCTAACAATGTTTTGAAGTGCAAGTCAGAAGACAATCTAAGGAGAAAACGATCAATGGGAGATTTTGATGAAAAACTTGGAGCTTAAGACACTAGTCAAAAGACTTTGGAAATGACAAATCATATAGAAGGTGATGAAAAACACTCTCAAAAATATCAAGTATTTTTTATTGCTAGCATTTGGTGTGAGCAACTTATCTTTGGAAAACCTGCAGCCTGCCTATAACCTACCTGTCGCCTGTCTTTTTTATTCATGAAATCAATAACTGAAAAAGATCCAACTGTTTGTATGGTGAGCTTGTTCCTCTGCCTATCCCTACTGCTAACCAAATCTGAAATTTGGTTAGGTAAACGCAAATTTCCATAACAACCATTTGAGCAACTTTAAAACTGTGATGACTTTATCTCTATCACTGCTTAAAAGAAAATAACTGAAATATATCAACAATAATAAATAAGCTTCCAAAAATTCATACTCACCCGTGGATATTGATGAATGAATAAAATATGGAACTTTCAAAGGGTCTGAAATATATAATTCTATCAAATCAGCCACCGGGTTTCTAAAATCAAGATCAGAAGCATTCTGATTCATGAAAAATGACTGCCCTTCAATGATTGGATCTCTGTTTGTAGATAGATTTCTTCCTTGATAGTTTCCTTGCTGTCCTAACTAAGAACTGAACTACTGCTGGCTGCCTTCACTAGTCTCTGTGTTTAAAGAAAACTGTTCAACCTCTGACGAAGGAGAAAACAAACTCAACTGTTGATCTGAACTTTCCAGCACACCATCTCCTTCTTCATATATGCTAAAATATTTCTTTATCTGCAAATCTGGAAACTGTAGGTTGCCCTCATCATCTTCTATAGATATGAAAATGGCACTTGCTGATCTGTCAATCTGTTCATTATTATCTATGATCTCAAATGAAATGACCTAGTCTTTATGCAAATTAGAAACAATAGGTACATTTGATATGATGCCAAAAGTATCTACAAATTTGATATCAAAATGGAGGTCATCTAGAGTCTTTGGATCTTTATGAAAGGTATCTTCTTCATCATCAACAAACTTCACATGAAAAACTAAAACAGAGAGTGCAAAAGAAGAAAAATAATCTTCTTGATGTTCCTTACGACTGGTGTTATTTTCCTCCATCTGTAAAACTGAAAGTTGAGGACTGCCTACACCATTTTGAAGTTTTGTTTGAGTAATAGATATTTGATTCATATGATTTGTACTTGGAATAATTAGATCTTCAGATGTACAATAATCAGATGAAAATGAATTAGGAGAACTCTCAACCTCATTGTACAATATATATTCTTCACAACAATGTTCAAGAAGAAATTCTTGAGAAAAAAATCTTTCACAATGATGATGAAAATATGTATGAAATTCTTTTAAAGAAGATATACTAGAAGAAAGAAAGGATTTATACCATTCACGAGCATCACCTTCCAACGAATACATAAACATCTTCATGAGCACATCTTCATCATGACTATTTAACTGAACCATGCATTGATGAAATCTGATGAGATGATCTGAAGGATTGTCTTCTTTCTTTTCTGCAAATCTTGGAAGGTGATCCCCCCAAATATATATAGAAGGAACTGGATGTGGGAAACTAGAAACTATTGAGAAGTCAAGAGGTGCAAACCTCCGAGCCAAAAGAGCTGCAAACGCCTTTGACATTTGATTATTGTGGAGTCGCCACTGAATCTGTCCTTCATGGAGTCGCCAGATAGATGATTACAACTGAAAATGTTCCTAGTCTTTGTTTATCATCAAAGCTGGATCTTGTCTTCTCCCAAGGAAGATGAGCTTTGATCTCCTCTCCCTGACAACGACACCAATTTGTTATCACTCCAAGAAACCTTTTGTGGTTGTAGACCAAAGCTGCTTGGTAACTTCAAGTCAAAATGTTTTTTTGTTTTGTGTATATGGATCAATGGGATAACTCAATTACAATATGATATACAGACAGTCAAGATGGCAATCAAATGAACTAGTTCTCTCAAGGATTAATAATTAGTTGGTAGCTTAAAGTGGGTGAAGAACAAATTGCTTATAAACCAGTACACAATGTAGGGTCTAATAAAAAATGGAGAAACTATTTACCAAGTTATGATTCAATCAATGAGATAACAGTCATCTATGGCTAAACAACTCGAATAAAAGTACAGAAAGAAGGTGGAAAAACTGACATCAATAGAGAGAGAAACCTGTGATTTGTATTAGCATCAAAGGGCATGTTTACAATATGACATTTATGTATCCAAAATCGAACCCTTAGTGCTCCAAATGTCTTTGGCTTTATAGCCTTACAAGATGAAATCTAGATCCTTAAAATATGGATCAAATTTGCTAAAAATAGTCAAATCCAAATAGATACAACAAGTGTAGGATGAGATCCTATAAAAATGGATCTAGAATACGAAAAATGGAAATTCAAAACAAAATAGGAAAAGATCATATCTAAGGAGTCAAACTCTATCTTAATAGCCTTCATATGTTGAAGACCTTCCAAGGCTGATGAATCTTCATAAGAAATTCGAATTTGCCACCTTTGGCAAAAAAGACAATTTTTTGCTCATGAACTAGGTCACCATTTTCACTTTTCCACCTTTTAAACATTAAATACATCAAGATAAAACCTTAAATCTGATGTATTTAATTATTATGCGTCTTTAGAAACCAACCTCGAAAGATTTGGTTGAGAAAAAGTCAAATCTTGGCAAAAATATGACCTTGCTGCCATGTAACAAGTTTCACCAGCTAATTTTCCCTAAATACGACCCTTTAGCTGGTGAAAGGAAGAGCTTTCACCAGCTAACTAGCAAAGTTCAAGGTGGAATAGCTGGTGAAAGCACATATTTTTTAAATAAAAACTACTTGGGAAAAATCGAATTTCTGAGTCGTGGAGAGTCCGTTTTACATGCTTGAATAGTCGATTGACATCTAGAAATCCTAATCTTTCCAATGGTACTTTCAAATCTGCATTTGGAGATCGGGAAGGCAGTCAAAATTTCCCCACAAGATTAGGAATCATTTTTTAAACAAATTTCAGAATGAATTATTTGATTGCTAACACTACCTACACTTGGTAGAGTTTGCTTATAATAATGGGTACCAAGCATCTCTAAATATGAACCCATTTGAAGCACTTTATGGTAGAAAGTGCAACACACCAGTAAGCTGGGATAACCCCACAGAAAGAGAAGTGGTTGGACCATATTTGCTCAGGAAAATGGAGGAGCAAATGATAAAAATAAAAGAAAGTTTAAAGGCTGCCCAAGACAAGAAGAAAAACTATGCTAATAAGGGAAGAACTCACAAGGAATTTAATGTGGTAGACCATGTATTCTTGAAAGTGAAGGCCAACAAAAGTTCCCCGAAGTTGGGAAATTGTTCAAAGTTGGAAGCTCGCTATTGTGGGTCATTTGAAATCCTAGAGAGGATTGGTCCAGTTGCTTATATGATTGTATTGCCCACATCTATGTCTGTTCATAATTTATTCCATGTATCATTGCTAAATAAATATATACATGATACTAATCATGTTATTGATTGGAATGTGATTCAGGTGGAGCAAGAAGGTGCTCTTCAAGTGATCAAAATCTGGACCAGGGGTCAAATTTTAGCTCAAAAATCAATGTTCTCGGAATTGCCTCAAAACGAACGGGTGCGTATCCCTCATCGTCACAAATCCAACACAATTCATTTCGTCTTAAACAGACGTCGGGAGCGAGAGATATCGCGATTTGTTTGAATCGTCAAACAGGTAAAAAAGGATGTTGACTGGGCAGTTCGTACAATCCATATGGATGCTGATGTGGCAGAGGTGACATGGCTTGACCATATGCTAATGTGGCAGAGCTGAGTTGGCTAACAGTTGGATGAATCACATTGCGACACGTGGCATCATTTATTGGGCAAATGTTTTGGTGCCACATGGCCCAGTCATGGGCTACCACGTGGCACCCCATTTTTGGTTTGTGTGTTGGTTCAAAAGTTTATGGAGTCCGTGGGGTTTGAACCCCATACCTCCCCACCGGTGTAGAGCTTTGGGAAAGGCCACATGACCGGCGCGCCACGTGCTTGTTCTTGTAAATCATATGGTAAAATATATATTTCAATTTGAATATGTTGTAAATGACGGGGGGTTCGGGTCGGGGCTTAGCCCCGACCCGTGGTTACATTGTTTACCATATGACCGATACACATTACATGGAACACGTGATTTGTTTTAACCCGTGGTCATATAGTTTATTGCATGTGGCCATACCATATCATGCGGGAGTTATGTTTTGAAATGGCACGCGGGGTTTGTGTTGTATGGTTTGACCCGCGGTCTTGGGGATTATATGTGACCGTGACATATGTTGTATGCCCATAATGGTTGGTGCGAGGTTGCAATGGATTTTAGACCATAGTCCATGGTCGTATTCCTTTGTTACATGTGACCATGTATGGAGCGCGGGGGGAATTAACCAATTGCAACGGTTTTAACCACCTTTTTATTATAGTGCAAGGTCGTATGACGATATGCCCGAGTGCTTGACGGTTAGGGGCTGGAGGCACCCTAACCGTCCTACGGTTTGCACCGTTGGTACATTTTCACTTGGTGCCATGTTTTTGCGCTTAAATAAGCGTGTGTGCCAGGTTCATTGAAGAAGGGTGCATTTTGGCGAACCAGTTTCAGCAAAGTTGAAGGAGGAAAATGGAGGAGGCCTAACTTCTTCATCTTTTGGCCGATTGAGGTGCTGTAAAAGCCCAGCTAGGGGTTTTTGGATGTCCTGAATCCATTGGCACTATTATCAAGGCCATTTGAATACTTTTTCTATAGGTTTTTCACCATTGAAGTTTCAGGAAGCTCTAGGGAGCTTGAAGCCCTCATTGATTGAAGACATGTTTTGGTGAGCCTATGTTTGTTTTCTGTGATTGAATAATCATTTTTGGCTAATTATTATGCTCTGAACACATTGGGACAGGTTTCAGAGGCTGTTGAGGAATTTTACAGGTGTTTTTTCCAAAGAGAATCTCAGGGAAGCTTATGGCTACATGTAGAAGAGGTCATGCCCGGATGAGCCATGATCCRTTTTCAGAGTTCTATTAGTCATTTTTGGAGTTTTTATGTGTTCTGATCTCAATGGTACAGTCTGTTTTTCCATTGGAGTTGAGAAACATCTTTTAAAAGAACTTTTGACTAATTAATCCTAGAGAGCCAAGTCCATTGATGGAGGCTCAAGGAGATGTAGCCCGGAGGGGGGTGAACTCCTTTATCATGTTGTTATTGTTGTGAGTTTGATGGTTTATTTGCTGCAAGTTATGTTGTTGTGTATTTATTGAAAGTACATATTTAACCATTCAAAAGAACATATCCTCACACATAAGCATTTACAAGAAGATACATGAACTTAACACATAATTTTATCTTGCATATTTTAACACATGAAGCAAGGTCCTGTAAAGTTTATTTTAATGAAGTAGAGGGTGCTTGCATAGCATAACAAGTAAGCCTTCTATTTTTAGATCAGGTGGTATCAGAGCATAGTTTGTTTTTCTCATGTGTTTTCCATTGATAGCTTGAGATTTAGCTATTGGTTTTTGTGCACGTTTTGTGTTGAAGTTGGATATCTTCCAAGGATGGAGGAAGCTTCAAGCATTGGTAGTTCTTATACATCTTCATTATCTAAATTATTTGACAAAGAAGAGATTCTAACCATGAGAGATTTGACGAAAGAGATGTGTGAAGACAGAAATGTGAACATTGCCCTTGAAGAGCAGTTGATGGCCATGAAGGAGGAGAAAGACCAACTTCTTGCAAAGTTGCATGAGATGGAGATTCAACTCCATGAGACAAAGGAAAATCTTACCAAGTACATGCATGAACATAAGGTATGCAATGTTAGTTTATCTTCTGATTCCTCACAAGATGAATGTTTTGGTGTTTTTGAAAAGCACACAAGAGGAATAGGGTCCAAGTTATTGTTAAAAATGGGCTATGAAGGTAAAGGTTTGGGCAAGCATGCACAAGGCATTGTTGATCCTATTGTTGTTGAAGAGAGACCCAAGTATTGTGGTCTTGGATATGAACGAATTGATGGAGCAAATTCCAAAGTCGAGGAGACAAGGGAAAAAGTTCCAAGCACAAACTTTGTTTCAAGTTCACCTCCTCAAGAAGGCTATACAGGTGAAAGTTCAAGAACTTTTGTTGAAAGTTCAATCCCTCCAGCATCCAAGGCTTGTGTTCAAGATGAATGTAAATGTGTGAAATGAAAGAGTTGTGACAGTGATGAGGATAAGAACATTGTTGATGGTCTTCAAAGAAGAGCTTGTAACTGTTCAGATTCACCTCCTCAAAGAGGCGATAAAGGTGAATGTTCAAGGTATAATTCTGCTTATCATTCAGTTGCTTTTGATTATGTTAAGCATGATAAATTTATATTTAAAAATGGAAGAAAGAATCCATGTACATATTGTGGTTTGTATAACCATCATGTTTCAAAATGTTGGAAAAGATTAATCATTTTCAGGAAACTTTCTAAGCAAAGACAACGTGAAAAGAGGATGCAAAAGATTTGCACTCATTGTCAGAAGCGGGGTCATCTCATTGACCAATGTTGGACATTGCATCCAACCACTCATCCACAACACACGAAGCAGTTGGATAAAGAGTTTGGAAATAATGGAAGAGGAGATTCCATCATCGATGTGAGTCAAGATGATTCACAAGAGGACGATTTCCAGCAGAAAAAGTCACCGTTGATTTGGCTTGGTAAGAAATGGTTGGATTTCTTGAGCAAGTAAAGCTTGCATTTTCTATTGTAAATGCACGTTTTAGCGTTATGTGTGCATTTATGGGAAGCATGATAAGTTGCAGCAGTTTATCACAACTTGCATGATGAAAGTTGCATGTGAATGCAATTCATTTTGAAGGCATTTTTTTGTTGTTGCATAACTTTGCCGAGAGGTTGTAAAAGATGGATATGATGTTCACTTGTTACTGCCATTTATCTTTTTTCATTTAAACTCTTATGTACCCACATGTTTTGGGGTTATGTACTTATGTTTGTACTGGAAGGAGAGTTGAAGAGTCATGCACATGCATTTGTTTTTATGTATGTGTAAGAAGTGAACCTCGTGATAGTTCATCATGAATGACTCGTGATTGTAACATGATTGTGTATCATGTTTGTCGACTTGTCATTTTGGGAAGATTGAGATGTTTCAAATGAGTCTCAACTGGTGTCGATGATTGTTTGACGACTATGTTGTGGCGATCATGTTTTTCGACTTATGTTTATTCGGTGGTGTTTGTTGGCTTGTAAGATGATTTTGAGTATGCGGAGATGCAGGAAAACGCCATGTACTTTGATGAAGTACAAGATGCGATAGTTTTTTTGCAGAACAAAAGATTTTGTTGGCATCATTTTTCAGTCTTGTATAATTTGTTTTCAAGATTGATGGTTTTCTTGGCTTGTGACAAGATGTCGCAGGAAAGTTTTTGAAGCCATTGGAGAGCTGATTGTGTTGACGTCAAAGAGTTCACAAGAGGGACTTGATTCTCAGTGGGAAGGTTGGCAGTCTTCCAAGCACAGAGAGAACAATGGGTCAGCAACAGCCAAAGAACAGTGGTTGAGGGACATAGTCAGTTGCAGTGCACGACATGTCAAAGTATTCAGGTGATTGTTGAAAAGATTTTGATATAACTTGGAAGAAGACAGATAATCTTTTGTGGGTCCAAAAGCCTTTCAGTGGGAAGGTGTGATCAAAATCTGGACCAGGGGTCAAATTTTAGCTCAAAAATCAACATTCTCGGAATTGCCTCAAAATGAATGGGTGCGTAGCCCTCGTTGTCACGAATCCAACACAATTTTTTTCGTCTCAAACGGACGTCGGGAGCGAGAGATATCGCGATCTGTTTGAATCGTCAAACAGGTAAAAAAGGACGCTGACTGGGTAGTCCGTATAGTCCGTACGGATGCTGACATGGCAGAGGTGACATGGCTTGACCATACATGGATGTGGCATAGGTGATGTGGCAGAGCTAAGTTGGTTGACAGTTGGACGAATCACATTGCGACACGTGGCATCATTTATTGGGCAAATGTTTTGGTGCCACATGGCCCAGTCATGGGCTGCCACGTGACACCCCATTTTTGGTTTGTGTGTTGGTTCAAAATTTTATGGAGTCCATGGGGTTTGAACCCCGAACCTCCCCACCGGTGTAGAACTTTGGCAAAGGCCACACGACCGGCACGCCACGCGCTTGTTCTTGTAAAGCATATGGTAAAATATATATTTCAATTTGAATATGTTGTAAATGACAGGGGGTTCGGGTCGGGGCTTAGCCCCGACCCGTGGTTACATTGTTTACCATATGACTGATACACATTACACGGAGCACGCGATTTGTTTTAACTCATGGTCGTATATTTTATTGCATGTGGCCATACCATATCACGCGAGAGTTATGTTTTGAAATGGCGCGCGGGGTTTGTGTTGTATGGTTTGACCCGCGGTCTTGTGGATTATATGTGACCGTGACATATGTTGTATGCCCATAATGGTTGGCGTATGGTTGCAACAGAGTTTAGACCATAGTCCGTGGTCGTATGCCTTTGTTACATGTGACCATGTATGGAGCACGAGGGGAATTAACCAATTGCAACGATTTTAACCACCTTTTTATTATAGTGCGAGGTTGTATGACCATATGCCCGAGTGCTTGACGGTTAGAGGCTGGAGGTTCCCTAACTGTCCTACGGTTTGCACAGTTGGCGCGGTTTCCCCCGGTTCGAGTTTTTTGCGCTTAAATAAGCGTGTGTGCCAGGTTCATTGAAGAAGGGTGCATTTTGGCGAACCAGTTTCAACAAAGTTGAAAGAGGAAAATGGAGGAGGCCTAACTTCTTCATCTTTTGGCCGATTGAGGTGCTGTAAAAGCCCATTTAGGGGTTTTTGGACGTCCTGAATCCATTGGCATTGTTATCAAGGCCATTTGAATACTTCTTCTGCAGGTTTTTCACCATTGAAGTTTCAGGAAGCTCTAGGGAGCTTGAAGCCCTCATTGATCGAGGACATGTTTTGGTGAGCCTATGTTTGTTTTCTGTCATTGAATAATCATTTTTGGCTATTTATTATGCTTTGAACACATTGGGACAGGTTTCAGAGGCTGTTGAGGACTTTTATAGGTGTTTTTTCCAAAGAGAAGCTCAGGGAAGCTTATGGCTACATGTAGAAGAGGTCATGCCCG
This sequence comes from Picea engelmannii, assembly GCA_009831015.1. NCBI lineage: Eukaryota > Viridiplantae > Streptophyta > Pinopsida > Pinales > Pinaceae > Picea > Picea engelmannii. The sequence continues at coordinate 732,281 of ML776799.1, forward strand.
GAAGAGCCATGATCCGTTTTCAGAGTTCTATTAGTCATTTTTGGGGTTTTTATGTGTTATGATCTCAATGGTACATTCTGTTTTTCCATTGGAGTTGAGAAGCATCTTGTAAAAGAACTTTTGACTAATTAATCCCAGAGAGCCAATTCCATTGATGGAGGCTCAAGGAGATGTAGCCCGGAGGGGGGTGAACTCCTTTATCATGTTGTTATTGTTGTGAGTTTGATGGTTTATTTGCTACAAGTTATGTTGTTGTGTATTTATTGAAAGTACATATTTAACCATTCAAAAGAACATATCCTCACACATAAGCATTTACAAGAAGATACATGACCTTAACACATAATTTTATCTTGCATATTTTAACACATGAAGCAAGGTCCTGTAAAGTTTATTTTAATGAAGTAGAGGGTGTTTGCATAACATAGCAAGTCAACCTTCTATTTTCAGATCATCAAGTGCATCTGGTACGCATTCTAGACTAGAAAATCAAACAGCTCTGAAACCGAGCCATAGGGCTTGTAAAGGTCCAATGGACCTGGTACGGTCTTGAGGATGCTACTTGGGAGCATGAGGATGCAATGCGGGCAGAATACTCACATATTTTTGAGGATTTTTGAAATTTTGTTGTACATGGGTACATGATGCACTGAGGCCGAACCCAATTGTAAATGTAAATGCAAATGTACTTAAGCTGGTGAGTTGTATGACATCATTTTATATTCACATTTCATGGTATAGTGTGTGCTTGTATTGCGTAGTAAAAGGAGGAAGTGGGCACATTCCTGGATACCGCGCGCAACAACTTGAGTGCGCGTGATTGTGAGGTCAGCGAGCCTTTGTGTATATGCTATGTTTTATAGGCTGGTGAGGCAGTTATTATAAGCTAGGATGCTTATGTTTTGATTAGGCCGGAGAACCTAAATGTTAAAGGCCAGTGCGCATGTTTTTGTGCATGTCTCATAATTAATATAAATATATCGTTGCGCGCAGACCAACCACAATAAAAGAGATGGGGAGCTAAACTCCACTAGTTAGGGAAAGGGAGGGGCTAATTTAAGGAAAGGGGCTAAGCTAGGGATCTTAATCCAAAAAGGAATATTATATTAATATTTCTAAATCATAAAGTATGGATAATTATTTTATCCTAAGTTCTAAAGTTGGGGCCAAGTGGACCAAAGTAGCTCCCAATATGAAAAGTTGGGGACATGCATGCATATTGTTGGGACTTAGTTCATTTACACATACACTCTCCCATCATTCACCGATCATGCAGTCAATTATCCATGAGTATTCACACCATTGAGCTATCCTTCAGACATTCTTATCATTGTACCTAAACCGTATCCATAGTCATATATGTTTGTGTAGTTGGTTAGCTTGGGAGATGGACTAAAGAAGTGGGTTGTCAGGCCTGTGGGAAATTGAAGAGGCGGTTTGTCAGGCCTGTGAGCAATTCTCTGGGTGAGAGAATTGTTGGGGATTGATTTCCTAAAGGTGCTAAACTACAGTTGCAGGGCTCTGAGACTTCCTGTCCGGCCTGTTACTGAAGCCCTGGAAAGGAAGTGGGGCAGCCAAGGGACTGTTGAGCAGAGAAGGGGTACACTTCATGGGGTGGGACAGGCATGTGGGGAATGAGGGACTATAGGTTGTTAGTTGAGTGAGCACCTGTGACGGAGTCTTTCCTGTTGTCCATGAGCCTTTAGCCTGGTTAGGAATCCCTTTACTTAGGTGGAGTTTAGTCCCAGCTCAGGGGTGACTCACTGTTGAGAGTGATGAACAGTGTGGTCTAAGGCTAGGAGGTTCGTGGAAGGTCTACACACAATTGGTGATATTCTCACAAAGATAAGTGTCAATTGTGTGATAAATTTACATGTTGCATTGTTATTTACGTGTTTAATTTTATGGGTTTATCTTATGCGTGATTATAACTGTCTGTATGTTTATGGGTATTTCTTGTATATGATGCATGTCTATGTTACTGTTATTTCAGTGTGAATCCATGCATTTACAAAATGTATTTGTATGTTTACGTTTTACATGTAAATCTTCCGCAAGTGTTTTGTGTGCATATGTTTTAATTGCATGCAGTTAGAAAAATTTATGTGGCATAGCTCAGTTGGTTCTTGGGTATGCTACAGTATGTTCCACAGAGAGAACAAGAGAGTTCTATGGTGTAGCGTGGCCCAACATGGATGGTCGGGGACGTTACATTGATTGTTGAGCACAAGTTGTAGACATCAAGCTTTCGGTCATGAGCTCAGCCGAGGTATTCTTCGGATGTCCGGATGGGGTAGGCTCTTAGCCTTCTCTTGTTATCATTTCTATTTATCTAGCATATTTGAGTTTAGAGTCAATTTTTGGGTGTCGTTCCGTCTGTTGTAGTTTACCCCTTGCCATAGATATTTTCCTCGTAACAAGCTTGGGCTTGGAATATATTATTGAAGACTTCTTTATTCCATTTTTTAAGTTTCTATTTTATTTGATTTAATTTATTTTGAAATCTATACATGATCATGCCTCTAGTGCCATTTTCCTCTACCCACCATGTTCTTGTGTTGTCCATGAACTATGGATGATCTAACCAGATTTTTTCAAAGCAAAATGGTTTGGGTCTAGGTATCATAGAGCTATCCCAGGATAAACAAATTATCCAATGGTAGAACCATACACAAGGAAGAATTTTGGCTTCCATTGAATTTTTAGTGCGAAAAATGGATTCTTCTATCAGAAATTGTTCATCATTTTACTATTTGGTGTGTGTGCCTCTTTTGTTGTTCCATGTATAAAAACCATTAGAAGTTTGTAAATCTATTGATCTGTGTTTTCTGATTGTGTCACCAAAATATATGTTATTAACATCAAGTCTCTAGGTACCCCCTTTCTTTTCCTAGAGGGAAGTGATAGTGTTAAAATCCCCCCTAGAATCCATAGGTCTTCATTGATGATTTCTCCTATGGTATTGATTTCATCGAGAAAGGGTTGTTTATAAATAAGGTTGATGGGACCATATGCATTAGTTATGAATCCTTGGTACAACAAGGTGAGGCTTCTAAATTTAGTTGAGATGAGGTTGGGTGTGTCGATTTCACTCTCTAGGATAGTATGGGATGGATTCCATAACACTACCAAACCCCCTTCGAAGCCTATATCCATAGTGGGTATGATTTTACAACCTTTCCATCATTTTTGGGCTATATAATTCATTAAAGTAATATTACATTTGGTTTCCTAAAGTAGTAGGACGATGGGTTTGTACTTACCTATTTTGGTCTTCAACATGTGACGACTTATTGCATTTAGTTTTTTTTAAATATTTGAGAGGGTTATTTCTTTACCCCGGGCCATTGGAAGAGATTTGGTTGGGATTCAATCCCCCCTATTTTGTTTTTCCCTTCATGACTTCCTTCTAAAGTTGGAGTAACTAATCCTCTACAAGATTGGGTAGGTGTGATTCCTGATGGGTTGCAATGAGTGTCGATAGATCAATTTTGATTGCTTCTAACTCCATGTCTTGTGGGATGATTTATTACCTAGAGTCCTCATGGGTTTCCTCCTCCATTTCCATTTCCATATCTTCTTCATTTTTTGGAGTTTACTCATGACTAGTGCTTGGTGAATCTGTCTTCCTGCATTTAGCTTCCTCTAATGTTGGGTCCTTTACTTGCAGCTGTTCTTTGTGGCCTTTCTCTATTTCCTTCAAGGAATTTTCAATATATCGTATTGTTAATAATATCTAGAAAATATTAGAATTCTTATTTTGTGCTCCTTCTGTTGGTTTGGATGATTTTTTTACTTGCTTCCTTTTGCCTTGGACCTTGGTGAAGCTGTCTTTTTCGATGACTTGCTTGGACTCCTTATTCTTCATTGAATTTGTTTTGCATGGGAAGTCCCTGCATATGCTCCCATGTACATGAAATTTACGACATCTAAAGGGAATTTACTCATAATCCAATGTTTGGATCCATTAGTTATCCTAAAAGTTGATATTAATGGATTTTGGGAGGGATCCTGACACATTTATGTAGACACAAATCTCCGAGGACCAAATGCCCTTGAAATTTCATATGACTGCATGGTCCTTCATGTATTAAACATAGATGCTAATTTTATTGGAGGTGATTTCATACCCAGAGTTTATAGTTGTTTTGGCTACGCATTCATTCTTGAGATTTCCATCCTTCTCTAAAGCACCTACCTCATCCTTTTTCTCTCTCGATTCAATTTCAGATAACTTTCCTACCCTACCCATTTCACTGGTCATTTTTAGTTGTGAACAATAGCGTTCCTTGGGAATGTGAGGTTGGCCCACCATTCATTCTTCTCTACCCATATGAGTTAGATATAATTTTATTTTCCCTAATTCTCTATTATGATGCGACTGATATGTCGATACAACTATTATTGATTACTAATCGAGTTCAATCCACATAATCCGTTACCCTAATCTACATCATCTACCATATTTGCCCTCATTGGTTCCATCATTGCCTCCCCTTCCTTAAACATCATTTTCGAAGTACAATCATCATTATTATAAACACTAATTTTATATAATTATTTTATAATATAGTTTTAACAATACCAATTTTTATTATATAAAATAATTTTTTATATAAATTAATTAATATACATAAGTTGATTACTAGTCTAACTTTATGTTTATGGTTGTTAGGCGCTTAAGATGTGTACACGTTCAATTTTTTTGAAATACACCCTGAACATATATACATAAACCCTCTCTCATTTATGATTAGCAATCCATATGGGTTACTCGTAATGGAAATATTAAACACAACAAACGATCCTTTTACATTAGATTAATTAAGAATATGAAATTGCTTGTGCTACAAATCCAAAAATAAAATTTAATATATATCCAAAAATAAAATTTAATATATATGGACGAAAAAAAATAATGGATTCATTAAATATTTTAAAAAGTAAATAATCATAATTAATATAGGGGTGGCAGTTTAATAAATATTTTAAAAAGTAAATAATAATTATAATTATAATTAATATAGAGGTGACAATTTGGGGGGGAGATTATTCATGATTTTGATGGAAATCAGATAGTAAAATATGTTTTGGGGCTTTGGAACATATCTAACAACCTCACAGAGGCCTATTCCTTATGGCGTGGCCTTGTCATTTCCAAGGACGAAGGAATCAAAAACTTTATAGTGTTAGGAGACTCATTGCTAGTTATTAGAGCGGTTAAGGAATTAGGCAATCCTAGGAGGAGAAAATTTAGTTCTTTAGTTCATAGTATTAGGAGTCTCACTTTATACTTTAAAAAAATTCTCTTCTATAATATCAAAAGGAAACTCAATGTTGAAGCAAATTATTGGGTTAAGATGGCATCGACACTAAGGTAGTGTTTCTTGTTTAAAACCGGGGTTCCGAGCACCCTCCACATTCCATAACCAACTATAATTCATATCTCAACAACAATGTGAGGTGACAGAAGGAAAAATGGCATGTGGCCTCTATAGCTCTCACACTTGCTCATTCAATTCGGGGACTTGGTAATTAAACCCCCTCGAATTTACCTATAGGTGACATATGGGACAATGCCCCTTTGCATTTGGTATTTTGGTTCAGCCTCCACACTAGAGGAGGGAAGCAAAGAGCCCACTGAGGGTCTTTTAGGGGTGGGCCAACATAGGAGATTCAAAATAGTCTAGCAGAGTTCAGGGGAGGTGTTTTCATTTTTCTCTTTCTCAATGTCGATAACTCCCTTCCACTTAACCAGACAAGTCCTGGTTCCTTAGTTTGAGTTCTCTATTCCTATTTCTTTGGTGAATTTTCATGTTAAAGGGAAGAGTTGTGGGTTCATTTATTGGTTGTTTTTGTTAATTTATAAAGAGGAATATTCCTAGGTTCACTTTTGGGGGGTAATTAGGTCTGGTTGTAGTAATTTTGTGAAGGGAATTCCTATTGCAGCCATGGATAATCTAGAAATTAAAGAGGTTCAAAGAGTTTTACGTAGGCACGAAGAAGTCACTCAAGCTAATAGCAGAACATTCCTACTAATTTCATAAAAAAATTCCAAGTTGGAGTAGACCATCAACACACATAATGCCAACATCATGACCCTCATCCTTCTTCAAAAGAAAATGATTGACTCCTTGGAATTAGAGTGTAACAAGTTACACACTCTAGTTGCATCCTCACAATTGGAATCACTTTCTTTGGCCTCCAACAACTTGGGCTCTGGAAACTCTTCGCCAAATGGTATCGGGGAAGAGGATATAGTCATCTAGATTAGGGATCATATGGAGATCGAGGAACAAAGTCCCCCTCAATTAGGAGTGGGGCAAGAAGCTCAAGATAGTGTCCATCCATAATGTTGTGAATGTTTTTTAAAATTACTTGTTTTTTGAATCAGTTTGTCAAGCACATTATTGGTGAAATTACTTGGAACTCATGTTTGGAAACATTGTTAAAGGATAATATAATTTGTTTAAAATTTAGTATTGTCAAAAAAAACTTCTCTAAATTTTGATGAATGTAATTGTTGCGGACTAGACGTAGCCCCTTTTAATATAAAAATATATTTTTTTATTTTAATTAAAATAATAATAATAATCACAATTAATATACATTTTAATATATATGGATGAAAAATAATAATAAATTCATTAAATATTTTAAAAACTAAAACATAATAATCATAATCAATATATATTTTTGATAAACTTATCTTAAGGTGTACATTATGAAATCTAGCCAAGACAGTGGATAAATCTAATAATCCCCACCAAAATAAGGTGACGGGTTGAGATAATGATGTAGGGAGAAAATATTTGTTATAGATATTGTGTTATTATAATAATAATATGAATGGTCTATACTTTTGTGTCCTTTAAAATAAGGAGTTTAAGTTAAATTTGATAATAAATAGATTATTTTTATGACTATTAATTAGATAATAATTTGATAAAGATTTTAAGCATAAGCAAAGTTATATTATGATCTAAGTTTATGAATGGTAAAACAATATTTTTAAATTTTTTTATCAATTTTTTCTTAATTCTTAATAAATCCATATAATTTTTTATATCACCAAATTTCAATCGCTAAAAAAATATTACAAAATTAAACAACACCTTAAAATAAAAACATAAACTTTTTTTACTATACATTTCATTATATATATATATATATATATATATATATATATATATATATATATATATAATTTTTCAAAACTCTATTATTTTAAATAAATAAATTTATATGATGCTTATACAACCTTTTGAACATATGTTTTGATGTACATCAATATTTATAAGCATAACATAATGCAAAGAAAAAAGGTCAAGTCACATGGATGGGTTACTCTTTGGTATTCATATTAACACATATTTCCAAAGAAGAAGGAATGTTATGTCCTTTTACACACCAATTTTAATTATAAAATAAAATCATACATTAATGAATTATTTTGTTTATAGTTTAATTATTATATTGCAATGCAAGGTCACAAGGATAAGGTGATAAAGTTTTTAGAAAGTTTTACTATTACCTTTGTATAAGGTTATTTATGTGAAACAAAGTTTAAGATACATTGCAAGATTACAAGGTTATGGTGATAAAGTTTTTAGAAAGTTTTGCTATTATATTTGTACAAGATTATTCATGTAAAACAAAGTTTAAGATAAATGTGAAACAAAGATTAAGATAAATGATTAGTTTATATAAGTTTAATTATTTAAATATAGTTTTATTTATTTTATATAAATAATTTAGATTATAAGTTAAAATTTTATATATATGATTTTATGAATGAAAGATTTTTACATTTCTTAATAGGTATTCTTTGAATTTTTTATTTTATGAATGAAAGATACTTACATTTCTTAATAGATATCTTTTAAATTTTTAAACTTGTAAATGAAATATATCTTAGTTTATATAAGTTTAGTTATTTAAATATAATTTTATTTACTTTATATAAATAATTTAAATTATAGATTAAAATTATATATATATATGATTTTACTAATGAAAGATATTTACATCTCTTAATAGCTATTCTTTGAATTTTCGCTTTTATGAATGAAAGATACTTACATTTCTTAATAGGTATCTTTTGAATTTTTAGAGTTGTAAATGAAATATATTTTATATGTATTATTTTATTATTATTATTTATGTGCATTTTATAAATATATTTATCATGTATTTGTGATATTTTTGAGTTTCTTTTTATTATCATTTCTATGTTTTATCATGGTTGTAGTGGTAATGTGTTTAGTTTGTTTAATAAGAACATTACAATTTTTAATGATATCATGGGTTTCAAGATATGGTTCTTTTTTTTTTTGTAAATAGATCGTGTCTTTTGTACCAAGATTCTAATGGCCACACATGTGTATTATTCATTTTGATGGGTCTCTTCACGGCTAGCATATCAGTGCCTAGAGAAATCCCTCCAGAACTTCGTCTGGGTAAATGCTAGTCGGGGTAAAGGCTTCCACTAAGTAAACTGGGAGTTGTGTTGCACACTGCGGGACCAAGGAGTCCTGGGTATCATCAAAACACGAATACAGGTGTAGGCTCTCTGTGCCAAGTGGATAGTATGGGCTATCTCAGGAAAGGAGGCCTGATAGGTGCTTCTACAACATAGAATAAGCCTAGGGATATTGATAGGAAAACAAGGGTGCAAGGAGCTTTCATTCCAGACTATAATGACTACCCCAACCATTTTTTTTATAATGTTTTATTTTAATTATCAACAATTTATTTTTTCTTATATTCAAGTTTGCTATTCAAATTTGCTAGTGTAATAAACTTAGTTGTGCATATATCCCTAATGTTTGTATTATTTAACTTATTAATTTTTGAGTTTCACCTTTTATCTTATTCTTTGCTAATACGTTGATTACTTTTTTAGTTTTCATTAATTATTCCCGATTGTAATACACTATTTTAATATCCCCATTTTGTACATTCATTAAAATGTAAATATAATATACAATTTTTTTTTTACATATGGAAACCTGTATTATGATAAAAGACCATATATTTTATATGTTACATATTACTTGAAGATATATAGGTTATACATAAGGGTTGAAGTTACATGATCTTCTAAAGTTTTTAGAGAGAAATCAAGTTCAAGAAATTACATGATCTTCTAAAGTTTTTAGAGAAATCAAGTTCAAGGGTGCACTAAATGCAATGATCTTGTTTAAAGATATTTTTTCTTTATCTAAGTTAATCATAATACGACGATGTACTCTCGAAAGTAAGTTAATATAAAAATATCAAAACATTTCCTTGGGAGAGGGGTTTTTCATTTTAAAATGACATTTATCAAACTTGGCTAAGAAGTAAACAAAAAAGTAAAGCTTATAGAAAATAGTTGATATAAAAATATGAAAAAAAAATCCTCAGGAGAAGGGTTTTTCATTTTAAAATGGCATTCATCAAACTTGGCTAAGACATTAACAAAAACGTACAACATATAAAAAATAATGTTTGACGCATCACTTTCATCTTAATAAAATTGCCTAATGTTTGACACATCCCTTTCATCTTAATAAAATTGCCACTTACCACTTTATGTGTAAGTGGCAAACATTTAAAAGGACACATCATTTTCATCTTAATAAAATTGTCACTTACCACTTTATGTGTATTTACACCTGTCATTTAAAAGAATCCAAAACATGAAGAGGATGAATAAAGTAAAGTGACATGAACAAAAAGCATGTTGACATAATAGGATGTCAAAAACATAACTAAAAATGACAAACCTAAGAAAGTTCAACAATTTCAACTTTTGTTAAACCTATAACATCAATGATAATTTTTAGAACGACTTTGGTTTCAACCCAAAAATCAAACCTAATTTCCTAACCAGAAATGAAACCATAGAAGTGTTGGACCCTTAAAAAAAACCTTATCATTTAAGTATGGTTCTTCATTTTTATTTCCTCAATTGCAAAGTCTTTGCAATTTTCCCTTTACCTTTTTAGTTCAATTGGATTTAATATTTCATTTACTTTATTCGTTATTCGTCATTGTTTTTTTATTTTTTTTTACAAATGGTTTAGTTACAGTTAAATTGTAGCTTTTTTCTCGAATGTGATGTTACATTTGGATGATTAGTGTGGCCTCTTATTTGAAATAATATTCTCTTAGATCGACATTCAAGCTTCCATGATGTTCGAAATGAGTTAGATAAGTTGATCCTTTTACTTTGTAGAAGTGTTCCTTTTAAATGATATGTGTATCGATGAAAAAAAGGTACAAGAATGTTTGAATTTTATTTCATAGTAAACCTAGTAGATTGTTTTCATGATGGCCAACCCTAGCTAGTATCCTATTAATGCAAAACTTCAAACATAAGTCACTCTCTCACCCATGTCTCAAAAATTCGATCAAAATTTTGGATTAATAAAAATTCTAACTTTTTATATCATAAAATTTCACTAAAGAAAATTTTGTTACAAAATTAAACATCTCCTTAAAATTAATAATCTATAAAATATATAATGCATTATGATTTTTATTTTACTTTCCTTTCCATTCCTCTATATATATACCATTTTTCAAAGTTTCATTATTTTAAATAAGTTTATAATATGCTTTTTCAATATTTTTGAACATATATTTTGATGGACATGAACATTTGTAAGTGTAATGAAGAGCAAGGAAAAGAGGTCACATGGATGGGTTACTCTTTGGTACTCTTAGGGATTACTCTTTGGTATTCTTATGGACAAGTCTTTGCGAAGAAGAAGGAAAGTTCTTTCTTTTGTCACGACACTAAAATGAACTCATATATGAATGAATTATTTTTCTTATGGTCTCATTATATTATAATGAGAGATCAAACTGAAATCACAAATCACATGTGAATGAATTATTTTTCTTAGGGTCTCGTTACATTATAATGCAAGGTAACAAGGTTACGGTTTAGAAAGTTTTTTTATTATATTTTATTTGTACAAAATCATTTATGAAAATATTTTTACAAAATCATTTATGAAAAACAAAGTTTAAAAGAGATAATTAGTTTATATAATTTTAATTATTTAAATAAATAATTATTTTTTTATAAAGATACTTTAGATTATAGATTAAAATTTCATTTTTCTATAAAATTATTTATATGAAACAAAGTTTAAAATAAATAACTAATTTATATAACTTTAATTATTTAAATAAAAAGTTATTTTTCTCATAAAGATAACTTAGATTATAAGTTAGAACTTCATTTTTTTTCTTAAAATCTATATATGTTTTTATGAATGAAAGATACTTTTATCTCTTAATAAATATTTCTTAAATTTTTGGTGTTTCAAATGAAATACTTGGAATACACCTTGAGTATGTATGCAATCTTATTTCTTTTATTAATTATGTGTATTTTATAAATATATTTATTTTATATTTGTGATTTTTTTTTTTCTATTAATATTCTCATATTCTATCATGGTTATGGTTAGTGTGTTTATTTTATTTAACAATAATACTACATCAGTATCATGAGCTTCAAGACATATTTCTCTCTTTTTTCTATAATAATAAATTATCTTTCTTTTTTAATAATGTTTTATTTCAATTTTCAAAATATTATTATTTGATATTTCTTCCTTCTTACATTTTCTTTTCTAATAATGTTTTACTTGAATTGTCAAAATGTTATTATTTGATATTTCTTCCTTCTTACATTCGAGTATGTGAGTGTAATATACTTGGTTGTGCATATGCCCCAATATTCTAATTCTTTTCACTTCTGTCATATTTTCACTACATTTGTTACTTTTGCAGTTTCTACTAATTATTCCCTTTTTATATATAAACACGCTGCTACAAGATTGTAATACACTATTTTGTATATATATCGAAATACAGATATTGTGTACATAATTTTTTGCATATGGAAACATGTCTTATGATAAAACAGTGGATATTGTATGTGTTTCACATATGAGTTGAAGTTATATATGTTATACGTAAGAGTTGAAGTTCATGATTCTCCAAAGTATTTAGACAACCCAAATCCAAGGGCCCATTAAATGTAGTAGTAGTGGATTTAGTTAGGGATATATTTTTTTTCAAAGTTAATTATGTACCATTATTTACTCTCAAAAGAAAGTTAATATAAAAATATGAATGGATTTTTTTTGGGAGGGGTATTTCATTTAAAAGTAACACTTTTTAAATTTAAGACAAAAAGTGGACATATGAATGAATTTATGTTTGAGGGGGTATTTCATTTTAAAAGTGACACTTTTCAAACTTAGATAAGAAGTGGATAAAAAAGTGATGTTTAGAGGAAACATTTGACACCCCACTTTCATTTGAGTGAAATGACCACTTGCCATTTTATGTGTATGTACATTTACATTTGGTATTTCAAAAAAAATGCAAAATATGAAGATGATGAATGAGGCAAAGTGACATGAGATAAAATCATGTTGACATAATAGGATGTCAAAAGGATAACTGAGGATGATAGAACATTAATTAAAGAAACTTAAGAAAATTAAACAAAATCAATTTTCGTTAAACTTATAATATCAATGATCATTCTTGGAATGATTATTGATTTAACCCCAAAAGTCAATCCTAATTTCCAAACAAGAAATGAAACCATATAAGTGTTGAACCCTAAAAAAAACCCATATGATTTAACTATGTCTTCTTCATTTTTAATTCCCAAAATTGCAAAGTCCTTGCAATTTTTCCCTTATCCTTTTAATTCAATTTCATTTAATATATTTTTTACTTACTTCATTATTCATCCTTGTTTTCTTCCACTTCCTTTTAAATAGTTTAGCAACAATTTCATATTGCAGTTTCTTTCAATTAACCCTTGGAATGTGATGTTACATTGGGATGATTAAAGTGGCCACTTATTTGAAAGGATCTTCTCCCAAAGCCACATTCAAGTTGTCATGATGTTCAAAATGAGTTATATGGATAGAGCCTTTTACTTTGTAGAAGTGTGCCTTTCAAATGATAAGTGCATTGATGCAAAAAGGTACAAGAGAGTTTCATTTGAAAGATATTTTATAGTAAACCTGGTAGGATGATGCCATAATGGCCAACCCTAGATAATGTCTTGTTAGCGTAAAGCTTCAAATGTGAGTTGATCACTCACCCGTCAACCATTTGGGCTATTTCAGAAATATCAAGCTAATGGATCAAACAACATCGATGTCATGATCACTAACCTTGGTGTTGAACTCATGTGATATTTCAAGAGTCTATTGACTACTATATTGTCGATCACTTCAACACTAAAGTTTCAAGGGTTGTTAGTAACTGGTTTGACATGTTGACTCTCCTCCTCATACAAAATAAAGTTTCGCCATTCAGAAGGAAAATTCCTCTAATGTCTCGAATAACCCAATGATGTGGTTGTGAGGCACATCCATCCTTTAAATTTTTTAAGTGAAAGGTTCATCACAACCTTTATGAGGTTTGAATTTGAAATTTCCAAGAGGTCGATGGTCTTAGTCTAGCAATCATCGATAATATATGAGAAGCCATTGCTACTTATTCGTGAAATTGATTGATATGGATCCACAAACCCTAGTGCTTTAGATCCACATGTTACAAGTTGGAGTAGGACCAAGTCATATGGGAAAAGGATTGACTGCTACAAATCCTAATGAGAACATCACGAAGAAGACACCACCTATGCTTATTGTTACACACTCTAAATATTATTTCAGATGTCTAGTTTGTATATTCAACTTGGCTCTCGGGTTATGATTGTTACAACCTTATTTTCCACCTCAGGGACACATGGAGGACCCATTGATGAGACACACTCTTCTTCCATGGATTTCCCCTATTTTTTAGGATGGTCGCACCTAAAATGATTGATAAAGCGTGACCAATCACTATCTGCAGAAATGACAGCCTACGATAGGTTGCTAACTGCAGTACTGATGGCCCGCGACTGCCTCTGTGCCTTCTAGAATTGGTGATTCACAGGGAGATCAACACTAGGTGAGTTTTTTCTCTCATATATGAACTTGAGAATTCTCAATCTAGTTGATTTTGCTGAGTTATAGAGATCTAGAAGCCTCTCCTATATTCCTTCACTAATATGTACAAGGAAGGCATTCTAGGCACAAGAGAGAAATAATCATTTACAGGAACATGTTGTAGAATTTCCAGAGGAGCTCTTCCATAAGAAATCAATATTCATATTAGGTTATCCTTTATTGTGTGAGGTATAGGGGGGATCAAGAGTAAGGAGCCTAAAGAGTGAATACATCAACATAATCATACATGATTCTTCTTTTTTCTTGCCCATGGAATTTCTTCCTTATATAGATTGGTGGAGGAGGCTAGGAGAGGCCTACAGATCTCTAGAACTCAGTGAACCTCGACTGGATTGAGAGTTACCAAGATCATATCATGATAGAAAAAAATCACCCAACATTGATCTCCTTGTGAATCACCAATTCTAGAAGGCAGAAAGACGGTCACAAGCCATCAATATTGCAACTAGCGACTGATCACGATTTGTCAATTGTGCAAATAGCAATCGATATTTATTTTTCAAGTAGTTCAAGTGAAACTATTGAGGTAAGGGATATCTATATATAAGAGAGAGACAGACAGAGAGAGAGGGACCAATGACAACCACAAGATGAGCATAAACTTTATGAGTAAATATTTGACATGGGTCACACTTCTAAATGACATGCATATAATCCTTGAATATAATGGGCCAAAAGTATCCTACGTGAAAAATATTCCGGGAAGTGGCTAACCTAGAGAGATGAGCACCACATGTTCTAGTATGGAAATCACTCAGGACCTGCTCAACTTCTCATGGACAAGGCATCTATGTAATATCAAATCAACCTTGTGACAATAAAGAGTGTCATCAATGATAAGGTAATGTTTAGATTGATGGTGTATGAGTCAACACTCATCACAAGATAATTGAGGACATAAACGTTGGGTTTGGAGATATAGAAGGCAATATACACACCAGGCGTCAAACGAGTCAAAGAGGAATAATAAATCATCAAGGAAGGAGTCAGTAACCATGGGTTCTTCATCCATTCTGGGAAGATTAGACATTAATTCAACAAAATTCAAATATTTCTTAGACTTGGAAGGAATGAACTCTAGGTAAAACTCTTATAAGATAACTATCCACTTCGAGTACTTTCCCCCAATGATATGATGGCTCAAGATGTGTTGCATTGGGTTGTCATTGGAAATAATGGTAGTCTTCCACAAGATCATATAATGTTGTAAACATTGGATAGCATAAAAAACTACTAAGGACAATTTTTTGACATGAGAATATCAAATGTTCAGACCAGAAATTCCTTTGCTAAGACATTATATGACAAATTATTTTTTTGTACTGTCCTATTGGAAAAACACCATACTAATGGTGGACTAGAAGGCTACGAGATAGAACAACAAATCCCAACCATAATTAGGAGGGATTAATAAGGGAGTCAACATCAATTCCTTCTTCAAGGCGTCAAATGATAGTTGAGCTTGGTCATCCCAGACAAAAAGGTCCACCTTTCTTCAATAAGCATATAAAACCTTTAGTTATTTCGTCATAGTTAATAATGAATCCATGCAATAATTTTTCCTTCCCTTGCAAAATTTGAAGTTCGATTATAGTACAAAGGAGGAGGCAATTTGACAATCACCTCAACTTTCAAGGGATCAATCATGATCCCATGCTTGGATACGATGAAGCCTAGCAAGCACTCATAGACCACACAAAATATGCATTTATGTGGGTTCAAATGGATATTTAGTCATGACATTGGGTAAAAATGGTATGCAAGTGACTAGGATGATCTTCACATTGCTTAGAACGAGTATCCAAATTGTCTAAGTATGCCTCTACAATATGTTTGATTTCGTGAAAAGTGTATGACATGACGAACTAAAATGTAGCCCCATCGTTTTTTATACCAAATGGAAAATTTCGATAAGAAAAAGTACCCCAAGGAAAAAGTAAGGCAGTCTTGTGCTGATATTTCGATTTGATATGGATTTTATTATAGCCGAAGAAGCCATCCATGAATGAGAAGATTTCACTCCAAACACACTCATCGATAATCTAGTTAATGAATGGGGTAGAATAATTATCCTTAGGACAAGCCTTGTTCAAATATCGATAATATATGCAAACTGTAATAGTGACTTGTTTCTTAGTGACTAAAATGAGATTGGATACCTATTTAGTCAAGGGAATCAGATAGATAAAGTGGCCACAAAGAAATTTTTTGACCTCTTGTTTGATGGAAACAACTTTCTTTGGGTTAAACAGCTTGAGATTTTTCCATATAGGCTTGGTTCGATCATACATTTTGATTTCATGCTCAACAATCTGAGGATTAATAACAAACATTTCTTCATGTGACCAAGCATAAACATCTTGGAATTATTTGAATAAGGCAATGTAAAGTTCAATTTTGTGGGGAGAACAATAAGTGCCCATCAATATGTGTTCCACAACACCTGGATTTTGGAAAATTTCAATGGGTATGGTTTTCAAAATGTTGGTGAAATTCCCTTATGAAAATACGTTTGTAGTCAAAATGGGATATTGGTATCATTGAACATTATCAGGAGCAACAATATTTTTGATGCCATCCTCCAATTGTTCCAAATCATGAACAAATGATGCATGATGGTGCATGTCATCCCATGGCCTATCAAGTGAAGCAATGAATTCCATGATAACCTTGTCGGAAGGTAAATATATATCTAGGAAGTCATGCAAATAAGGAAGAGGATTGATGTCCTAAGAAGGCTTCAAACACTGATCATATTCCACATCTTGTTGGAGATCCAAATCAAGGTCAACAAATTTTGACTGGATCACCTGGTAGGAAATATCAACTGTTGTGAGCGAGATATTAGCTCAGTAATACTCAACTTCCTTGAGACAAGGAACCACCCAAGGATAAAAAAAATCAAGGGATCCACTGGTAAAATAATATATCATATTGATCGGAGCGATGTTCAAATAAGGAGTCTTTGAACATACCCGCACCTAAACTCATGTAAGAACTCTAGGAATCACTCACAAAGGATATTTTAGAACCCACATTGGTTCTAAGGTCCGGGGTACAAAATGAAAGTTGATCGATCATGGCGATCTTTACTTGGTGAGGAAAGAAAAGGAACCTAAATATAGACAATACAACTATTGTCATCTCGTAGAACCAAGTGAACCCAAGCAATAAATTATACTCCAGAGGAGCATCGACCCCTCCACATCAACAAAGACAATCCTACCAACTAACTCAATGGGAAATGTGGTGATAATACCATTAGGCCTAAAAATTTGTCCATCGAATTCCTTCAACATGGTGTTAGATGGGTCAATCTTTGGAGAGTGAAGGGATTTCAAATAGGAAATGGACATAATACATGTAGAGGTACCTTCATCGACAAGTATGCGAAAGATTTTTTTCCCACTTACTCTCACTTGGATTTGAAAATAAATATGGTGGGAAAGTCTATTATGAGTGTGGTCCAAGTAAACAAAAATTAAACTAGAGTATGAGGGATCAACCCTGAATATTGAAAAAAACAAATCTTTCTACTATATAGGGAAACTTTTTAGGACTTCTAAAGTATATATGGAACATGGTGCATGGCCCAAGTATTCCACAATATTGTAGTTGCAGGTGGCCTGTTTATTTGGGTTGCATCGTGCATTGAAGAACACCCCTTGGTGGGTGAAATAATGTCTTGAAGGATGGATTCTCTATATGGAGAGGGACACCAAGTTGAGAGGAAGGGACATGATCCTAATTTACAATACCAACCTCAATATTATCATAGTTTCATGCTCAAGATTCCAAAGAAACTGTCTGGTCACACATGAGGATATTAACAGTCGAGGATGATCCCTCAAACTAAGGAGTACCTACCATTCCCCCTTTTGGAGGGGTAGGATTTGACATAACCATTTGTTGTGGCTAGGGTGGAATGGATGAGTCAAGACACCGGGTTTCCAAGGAGCCTTATGTTGTAAAAAGTAGATATTAATTTCATCCATCTTGGGACGTTGATGAGAAGGATGGTCTTCCCCACAAATTTGGAAGGAAACCTACTATTTTTCTTCTCTTTTGTTCCTCCCCCAATATTTTTTTGGGCTTGAAGGATCCACCCTTATTATCATAATTTTTCTTTTTATTCTTCTTCTTCCCCCTAGGCCACCAAGGATTCTTTGTTTGCATGGGTTATACCAAGTTCCTCAAAGGGTTGAACATGAAGCTAAGAATTTTGGGTGGTGGGAATAACAGTTGGTGGGTTTGATGAAATGTTCATTTGAATCTATTGTCCAACTATCTAGCCCACAATTTCACTGGGAAAAGAACCAACTACACCAACAACATGAGGTCCTATGTTTTTCCTATGAAGATCTATTGAATACCTCGAAGCATGTGGGATAATATCGTATAATTTTTCAGACTAAGATTACATTAGGTCTAAATGATGGGAACATAAGATAGGTTTCTCCTAAAAATCTTCCCTTTCCATAGAAATATCCTTGGTGGTAGGTGGAAAGAGGGATTTAGTAATCCAGTCCATGAGGAGTTGGTCAAGAATCTTGTCTTTGATCATCCTACGTCATTTCCTCCACTCATGAATGTGACCAGAGATGTGGGTGGATGTATCTTGACGCTGAGATGTCGATAGATATTTCCTAGTATCGTACCTAATGGGTAATTAGAAGTCTTTTAAAAACACCATGGCCAAGTAATTGAAGCTAGAAAAGGAATCTCTCTTAAGTTCTATATACCATTTTGTAGCGCCTCCATTCAGGGATTGTTGGAAAAGATATAGTCTAACATTATCATCCATGAAAGAGTTGGAAAAACACCATAAGTGATAGGTTATAATGTGTGTGGATGGGTCTTCTCCCATATTTATATCAAAATTTGGCATGTTTGATGGAAACTTGGCAGGTATGGATGTCCATAGTGGGTCATGGAGAATGGGGTAATTTTTCAAATGTGATAAATACAACAAGTCTAATGTTGCCAAGAAAGGAAACAATGTGTTGGAAAAGGAATACTGGGTAGATGGTGAAGCATCATGTGACCTGGATGGACCCTAAACCCTCCCCATATTTTTATTTCTGATGATATTTAGATTACCCAAAGGGTTAGTTCCCCCAAGGATGTAATCACTCCCAGGAGAATGACTTCTCTCGAGACCAAACATTCCCACAAGGGGATTTCCTCCAAGGATAAAAGGACTCCCAGAAACATTATTGCTTCTAGAACCATAATTCCTCCAAAAGGATTACCTCTAGGAGAAAACATGGACCCTAAAGGAATATTACTTCCCTGACAACAACCAACCCTAGAAAAATAACTTCCAAGACTAAAAGTGTGGACAAAAGGATAACCACCTCACTGAGCATAATTTTCCCCAAGGGGAGTTCCCAAAGGAACAATAGCATGAATAAAAGGTTCAATACTTCCTAGACCATAAGTTTCCCCAGGAAAAAAGGTAAATTTGGAAATAATAGAGCTTCCATGAATCAATGTGCTACCCCATGAGATGTTAAATACCCCAGAAACATTGTTTCCCCTAGCTTGGCTTGGCATAGCCCTAAACCCACTAGACACATTCCAACCAAATGGAAAAAACCCATTCAATATTATCGGGATGCCTATATGGATGTCAGAAGTAGAATAATATCCACTTCCAGTGGTAAAACTAAGGCTTTCCCCCCCACTAGATGGATATTTAGATGTGGGCATCACAACGGATGGGATGGGAGTGTTGATGCTAGGTATAATCACAGAAGGAAAGGAAAAAATGGATAGCATCCACCTAATGTAGACACCCAATGAAACATGAAAATAAGGTGTAGGTCTGATGGAATAATGAACGATAAGGAGGACATCACAAAGGTGCCTAATGAAACAATTGTTGATGGGATTCAAGATTCAGATACACTAGATGAAACACTTACGCCTAACAATATGTGAGGATGAATCAAAAAATAAAAAGGATCACTAAAATATCCCTAACCTAGACGAATACAAGGTCTTTGGGATCAATTAAAAGAGGGTTAAAATGAGGTGGAGGACTTTTTTCAACCACTTCCACTGAATATACATGCTCACTCTCCTTGGACCGTGTATTATAATAGGTAGGTTCAGTGTCATGGATCGACCTCTTTTTAAGAGGTGGTCGTTCCACTACCCTAGGTGAAATTCCTCGTTGTTGATGGTACCAACGAAGTTGTTGGTATTCCATGGTGAAAAATGTGTGTTATAAAAAATACATCAATCAACATATGGATGAATTAGACATATAATAAAAGAGTGCACCTATGACAAATCTAAGTTATTAACAAGCAATACCAATGGATCAAGGGACATCTAGAAAACCAAATTTCTGGGGGATTTCAAGTCGCCAAAATACTGGCTATTGAAGGTGTGAGTAAAAATTATGATAACCCACATGTAACATCCCTACTTGGTGCAAGTACCCTTTATTAAGGTAGGCACCCTCTAGGGGAACTGAAGCATGGATTCAACTTCTACCTTAGGTAACATAGGAACTTCCTAGCCCCATTCACCTCTGTAGATAACTAAGAAAGGCCAATATGTTTACAACCTCACAATTAGTGATCGAGTGAACAGTCAAAGGTCCTACCACACATATGGGTAGGGAAACTAAGCCCGAATCATTGAAAATTCTACCTCAAAGAGAGGTGTGGGCACTTCTGAAACCCCCGTACATGTAGTAGTCAAAGAAGTCTATCAAACAACAATACAAGGAGAGAGGGGATATCACTCTACTTTCCCCAATGCGACCTCATTATCGACTCCTATGTTATAGGAGATTCCCAACACACACATTGTGATAATGGACTTGAACACTCTTTAGTGACTTCTAGGTTCAGTTTAGGTGGTATTGAAGAGTTTACACTCCAATCCTACACCAAGGCCCTAAGTCCTATCTATGTTGGGTTTGTATTAAGAAAAAAAGTCTAACTGATTTTAATTTAAGTGTTATTTTTATTATGGTTGTTGATTGGATAAGGGAACAAATGAAACTTCAATGATGTTTTGGACTCTTTTCCAATCCAAAGAAGATAAAATATGAATGCAAAAGATGCAACATTTTCTTTCAATGAACTATAACTAAGGAAGGGAAGATAAACTTTTCCTTTTTAGTTTTCAAAATCAACAAGATAACCTCACAATCATGCATCACTCATGCAAGGAAAACAAAAGAAATAAATAAGATCCTTGAATGCAAAACACACCAATGCAATCTTTCAAACCACCCAAAAGATTTACCCTATAAATTTTTATTTTTTGTTTGTTTTTGAAATGCAATTTTTCTAATCTAAGAAAATGAATATGGAGATCAAAATAGAAAACAAAAAGAAAAGGGTTGTGTGATATTGGTATTTATTCCCCTTGGAACACTCAAATGTCTACACAGGATCAAAAAACCCAAAACTTGAAAGATGATCTAGGAATGAAACACCTTTTGACAAACACAAGTTGGACACATAAGGGAAAAATATAGTCTACCAAATCTCAAATGATCTATTGGGGATGCTTCCTAGATCTCCACTCACTAGGAAGATATCTCACTCAAACAAGAAAACCCAACAAAAACACTCAAGACAACTCAAATTCATTTCAAACTTAAAAATCAAAGAAAATTATGAAACATAGAAGATATCTAAGCTATCAGACCCCTAAAAAACTTACAAGACCATGCAAAGTTCAGATCTAATAAGTGAAAATAAGATAAACTTGAAAAACAATCACCTACGAGGGTGGTCGCAACCCAGTAGGTATGCAACTAATGACTGTATGCAGGAGATTGTGACCCAATAGTTATGCATCTTATGATCGATCTCTATGGTTTGAACTAGTAAATCATGATTGCTTGTAAAATTTAGGGAAAAGGCACAGATCTGGCCCAATTTTGATGGATCCAAAAGATTTATTATCTGAGGGAGTGATAAGGAATATTAATAAGCTATAGAAACAAGTTTAAGAGGTAATAAATGAGGGAAACAAAACTAAGAATCAAATATCATTTACCAATGGAGTCACCAGTTATGTTAATGGATAAATCTCACTATGTATAATAAAAACCTCCCTTGGATCTACCCTTGATCCAAAACAGGTAGTAGGATAGACCACTACACAATTTTCCCTAGATCTACTAGATTCCTTCGTATTCAAGCAATAATATAGAATGACATACCTTTGAATTGATGGTTGTCCTTACATATCCTAGCCATCGTAGCTCTAAAGATCCAACTCCAGCTCCTGCAACCTTCTTCTTACACATAAGTGACAACAAATACTAATCCTCAAACCTTCTTAATCTTTAGGAAATCTTAGATCTAGTACAGATATAATCCGATATACTCAAGGCAAGATCATATCTAACACAAGCAAGTATTAATCACTAAATACATAAACATTGGAAAGGAAAAACCACATAGATTTATATATAAATCAAATAAAGAGTGAATACATCAACATAATCATACCTTGAGTCATCATGCATTCCTCCTAGGCTCCTTTCTCTTGCTCCTCCCTATCCCTCAAACAAGCAAGGATAACCTGATATGAAGACTGATTTCTTATGGAAGATCTCCTCTGAAAATTCCATATCATGTACCTATACATGATTCTTTCTCTCTTGCTCCCTAGAATTCCTTCCTTATATAGATTGGTGGAGGAGGATAGGAGAGGATTCTAGATATCTATAACTTAGTGAAATCGACTATATTGAGAGTTCCCAAGCTCATATCATGAGATAAAAAACACACCCATAAGTGATCTCCTTGTGAATCACCAATTCTAGAAGACACATAGGTTATCACAAGAAAGAAGTACTATAGCTAGTGATTGTTCATGATATTTCAGATGTGCATATAGAGATAAGTCGTGCTCTATCAAGCAATTTAGGTGTGACCATCCTGGAAAATAAGGGAATCTAGGGAAGAAGAGTGTGCCTCAACAATGAAGAATCAATGGGTCCTCCATGTGTCCTTATGGTGCCAAATAAGGTTGTAACAATAATCCAACAATATGATTTATTCAATCTTGAAACATGTTTAAAATGATTTGAGAATATTTGATTGTCAAGCACGTTTCCATCAATTCTATTAAACAAATAAATAATTGTTCCTATAAGAGGTAACATTCACTTTTGAATAGAGGATATAATTTTTTTATAAAGAATATGTCTTTCTATTTTAATAAATATATTTCATCTTGAGTTTCCATCTTTTTGTGTATGATATGTCTATGTGAATTATAGAATTGTAACAATAAACTTCCCAACTCTCTCAGCAAAGTTATGGATGATGGAATGTTAGAGTGAATGATGGAATTACATTAATTTGCAACAATATATTTTGCATGCTCTTAACTTGACACTTGTCTCCTTATGAACTACCTTTGACCCCACTTGGTGATTTGTTCCCAACCTTTAAGAACTTATGATAAAACAATATCACATGACTTTTGACTTTAGGAATAATATTATAATATTCCCTTGGCTTAAGCCCCCTTGAATTAGCCCCTCTTCCTATACCCTTAGATCCCTTTCCCTCTCATGGAGTCCTATCACGCCATACTCTTTTTGTTTGATTTGGTCTGTAGCATTGATGTATTTTATTAATATCATCGTGTGTGATTACATATTACATTTTTTAGGCTCGCTATCATTTCATCTCATGGGATACCTGGCCTAAATCAAATAGGCATTGTAGACTCAAAACATATATACAAAGGAAATATGGCCCAAAACATCTCAACTCACCAGCCTATAAATCATATGTACATTTACAATTTGGGTTTGGATTAGGGTTATTACATTCCCCTCCCCCTTATTTATGCATTGTCCTCGGTGCATTATATACACATGTACAAGAAAAATTCTTCAAAAATATCCAAAAATATGCACGTACTCCTCCCTTATGGAATCCTCATGCTTCCATGTCTCATCTTCATAACTATAACGGGTCCATTGGACCTTTACTATCCCTATTGCTCGATTCCAGAGCAACTCGACTTTCATGTCCAATATGCACACTGATTGAACTCTAAAGTTTCCTTCTTTCTCCACTTGAATCACATTCCAATAAATTACATGATTAACATCATGAGCATACTTTTAAAGCAAAGACACACAAACCATATTGTATATGCACATGGATGCAGAAAGTGCAAGCATGTATGCAACAAGACCAATCCTTTCCAAGATCTCAAATGGTGCACAATATCTTGCTACCATCTTTGGACAACTCTCCAATGTAAGTAAACTCTTCTTAGCTTTCACTTTTAAGAAGACATGCTCACCCACTTTGAATTATTTTCGTGTTTTGCCTTTGTCTGCATAAATTTTTTGTCCGTATTGATCAACCTTTAAATTCTTCTTTATTTTCATCATTTGTTCTTCCATTTCTCTGAGCAATTTTCTCCCAACCACTACTATATATGTTGGGTTGTCCCAACTCACTGGTGTGTTGCACTTTCGACCATATAATGTTTCAAATGGGCTTATATTCAAAGATGCATGATACCCATTATTATAAGAAAACTCAGCTAAATGTAAATAATATTCCCATTTTGATGGTTTATCCATCACATACATTCTTAGCATATCCTCAATCACCTGATTGGCCCTTTCTATTTTCCCATTTGAATCGGGGTCATATGTTGTGCTAAAATTCAGATTTGTCCCAAATCGTTTAAATAATCCCTTCCAAAATTTTGATGTGAACTTGGGATCTCTGTAAAAAAAATTGCCTTAGGCACACCATGTAGCCTGGAAATTTCTCTCATATAAATATCTATAACATTAGATTCCTTTTGGGTTAGATTCAATGGAATAAAATGAGCATATTTGGTTAGCTTATCCACCACCACCATGATGGAATCATGTTGCTTCACTATTCTGGGCATTTTGGTGATAAAATCAATTGTCATAACTTCCCATTTCCACTCTGGAATGGGAAATAGTTGTATCAAACCAACTGGATGTCTATGTTCAACATTGACCTTCTGACATTCTATATATTTGGAAATATACTCATCCGTCTCTTTCTTCATACCAGGCCAAACATATTGGCTTTTTACAACTTCAATTGTTTTCTGGTAACCTAGGTTCCCAATATAAGGCACATTATGCATTTGTCTCAACACCATATTTTTCAGATCCTGAAATTTAAGAATATATACTCTATCCCTGTACATGAAGATGCCATCCTCTCTCAACTCACAATATTTATTTTTCTGTTGAAAATTACCTTGCTGTAATATTTCTTTGTCTCCATATAATGTTGATCTGATTTTGAAACTTTCAAAATTATGTCTTTCAAATCAGATTTGTACATGATAATGGTTGTAGCATGCATTTCTTGCACCCTCCTATTGAGTGCATCAACCACCTTGTTCTCATTTCCTTTGATATGATTTATATCAAATTCATACTCACTAAGGAATTCCAACCATCTGATTTTCCTAGCATTCAAAGTTGGTCGTCCTAACAAATATCAGACCACTATGGTTTGTCCTTATCTTGAATCTCTTTCACATAAGATAATGCTTCTACATATTCAAGGCATGAACTATGGCTGCAAATTCTAAATCATGAGTGGCATGATGTCTCTCATGTTCTTTCAAATTCCTTGACTCATGGCATATCAGATGTCCATTTTGTCTAAAGACTCCCCCAAGCCCTTCCTTGCAAGCATCAACGCACATAATGAAATATTTTTTTGGATCAACAATATTCAAAATTGGTCACTTGTCAATAAATTATTCAAGTTTTGAAATCTTTCCTCACATTTAGAGGTCCACTCGAAATTCAAATCCTTCTTTTGCAAATACGTGATTGGATGTGCAATATGGAGAGAGTGTTAGTAGGTGAAATCAAGGACATTGTTCCACCTCTCCCCATAGTAATGGTATCGTTCTATACAACCCTGTAACTCATATGTGAGTCATATCAACAAGCATACTCCCTATTCTTGCATCCACTAAGCATTTTCTTATCAGCATTGTCATAAGTCAATTCAACCACATAAACCAAAATCATTAATTAGCAACTACTCCCTGTCTTAGCCTAGAACCCCAAAGCCCTATTGATGATACCCATGTCAACGTAACATTAAGTTCCATGTCCACTCAAAAAACTTGTTAGTGGCATATGCAATAATTATAATCAATCTCATGTAAATTATTCATCAACATCTTATGCAATTAATCCAACCATTTTCACATTTTAATTTAAGCAATATAATAAAATAGAGTCTGAATTTCATCGTAGAATTTATTAACCGGGTCGTCATAGAATTTATTAACTAGGTCGTCATAGCATTTATTAATTGGGTCATTTGTGAGAAAACACTCTCAAAGAATAAGTCTAGTTTTGTAAAAGTAGTCAAATAAAACAAGGCACCACATGTTCTCTTTAAAGTCAAGTGGTATTGATTGTCTCTACAAGGTGATGAAAGGACTATTATTTATCATAATAATGGTTTTACCATGGTTAATACTCCTAGGTATGGGATAAGTAAAGATTCACCTTCCAAGTCAATGTGAGAAGGTATTTTATTCATATGTTTCAAGTAGAGTAGGTGGATTATTTGTTGTTATATTCGATCCAATAGGAGTTCCTATAAAGTATGTTTGAGAAGAATGTGTTCATGAAGAAGATGAAAAATATGAAAGAGAGCAAGAAGAAGTGTTATATGAAGAGGTCCATGAACTAAATTATCTATCCTTTGGTTCACATCATATGCATCATGTTGTTGATGATTATGATATTGATAATGACTTAGTGTTATACATCCTAGATGTGGTTGTAAACAATCATTTAAATGGGGTTGGATACCAATTATAATATTTATGAGGCATATATTGAATTGCACGAAGTTCAAGCATGAAGTTCAAGATTAATCAAAGATGGATATGCAATAAATCTTATTTAATAAAATGATTTGGTTCAAATTGAGTACTATTATGGTTTAGGATCTCAAAAGGTCTAATTCCTTTCTAATTTTTCTAAGATATGGCAATTTCCCCTTCTTGACTTAGATTTTAATGATGATTTTACCTTATTAATTTGAGCTCCTTCTTGGTTTAAATGTTAATGGAAAATTGTTTCTCAAATTTATGTGACTTGGATGGATAGTTAACATTAGATAAATTTCTTATGTTATTGTTCCTTGGATTAATCTCATAGCTTTTGTATATTGTACTATCATAAATCAGTGCATTTTGTGTAAAAATGGATCATTTCAACATAGATTTCGATCCCTATAAAATCAAGATATCATTGCAAAATATATATCATCAACATGTCATTACAATATATATATTATCATAATAATCATAAGTGAAATGTTGCACAACTCAATTTTTTCACCTTATTGAGTCATACACAATGAATAAATAGGATTGAGTCGTTGGAAAGATAAAGGAACTTGACCTAATTATAATAACATGTCCAAAACACCTTTCTTAAAATGACACCTTAAGAGTGATAAAGTTCCTAGACATTATATTGGTCTTTTGAGCATTGATCTTGAAGTAGAATAAATACCTCATTATGAGGAAGAGATATCTCTATGTTATGATATGAGACAGAAAAAAATCAAACTATATAACATCTTACTTTATTTATTTAAAAATAAAAATGGGATTTTTAAAAGTTAAATAATTTAACACTAAACACTACATTTTTAAAGTATTAAAGTATTGGCATTATGTTAATATAAAATATATTATGTATAACATCATTTTAGTAATATTAAAATATTTATATAAACATGTATGACACACTCACGGGTACCTATTGTGAAAATAAAAGACAAATTACTCTCCTCGATGTATATGGCCCATGTATAAACATGATCACCTTCTGGACTAAAGTTTCTGCTCTTGGCCTTCTTGCTAAACCTAATATTATAGCTTCAAGTGATTTTAAATTTAATTTAACTGCAGAAGAGGTGTGGGGGGAAACAAATTTACAAGACCTGGCGGCCACTCAGTTAAAAGAGATTTTCCTCAGCAACAATCTAATGGATATCCTGCCAGCTGCTAAATGCATCATGTTTCCATGCCATGTCAAAAGATCTATGATTCTTGACCTTCATTATACTGGAAACACTCTGACTCGACCCTTCGATTCCATTTGGAGGATATAAATTGAGCCATATACAAGCCATATAAAAATTGAAGATATAAATTGAGCCATATAAAATAGAGTATTGAGAGCAAAGACACTTTGGAGAAATTTCACCTCAATTAAGTTTGCATCCCTTTGTCCTTGAAAGTCTGAACTTCTTGTGTTCAACCCCCAAGCTCTTCCTATATTGTAATGGAGAACTTCATTGACTCCTAGTTGTTATCTTTCCTTTATGGGGATTGAAGTGGTGGAGACCGAGCTAGAGGGACTTAGTTTCTTAGTTCCAATATGTGTTGCTACATAAGTTTGTCACCTATGTACTTATGTAGATTACATTAATAGAAATACCCTCTTCTCATCCAATTGATATCTTGCAAATATTTGTATTTCTTTCCATGGGAATATTTGTTATGTATGTTAGTGGATTATGCTAATTTATATGCTGACATTATATATCATTATCACATGCTTTCATATCTTGGTTGTTGAGGACAAGTTACAAGCATGAAGCTTTGGGTCGCATGCTCAACGATGGTCTTCTTTGGACATCTAGAAGAGGTAGGATTCTAGCCTTCTCTTGTTAGCATTTCATTTATATAGCATACTTGAGTTTAGAGTTGATTTATGGGTGTTGTTCCATCTATTTTGGTTTTCCCTAGACATATAGATATTTTCCTCGTAACAAAATTGGATACTCCAATGGGGAGATCTCCTTTTGGGGTATTGGATGTTTTTCTCCTTTATTTTCTCTCTGTTTTCCTAAGTTTCTCTGTCGTCTATTTCTTGAAAACCTGGATATTTCCTTTTGTTGGCATGTTTACAAGAAGAGCGTGCTTGTCATTGATGGCAAGAAAAAAAACAATGATGACAAATAGGCAGGCAAGGAAGATCAGTAGACAGGCAGGCAAGGAAGAACAACAACGATCGAATGGCAAGATCAGCAGTGTAAGCTCAGAAGGAGGAAAACAGTCAAAGCACAACAAAGGTTTTCAGAGGTTTGCAGATTGAGAAATCCAAAGCAAAGAGGTTCAAACTCGTGATATGAGAAATCGTGATAATAATCTTGACAGTTGATTCAAGAAGGACACGTGGTGAATGACAAAGGTTTTGTTTCGGAGTTTCGCAGATTGGGAAATACAAAGGAAAGAGGTTCAAACTCGCGATATGCAAGATCATGAAAAGATATGGACCGTCGGATCACCAAGGATTGTTGACCATTGATCAGGCATGAAGAAGGCTCGTGAAGTGGTGAAATCACGATAAGATCTGGGCCATCATATCTGGAGTAATTAAGAAGGACCAACAACCATTATATATGGTGAAGATGCAAGGCGGATAAGACCAAGAGTCATCCAAATCTCCAAAACTATGAAGGAATCCTGGTCGTCCATCGAGGACAGTCGTGAACTGTTGGATCTAGAGGACACATGGCAAAAGATCATCGTTTCACTGACTGGAAAGTGAAAGGAGCGAAGTGCTCATTTGAGTGGCGAGTGGTCATATCTTGTGGTCACATTGTCGAGAAGCTAGAGAAGCCAAGCCCTATTTCAGAGTTCATGACATGGAGATTCGAGAGGACTCATCACAGAATACCAAAAATGCGAAAGTGCGAAATGCGTTTTCGAATAAGGATGTGGTCACAGCCAGTGGTTACATATGTGGAAGATAGAGGAAGGAGTTAGTGGTGTTAATCTCCATATCGGAGTCTCGACGCTCGTGACTTGGAGCATCAAGACCCTTCATCACAGAAATCGCGATATGTGAGATCGCGATGAGATCTGGACCATCGGATCATTAGAGATCTCAACCGTTGATCAGGCTCGATGAAGTTCATAAGTTTGCAAAACACGAAGTGCCTTTTGGCGCAACTTGTGATCACCGCTGGTGGTCACGTGAAGGGAAGAAGCTAGCAAAGTTAAGGTCTACCTCGGAGTCTCGGTGATCACAACTTGAAGAATCAAGACTCTTCATCACAAGAATCGCAATATGCGAGATAACGATGAGATCTGGACCATCGGATCATCGGAGATCTCGACCGTTGATCAGGCTCAATGAAGTTTATAAGTTCACGAAATATGAAGCGCCTTTTGGCACAGCCTGTGGTCACAGTTGGTGGTCACATGACGGGACGAATCTAGCGGTGCTAAGCTCCATATCAGAGTCTTGACGATCGCGACTTGGAGTGTCGAGATCTTCTATCACAAGAATGTCAAGATGCGAGATCACAAAATTAAAACTCTATTTAGTGCTCGGTCACAGCCTGTGGGCATATGAATTAAACGCAAGACCCTACGAACTCCATCCAATGGTTCAGGTGAATTTAAGTATGATCGAAGGGCTATTGTTTCTCTTCACATTTAATTGATCAGTGGTGATTCAGTTGTTGAAGCAGTCTTTGGAGGTTCAAAGTGTAACTACTAGAAACCATTGATGGTTTCTACCATAGGACTCGAACAGAATTCTATGTGATTATCCGAGGAGCTGAAGAGTCTCTAGGAATCTACCAGTGGAATGAAGATTGTTTGTAGAGGCAATTGATAGATGGATCTAACTGCCAGAGAAGCTGAAGAGTTTCCATGATGAACGGGTAGAGTACTCGACGTGAGAGAGCATGTAGAAGCATGGTGGGACAACATGCACAAGGTGCATAGAGACTATAAGTATGCAGAACAAAAAAGAGATGTGTGTTGTTGTTGTTGAGAGGGATTCAGGAGTGTAGAAGGAGGAATGAGAAATAGTTGAAATACAGAGAAGAGGAATGGAGCATTGAATGGACATGGTGCATAGAGCATAAAATACAGAAGCACAGATAGTGCAAGGAATGTGTGGAGCAAGACAGTAAGACACTAAAGGAAGGTTGAGGTGCTCTTGTAGAGAAAAATAGAAGATCAGAAATCCCAAGAAGATGCAGACAAAGAGACATTGATACAGGAGAGCAGAGCAACATAGTAGAACAGTGATAAGTCTGGTAAGCCAATGATAAATAGTGTATCATTGTGATAAGTTTCATTAGCAAATATTTATATTTCAGGGTGGTAGGGAGGTGCTAGGGAGGACTGTTTTTATTAGAGGTTCAAGTGGGTGATTGAACATAGGGAGTTGTAGCTTCCTTCTAGTTGGTGCTAGAGAAACCGAGGAGTTTGTGCTTCCTTCTAGTTGGTGCTAGAGAAACCGAGGAGTTGGTGCTTCCTTCTAGTTGGTGCTAGAGAAACCAGGAAGTTGGTGCTTCCTTCTAGTTGTTTCTAGAGAAACCAGGGAGTTGGTGCTAGAAAAATACAGAGAGTTGGTGCTCTTAGCAAGTAGCAGCTTGCAAAACAGAGGTTGTAGTCTCATTATGAGTTGGTGCTCATATGTATGATAATGTAAAGAATGTAAAGATTACTTATCATATAAAGAAGAAAAGTTTTTTACCCTGTATGGGTTTCCTCAGAAAATATCTATCTCTGTGTATCTCACATGTGTGGCTGATGCTGAATGTTCTATTGCTAACTTCCCTGCATTATTGTGACTGTCATTAAATGATGTGTAAAGAGTTTAAAATAAGCATAATTGTTTAAGCTCAGTAACAACTGATTCACCCCCCCCCTCTCAGTTGTCTAACAATTGGTATCAGATCCAACCCCCTTTATCTAAGGGTAGATCCTAGAGCTTAAACATGTCAAACCATGAAGGAAATTCAACCAATAAGGCCCCTCTGTTCAATGGAACAAACTTTGCCTTTTGGAAAGTTAGAATGAGAACCTACATAATGGTTTTAGGTGCAGATGTCTGGGATGTGGTAGATATTGGTTATGTAAAGCCAGTTGTACTAGCTAATAAGGATGACAAGATAGAATTTAGCTTCAACTCTAAGGCTATGAATGTTATCTTAAGTGGGCTTGAAGAAGCAGAATTCATAAAACTTATTCACCTAGGAACTGCCAAAGAAATGTGGGAGAAACTCATTAGCAGTTATGAAGGTAATGAGAAGGTAAAGGATGCCAAGCTTCAAACCTATAGAATACAGTTTGAACAGTTGAAGATGAAGGAAGATGAAACTGTTGGAAAATACTTTCCGAGAGTAGAAGAAATGGTAAATGCAATGAAAGCACTTGGTGAGAAAATTGAGGAACCTTATTTAGTTCAGAAAATTTTGAGATCTCTACCAGATAGGTTCGACCCGAAGGTATCTGCTATTGAAGAACTTAATGATCTAAAAACCTTGGAGTTTGATCAACTTCTAGGAACATTGACTGCATATGAAATGAGAATAGTTAAAGATAAACCCACCACCAGAGAAGCATCATTTAAGGAAGACGAGAATGAGGATTCCAAGGATGATTTTAAGGATGGAAATTTATTTTAAAATTTAGAAACCTTGGAAAATCTTACTAATCCTTCATATGCTAACTATAAATGATTGGCGATTTTTTGTAAAAATATTCAAATTTCTAAGTATTTTATATAGTTTTTATAAAATTTTGGCGATTTTTAATGTAAATTTTTTTTATCTTATAGAATTTGAGTGAATCACTTTTAAAATAGCGAATCTCGTTTTTGGGTTAACCATGGGAAATTAGCCCATGAGCGAAATTTAGCCCCTAAAATCATCCCTGGAGGATTTGGAGCCTGATGAAATTGAAGAAACATTTGTGAAGAGACTGAAGAAGGGATCAGGCAAATACAAAGGTAAACTACCTTTCAAATGTTTCAACTATGGTAGGATAGGTCATTTTGCAAATAAATGTCCCCACAAAAGAAAGGATCAGACATGTGATGATGAGGAGAAGCACAAACACATACATTTCTTTAAAGAGAATAACTTAAAGAAGAAAAGTCTTTGTGTAAACAATGATGATGATCCTTCAGATGATGAAGACAAAGACTCCACTATTGAAGATAAACTAAATGACTTCATAATTATGGCCAAAGAGTAATATGATAATATAAGCACAGGAAGTGATGCTAATGAAGAAGAAGTTGTGGTTGACATGGAAGGAGAACTGATCAGTGCACTGGAAGAGATTGACAGACTAAGAATTAAGAACAGAAATCAAAGACAATTGTTGATACAGTTCGAGAAAGACAGTAAAGAAACTCATGAAGACCTTGTCCTACTAAAAGTGGAATTAGAAGAGGCAAAGAAAATCGAAGACATTCTGAAACTCCAGTTATTAGAAAAGAAGGCAAGATGTGAAGCCTTAGAACAAGAAGTAGTGAAAACTAGGAAAGAGATGGAGAAGTTTCAAGCCTTGTATAATCAGAATCTATCAAGTATCAAAGCCTCAGAAGGATTAGCCACCATCCTGAATCAGCAAAGGAATCCAAAGCTGAAAACTAGTTTGGGTTATGAAGAGGGATCAAGTAGTGATAAGCCAAGAAACGAAGAACCCATCAAGTTTGTCAAATCTACAACCAATGACAACAACAAACCTGCGGAAACAAAGGAAGACAATCAACCGCCCAGGATGAGTAAAGAAAAAGATGCCAGGAGTGAATCAGTAGAACAAATAAATAATGTGCTCCCTGCTAAAAGATGTCATCAGCATGGAAGAAATCAATTTTCTCAAAGAAGACAACCATTTTCCAAGTACAAAGAATTTTTCTATGGTTATTGTTTCTACTATTCTAACTTTGGTCACAAAGCTCTAAATTGTTCCTTACGACTTAGACATGAGCAATTAAGTTTTCAAAGGAATAAATACTTGCCACAACAAAGAATGATACAACCAAGTAACAAACCTTCACAGATTGCAAATTGCCAAATTAAGTTTAGAGACATGCAACTAAGGAGGTCAAGAAATAATCATCAGTCAATAAGTAGACAACACTGCAACAATAATTTTGACCTATTGAACAATGAGATTGAATGCTACATCTATCATAACTATGGACATAAATCTGTTGACTGTTGATTAAGGAACTATGAACCAGATTTGAATTCCCCTACTAAAAATGTCATGGTGTGGAAGAAGAAATAAAGTGACAAGTGTTGATTAGTGTTGATTAGTGTTGTCAGCTCAAAGAAAAATGAACCCTTAGTATATAGACAGTGGATTCTCCAAACATATGACGGGAGACAAAGGTAAGTTTCTATCTCTAAGTGAAAGCAAATAAAGAAATGTAACCTTTGGAAATGATGCTCCAGGTAAAATAAAGGGTAAAGGGATGGTGAGTTTAAGTAATGGAAAAGGAAAATCCCAAGATGTTCTACTTGTAGATGGGCTGATACATAATCTACTCAGTGTAAGTCAAATGTGTGATAGAGGATGTGAAGTGGTGTTCACGTCCAAGGACTGCAAGATAAAGTCTGTAAACTCAAGACAAGTGGTGGCCAAATGCATAAGGACAGAAAATAATGTATATGTGCTAAAAGAAAATAGAGAAGAGTGTCATCTAAGAAAACATGATGAAAGTTGGTTATGGCATAGGAGACTTGGACATCTAAACTTTGACCACTTAATCAAGCTCAAAAATCTTGAGGCAGTAAAAGATCTTCCGAGAATATCAAAACCCCAATATTCTATGTGTAAACCCTGCCAAGTAGGAAAACTAACCAGGACACCATTTAAGGCCAAGAGCTTTACTACAACAGAGAAACCACTCCAACTAGTTCATATGGATTTATGTGGACCATCAAGACAGGAAGGCACAGGGAGAGAAAACTACTTCATGCTGATTATTGATCATTACTCCAGACTTACTTGGGTTGCCTTTCTCAAGGAAAAAGCTGAAGCATTTGAGAAGTTTAAAATATTTAAGGCTTTAACTAAGAATCAAACAAGCAAGAGGTTAAAGGTAGTAAGATCAGACAGAGGAGGAGAATTTATGTCAAGTGATTTCAAGGAATTTTATGATAAGCATGGGATCAAGAGAGAATACACAATCCCAAGAACTCCACAACAAAATGGAGTAGTTGGAGAGGCAAAACAGAATAGTGCAGCAAATGGCCAGGTCAATGATGAGAAGAACATTGGTCAAACCTACTGGGTCGAAGCAATACACACACCAGTCCATGTTCTTAACAAATCTCACCTCAGACCACAAAGTGACAAGACACCTTATGAACTGTGGTATGGGAGACCTGCTTCAATCAAACACTTCAAAGTCTCTGGGAGTAAATGTTACATAAAGAATCATGATGAGAACCTTGGAAAATATGATGACAGGGTTGATGAGGGTATTTTCTTAGGATATGATACAAACAGTAAAGGATATAGATGCTATAATAAGAGGCTGCATAAAATGGTTGATTGTATTGATGTAAAAGTTGATGAAGGAGTCCCAGCAAAAGATGTGTACAATAATGAGTCTTCTAAAAAGGACACAACTAAATCTGAAGACGAACATGTCCAAGAATCAGAAAATGAAGACTCTAAATCAGATGAAGGCTCAGATACTCAGACAGACTCAAATCAGCAGGCTCCTTCAAATTCCTCCTCCAGAATGACTCAAAAGAATCATCCTACAAGTCAGATAATTGGTGAAAAAGACAAAGGTGTACAAACCAGGAGAAAGATAATCAAAAATATTGAGAAATCACATATAGCTTTCATATCCAGGTTGGAACCCAAGAACTTTAATGAATCTAGAAAAGATGACCTTTGGCTTAAAACAATGAATGATGAACTTGATCAGATTGAGAAAAATAATACGTGGGAGATGGTTCATAGACTGGAAGGTAAAAATATCATTGGTTCCAAATGGATCTTTAAGAATAAGTTGAATGAGCAAGGACAAGTTGTCAGGAACAAAGCAAGATTGGTCTGTAAAGGCTATGCTCAAATAGAAGGACTGGATTTTGATGAAACATTTGTGCCCGTAGCAAGGTTAGAAGCTATCAGGATATTTCTTGCCTATGCTTGTCATAAAATGTTTAAATTTTATCAAATGGATGTCAAGTCATCTTTTCTAAATGGATATTTAAATGAAGAAGTCTATATGGAAAAACCAGAGGGTTTCGAATTGTCTGATAACCTTGACTTAGTATGCAAGCTGAAGAAAGATTTATATGGGTTAAAACAAGCTCCTCGTGCCTGGTATCACAGACTGGATACGTATCTCAAAGACAAAGGGTTCAAGAGAGGAACAGTTGACAACAATCTATATATCAAAACAAAGGGTGATGATTTGCTCATTATGTTGGTCTATGTAGATGACATCATCTTCAGATGTAATAAGGATTCATTGGTAAAATGGTTTGCTTCTGCCATGGAGTCTGAGTTTGAAATGTCTATGATAGGTGAACTGTCATTTTTTCTTGGTCTGCAAATTACTCAGAGGCCTGAAGGGATGTTCATTTCTCCAGAAAAATATCTAAGAGAAATGTTGAAAAGGTTTCAAATGGAAGATTCTAAACCTGTGGGCACACTTATGGTTACTGGATGCAAATTTTTCAAGGATGATGACTCACCTGATGTTGATAAAAGTTCATATAAGTAAATGATAGGCAACCTATTGTACACCACAACATCTCACCTAGACATAATGCATGTTGTTGGAATGGTAGGAAGATATCAGTCTGCACCTAAACAGAGTCATTTGCTAGATGTCAAAAGGATATTCAGGTATTTGAAAGAAACAATGACTTATGGTCTGTGGTATCCCAGAAATCAAAATTTTCAGTTAACTTCTTATTCAGATGCAGATTGGGCAAACTGTGTTGATGAGAGAAAAAGCACTAGTGGAGGAGCATTCTTCCTGGGTGACTCATTAGTAGCATGGCTTAGTAAAAATAAAAGTTCCATTTCTTTATCGACTACAGAGGCAAAGTACATTGTTTTTGCTACCTGTTTCACTCATGTATTATGGATGATTCAGACACTTGCATACTTGGAGATAAAATACGTAGCATCGATCCCAATTCATTGTGATAACACTAGTGCCATCAGTGTGTCTAAGAATCCTGTACTCCACTCCAAGACCAAGCATATTGCCATAAAATACCATTTTCTAAGAGAGTAGGTCACCAATTAGGTTTTTAAGGTCC
Organism: Picea engelmannii; assembly: GCA_009831015.1. Taxonomy (NCBI): domain Eukaryota; kingdom Viridiplantae; phylum Streptophyta; class Pinopsida; order Pinales; family Pinaceae; genus Picea; species Picea engelmannii. Next base: position 769,434 of record ML776799.1, read on the forward strand.
ATTACATTCCAACCACAGAACAAATTGCAGACATCTTTACTAAACCCCTAGCCAAGACACCTTTTGAATATCTCCGACAGAAGCTGGGTGTCATCCCATATCACATATAAGTAAGTCCATCCTGTTAGGGGGAGTTTGTATTGGTTGAACATCTGATACCTCCTAAACATACTGCAACAGCTCAAGGGGAGTGTGTTTTCTTTGACATTGATGTCAAAGGGGGAGAAAAGGAGTGGTCCGAACCGGATGCTACAGTTGGAGGCCCAAACAGATTAGTGCAGTCATTCAGGGTTGCCATCAATGCCAAAGGGGGAGATTGTTGGCATGTTTACAAGAAGAGCGTGCTTGTCATTGATGGCAAGAACAACAACAACGATGACAAACAGGCAGGCAAGGAAGATCAACAAACAAGAAGGCAAGGAAGAAAAATGGTGATCGAATGGCAAGATCAACAGTGTAAGCTTAGAAGGAGGAAAACAATCAAAGCACGACAAAGGTTTTCAGAGGTTCGCAGATTGAGAAATACAAAGGAAAGAGGTTCAAACTCGTGATATGCGAAATTGCAATAACAATATTGACAGTTGATTCAAGAAGGACACGTGGTGAATGACAAAGTTTTTGTTTTGGAGTTTCACAGATCGAGAAATCCAAAGGAAAGAGGTTCAAACTCGCGAGATGCGAGATCACGAAAAGATCTTGACCTTCAGATCACCAAGTATTGTGGACCATTGATCAGGCATGAAGAAGGCTCGTGAAGTGGTGAAATCACGATAAGATCTGGGCCGTCAGATCTAGAGTAATTATGAAGAACCAACAACCATTAGATATGGTGAAGCTGGAAGGTAGATAAGACCAAGAGTCATACAACTCTCCAAAACTATGAAGGAATCATGGCCGTCCATCAAGGATGGCTGTGGACAATTGGATCTAGAGGACACATGGTGAAATATCATCGTTTCGCTGAATGGAAAGTCATAGGAGCGAAGTGCTCATTTGAGTGGTGAGTGGTCATATTTCATGGTCACATTGTCGAGAGGCTAGAGAATTCAAGCCCTATTTCAGAGTTCGTGACATGGAGAGTCGAGAGAACTCATCATAGAATACCTGAGATGAGAAAGTGGAAAATGCGTTTTCGAATAAGGCCGTGGTCACAACCAGTGGTTACATCTACGGAAGATAGAGGAAGGAGCTAGTGATGTTAAGCTCCATCTTGGAGTCTTGACGCTCGTAACTTGGAGCATCAAGACCCTTCATCACATGAATCGCAATATGCGAGATTGCGATGAGATCTAGACCGTCGGATAATTAGAGATCTTGACCGTTGATCAGGCTCGATGAAGTTCATAAGTTCATGAAACACGAAGCACCTTTTGGCGTAGCCTATGGTCACCATCAGTGGTCACGTGAAGGGAAGAAGCTAGTAGAGTTAAGGTCTACCTCAAGTCTTGGAAATCGCAACTTGGAGCATCAAGACTCTTCATCACAGGAATCGTGATATGCGAGATCGCGATGAGATCTCGACCGTTGATCAGGCTCGATGAAGTTTATAAGTTTGTGAAATACAAAGCACCTTTTGGCGCAGCCTGTGGTCACAGCCAGTGGTCACGTGAGGGGAAGAAGCTAGCGGTGCTAAGCTCCATCTCAGAGTCTCAACGATCACGACTTGGAGTGTCAAGATCTTCTATCACAAGAATGTCGAGATGCGAGATCACAAAATTAAAACTCTATTTAGCACTCAGTCACAACCAGTGGGCATATGAATTAAACGCAAGACCCTACGAACTCCATCCAACGCTGCAGGTGAATTTAAGTATGATCGAAGGGATAATGCTTCTCTTCACAGTTAATCGATCAGTGGTGATTTAGTTGTTGAAGCAGTCTTTGGAGTTTCAAAGTGCAATTGCTAGAAACCACTGATGGTTTCTGTCAGAGGACTCGAAGAGACTTCTGTGTGATTATCAGAGGAGCTGAAGAGTCTCTAGGAATCTCCCAGTGGAATGAAGACTATTCGTAGAGGAAATTGACAGATGGATCTAACTGCCAGAGAAGCTGAAGAGTTTCCATTATGAATAGGTAGAGTACTCGACATGAGAGAGCATGCATAAGCATGGTGGGACAACATGCACAAGGTGCATAGAGACTATAAGTATTCATAATAGAGAAGAGATGGGTGTTGTTGTTGTTGAGAGGGATTTAGGAGTGTAGAAGGAGGAATGAGAAACAACTGAAATACAAAGAACATGAATGGAGCATTTAATGGACATGGCGCATAGAGCATAAAAGACAGAAGCACAGAAAGTGCAAGGAATGTGTGGAGCAAGACAGTAAGACACTAAAGGAAGGTTGAGGTGCTCTTGTATAGAAAAATAGAAGATCAGAAATCCCAAGAAGATGTAGACAGAGAGACACTGATACAGGAGAGAAGAGAAGCATAGTAGAACAGTGATAAGTCTGGTAAGCCAATGATAAATAATGTATCACTATGATAAGTTTCATTAGCAAAAATTTATATTTCAGGGTAGTAGGGAGGTGCTAGGGAGGATTGTTTTCCTCAGAGGTTCAAGTGGGTGCTCGAACACAGGGAGTTGTATCTTCCTTCTAGTTGGTGCTAGAGAAACCGGGGAGTTGGTGCTTATTTCTAGTTGGTGCTTGAGAAACCCAGGAGTTGGTTCTTCCTTCTAGTTGGTTCTAGAGAAACCGAGGATTTGGTGCTTCCTTCTAGTTGGTGCTAGAGAAACCAGGGAGTTGGTGCTTCCTTCTAGTTGATGCTAGAGAAGCCAGAGAGTTGGTTCTCTCAGCAAGTAGTAGCTTGCAAAGCAGAGGTTGTAGTCTCATTATGAGTTGGTGCTCATATGTATGATAATGTAAAGAATGTAAAGATTACTTATCATATAAAGAAGAAGAGGTTTTTACCCTGTATGGGTTTCCTCAAGAAATATATGTCTCTGTGTATCTCATATGTGTGGATGATGCTGAATGTTCTATTGCTAGCTTCCCTGCATTATTGTGACTATCATTAAATGTTGTGTAAAGAGTTTAAAATAAGCATAATTTTTTAAGCTCAGTAACAACTGATTCACCCCCCCCCTCTCAGTTGTCTAATACCTTTTATATGAGTTTCATGTCCTAACCCTTGACTTGGCAGTGTCTTCTTTGACATACACGAGTTGTCTTCCTTTAGGGGCGTACATACATGAGTTGTCTTCCTTTAGGGTGCGTACATACTCGAGTTGTCATCCTTTAGGGCATGTACACTATTGTCTGAGTCTTTTTGGCTGATTTTAGTGACTGTTGGGTGAGTTTTGTTGGTTGTTGAGACTTCTTGGGTCCATATTCTAACTGTTGAGTACCTACAAAGTGATAGGAAGCCTCTTTATTGGTGCATTCTTGGGTGAACTCTTTGTCCTTATTTTTTTTTCCTTGCATTTTGGTTCTAGGTAGTTACTTCTTGGTGTCCTTCTTGGCTTGTCTCTCGGTGCTTGTAGTAGGGTCTTTCTAAGTGGTTCTTTATTCATTTCTTGCATTTTCATTCTATTATACTAAAAATACAAAACAAAAAAATGCATTATCTTTGAAAAATCATTATCAAAAAAATACCATATCTTTGAAAAATCAAGACTGGTCTTTATCAATGCTTTTATATTTGCTTCTTTTATGTTGAGTCATCATATCATCAGTTTCACGATCGTGCCTCTTGAGTAAGAAAAATCCATTAAAACTAATGTTGAATAATTAAATTTGATTAGAAACAATTTTATTTTTCAAGGTACACAAACAAGTATAGGACCTAGGGCCTTGGAATAGGATTTTGTGAACAAAACTTCTCCAAGGCTACAAAACTGAACGCATGTGTCTGATGAGGGAGTGGTGAAACTCATTGTTTAATTGCTGACATTAGGAGGCTCCACTCACACTAGAGTTAGGCACGAGGTCGCACGAAGTCGGTTGCAGAGATAGCCCTCTAATACCTTCCTAGCATCAGAGATATTTCTAGGGTTCTATTTGTATTTGGTCGGGGTCTCTCTAGTGCCCTTATCTCCTTGAAAGGTGATGCTTTAGAGATTTCAAGATTTGCTACCCTGCCCATACGATGAACCAAACTTGTGACTGCTCACCTGAGCATTGGTTATATCAAGGTGAATTTAGTTGCTTGACATAGGTAGCTACATAGATTGCTTACAGGGGTTATTTTGCAGGTACCCGGGTTAGATAGGGATAGGAAAACACATGAAATTTATGGAGAATTTCCTCTCCTGAGGGATCTGACCGACTGCGTTGTGAAGCCTATGATGGTCCTTATAATTGATTATGACACCTCCACTCTATTTTTGTAGAGTCTCAGGTCCCTCTTAGGTGAGGCATACCTACTTTAGTTCAGGTGGTCCCTTTCAGTCATCATATCCAATTTGTGTGCATTGGCCTTTTTATTTATTTAGGAGTGTGCTCTCTAATTATTAGTTGGCCTTAGGATTTTGTATTGTATCTCAAATTTTGAGTCATCATGGAGCAAGACCAGCCTCCTCGCCTGTCTCTTTGTCTTTTGAAGTTGCCACCATGTCTTTATCCTTTACCAAAGTTGCCTTCTAAAAGGCATAGAGTTAATAAGCGTGGTACATATATCTCCACCTCCCAGGCTTGTGATCATCCTACCATGAGTACTGAGTCAAATATGAACATATCAGGAATCCCTTAGACTCCCATATCCTCTGTGATTAGTGGGCTCCTCTCGACTCCCTTGTCATTGATGTTTTCGATGTCAGAGGCTCCCTCGTCTAATTCTAGCCAACCCATGAGCGCTGCTCAACCCATGGGCACAAATCCTTTTGTATTCTTATACGGTATGTTGAATCATAGTACTCAGTCAATACTTTCAGCCTCTAATCCTTTCTCTTTTGGTATGCTAGACATGACTTCACACTTGTCATCCTCTGTTTCGTTGTCTTATGTGAATCCTAGTTTTGGGTCTAGGGGAATGATGCCTCCTTATTCTCCCATTTCATTTGTTGGGGGTCATATCCTTCAATAAAATCCTATAGTAGAGGCTGGAATCCTCCTTCCTCTAGACACAATCTAGCTTCACTTTTTCAAGATCGAGTGCTCAAATGGGAGGTCCTTCTACTTCTTTCATCCCATCGATTTATCGTTATTCCACTATGTTGGTTCCTAGGAATACTTTTCTCATGGAAAAACTCCCTCTAACCTCTGGTGTTTCATCAAGGGGGATTCAATTTTATAGTATGGGAAACCCCTTGCATGGATTTCCTTTGTTTGGGGGAAACATATATCCTCATATGAGTAACCCTTGTCATGTCACTTTCTCCTCATAAGCGGTTTCTTCGGTGATGATGCCCTTACAACCATTTATGAATCAATTGGGATGGGGATACTACCCTACGAGGCAGGGCCATGGTGTATACTAGAACCTTATTTTTCTTATGATCTCTCAAAACCAATATTTCTCGAGACCATGGTCTCAGATTCCGCAACCAATCGCTACAAGTCATGTTGGAAGCACAAGTCCAGTCATTGCGATTCATATTGACATTAAGTCAAAAAACTTTGCAAGTCATGTTGGAGACATTAAACCAACCTATGAAAATCATGTTGGAGACCTGAAACCAACCTCTTCTAGTCATTTTGGACCTGTCACTAGCCTCTGCAAGTCATGTTGGGGGCAAGCAACCAACCACTACAAGTCATCTTGGGGGCAGAACTCTAGTCACTGCTAGTCACACTAGACACATATTGCCAACCTCATGTTAGATATGTGCTACTAGCCTCTGCAAGTCATGTTGGGAGTATGTCACTGACCACTACAGGTCATGCTAGGGGAATTGATACGATTGAGAAGCCTAGATGTATAAGAGGTAAGCCAAAGTTCCTTTGTAGAATTTGCAAAGAAAATCACCTAACTCGTCTGTGCCCTGCTATTGCAATGGTATGAGAAGCGTGATCCTTGTCTAGTGGCCCTTCAGATTTTGAGTCTCTTTGGTTTCCCAAAATTTTAATACTTATTTGGTTGATACAATGGTCATGTCGATGCAGTCTTCGGTCGACACCCCTCCTATTTTGGGGAGTGATGCATCTCTTGACCATGTTGTCTTGCATCCTGTTCAACTAATGGTCATACCAATGAAATTTTTGGCTGACACCACTATTGTTTTGGGGAGTGATGTGTCTCTTGACCATGTTTTCTCACATCCTATTCAACCAACAGTTGAAGAAGTGGTCGTTCCAATGCAATCTTCGTTCTATCCCACTCTTCTCTTAGAGAGTGACGAGTCTAAGGAAGTGACATTTCTGATGCAATCTTCGGCCAATCCCACTCTTCTTTTGGGGGGTGATGCGTCTTTCGACCATGTCCTTAGAATTTCTAGTTATGTACCTTCTGAACAAGGGAGCATTCCACTCTCTCTGAGTACACTCCCTCCAAGTCCTAGGATGGTTTCCTTTTGTTGGAATGATCTTGTAGAGCCTCAGCTTCCTTCTTTTACACCCTTCCAGATAAGGGGAATTCATTGATATATTGTAAATGAAGGATCCTCTGTAAGTATATTATCGTCCTTAGCTTGGAAAATTTTGGGTTCTCTCAAGCTTGTGTCAGCTACCACTGAGTTGCTGGATTTCGACAGAAGTCCTTCATGGGAGCCCTAGCCTCCTCCATGATCTGATTCTTAGAAAAAAATCCTCGAGTCTTAGGTAAGCTCTTTTCAGAATCTAGAAAACGAAAAGATTGTCGAGTGAGATTGTCTCTTTCACACTCATTAAATGGCTTTGAAAGGACACCTATTTGGTATATGTTAGAAAAACAGGACCACGGAGAAATAAAATAAAAAAAATGCAGAAACAAAACGCAGAAGATACACAATACAAGAGAGACACAGATTTACGTGGTTCACCCAGCGTGGACTACATCCACCAGAGAAATTGCCATGTCTTTCCTTTATTATTATCCAGCAAATGAAGGGATGCAACCTACAATAAAACCCACTGTAACTTCCTCTTATTTCTCTCACAGTCTCCTCTCTCAAAATACAATATTCACCGCCATCCATAGCTGCAATACATTTCCCTCATAAAAGAGGGTTGCCTTCTAGGGCAAAAAACCCTAACATAATCTCTACCATTAGATCTGCGACCTTATAATGAACGGTCCAGATTTACAATGAAATTACAATATACTTTTACAAGGTAATTTTTTCTTTGGGGGCCCGCTTGCCCCCAGACCCCCCAGTCGGGGGGATAGCCCCCTCGGACCCCGCAGAGGGGGTACCCCCTCTGCACTCCCCCACGTGTAAGAGTGTACATACTTCTGGGGTGTAAATACTTCATGGGGTATAAACACGGCTGAAAGAAAGGACCTCTGAATCAAGAAGATAATCAGGCTCCACAACCAACAATATAAGTTTAACCATTTTTTGTTCCAAGTAGACTACTTATGAAAAATGAATACTCTAGTCACCATTGGCTAGAAGAGTTCTCATGGGTATTATTTTAAAATTTTCAGGCCTAGGGGACTAAATCTATGAAAAATGACATTTTTTAGTTAAGTTGTAATTGCATCCCATTATCCTTCTTGCATTGTTGAACCTATTGTCAGCTCCCTCTTTCTTGTTATAAGCCTCTTTCCCCAAAAAATATCATCACTAGCCAAGCAATGCCTTTCATATATCATTTGCATCTTGACACCCTTTACCCATAGAGGAAACATCCCCCTGCGTGTGCATGCCCAACATGCATTCCCTTGCATTGAGCATAGGTATTTTCCACTACTTGGAACTAGTTTCTTACTTACGGCACTCATTTCCCCTCCTATATCATAAAATTTATTTTACTATGAAAAAAAAAGGGAGGGAAAGAAAATTATTTCCCATCGGCAACAATCATGTCACCTTTGAACAGAGCACAGAATCTTGAGTCCATTTTAATCCAAGGTTTGGGTTTAGCATGACTTTAGGAAGATGAGTTCGTTACTTAGAGTCTACTCCTTCGACTGGTTATTCTTCCAGTCCTTATGGAGAGTTTGTTGATGACTCATGTGTCACAAACTTTTTTCAATATCAATGTTAAGTCTATGATGCCTGAGTTATCCATATGTCTCATGCTCTTGTTCAAAGGAAGTATAAATCCTATGTCGACCAATCCTTAGAACTCTTGACTTTGCATGTCGACCATACCCTCAATGTATCTCATAATAACATGAATTTGTTGTCCTACCTTGCACCCTAGGCCTACTTTCATCATGGGTAGGAAACCTTGAACCCAACAGATGGCATATCCTCATTGGTTGGTGACTAGGGGGTTTCCCTTGTGTTCGATGGAAATAAATATATTCACGCATTGGGATTTGTGCAGTGTCTTGGATTGCATTATCCCTATTGGTGGTTTCCTCGCCTTTGTCAACAATCTTCCTCATTGGTTGTTATTCAAATGGTCTCTTTCGTGTACTACTTGCATTTGGTGCATGCGAGAGACGCACATGGTCGTTGGTTTGTGAACATCCTATTCATCCAAGATCCTCCTAGTTATCAAGTTATTTCTTTGTACCTCGTGATGGATGATGAGAGATTATTTAATTCTTTCCTTTCAACGTGTCTTCTTCCATTGAATTCAATTCATCTATTATGGAATCAAGATATAGAGGTCTATGAGTACCTAGAGGCTTGTAGTCATCAGTGGCACGTTCTCCCGCCTTCGACAATTGGGAATACATCAATGTCTCCTGATCGATGGATTCTTCAAGTGTTCGACCTCAACACCCTTATTCAAACTTGTTGAATGTACTTGATGCCTTGACACCTACTTTAATTATCAATGGGTTGTCTCGCGTTTGTTAACGATTTACCTTAATGACCTGTAATCAAACAAAGTCTCATTGTCTTTGACTTCAAATCCTCTATTCAAATAATGTAGACTTTCACCTTCAATGAATAGTGTAGAAGACCTCCAGTTACAGTAACAACACCCCATATCTGTTGTTGTCTTTCATTGGACCAATACCTATATGACTTCATTGATCATGGAAGATAATATTGTGTTCCATTGTATATAGATATCTTCAGTTGATTTCGAGACTAGACTCCATTGTGTCTTTTTTGTGACTATGACATCCTATGGCATATGTCCACTTTGTATTTCCTATTCATGGCCATGAACAACTATTTGATATATATCCAGATGGATTTGCAGTGTAATTCAGATTGGCATCCATGTTTAGAAAGTCAATATGGATTGTAATATTCTCATGACTAACTAGTACTTCTAGCTGAGTCTTCATTACTCCACTTGTGGGAATTATAATGTATTTTGACCATCGTAGATACTCCTCTGACCTCACACATTAGGGGGCGTCTATTAAAGCATATTTTTCCATACTCCATGCATCTTGCTTTGATGGCCTTCCATTTTCCTCTGCAAGCTTCATTACCCCTTTTTTTTCCACTCTAGAGCTAAAATTCATATTTTTTTTCATGTACGCAACCTGCCAGTTATATATCTTGCGTATGTACGTGGGATGCTCCATTACAAACTGTGTACATCGGGTTTGGTGCTCAAAAAATTAAAAAATGTGTCGGTTTTCCATGTCATGTCACAAGATCTATGATCATTGACCTTCCATATACTGGAAATGCTCCGACTCGAGCCTTCAATTCCATTTGGAGGCTATAAATTCAGCCATACACAAGCCTTGAAGATATACAATAAAGGATTGAGAGCAAAGACACTCTAGAGAAATTTCACCTCAATTAAGTCTACATCCCTTTGTCCTTGAAAGTATGAACTTCTTGTGTTCAACCCCCAAGCTCTTCTTATCTTGTAATGGAGAACTTCATTGACTCGTACTTGTGAGATTTCCTTTGTGGAGGATTGAACTGGTGGAGACCCAGCTGGAGGGACTTAGTTTCTCGATTCCAATATGTGTCATTAAAATTTTTTATCACCTATGTAATTTTGTTGATTACATTAATATAAATACTCTCTTCTTGTTCATTTGATATCTTGCAAATATTTGTATTTCTTTCCATGGGTGTGTTTTTTATGTATGTTAATGGATTATGCTAATTTATATGCTAACATTATATATCATTACCACATGCTTTCATATCTTGGTTGTTGAGGACAATTTGCAGGTATAAATATTTGGGTCGTGCTCAATGGTGCTCTTCTTCGGACGCCTGGATGAGGTAGAATTCTATCCTTCTCTTGTTATCATTTCATTTATTTAACATACTTGAGTTTAGAGTTTATTTCTGGGTGTCGTTCCGTCTATTTTGGTTTTCCCCTAGCCATAGAGATATTTTCCTCATAACAATAGGGTGTGTGAAGTCCCAACCCCAGTTAGTTGACTGGGAGGTGACCATCAATGAGAGGGAATCATGTTGATGTATTTGGGATGTCAGTGTCCATGGGAGAGGTGTTATTGTTCAATGCATCTTCGTCCCTCTTTCTTTACTCCTCTTCAGTTGCTTTTGTTGCAACCTCCTAAGCTACTCTTTTCTTTGTTGTCACTACTTCAACTGTTTTCGTGGCCACTACTGTTGCTAATGCCATCAATTTATCTTTGGCTTCCTCTTCCTATCATTTATTCTCAGAAACATCCTCTTTATTCTTCTGTACTTTCTCTTTCTTCCTTCTATTATTATCCATGATTTCCTCCTTAGCTTATCCATGTTTTCTCTGTTCAATTTCCTCGACATTCTTCTGATTTTGTTTTTCTTCAACCTCGGCCTTCGCAACAACTTTCCTTTTCCTCTCTTCTTTTGTTGTTGCTTCTGATTTAGAATTTGTTATTGTAGTCGTGGTTTTCACTGTTTTTCCTACCACATATTCTTCTTCTTTCTTATGGGCCTCTTCTCGAGCCTTTTCCTCATCTAAGATCATGCCCAAAGGTTTTCCTTTCCATATGAAAATTACTTCATGATACATCTGGGTGCCGCAATGGATCTCTTCTTTTTCCCATTTGGCTAATGTATACTCCCATCTGTGCCTTTTCTTGGCGCAATACTCCTTGACTAAATTCTTCAAATCATTCCTTCATAATATCTCTTCTCTAAAGCAGAATTATAACAATGTGTCCACCTCATCTTGAGAATATTTAATGTCACTGAAGGAGTATGATCTGACCCATAATGGTAAAGGGATCCATATGGCCTTCTTATCTCAATAGAGTTTTTTCCCGACTTCATGGATTATGGTTTGATATGTGATCTCTTGCAACACTAACTTTTCATAGAAAAACCTAGGGAATAGATGAGGAGCTTTGGTGGCTTTGTATACCCTTACATATGTCCCATACTCCAAGAGATATCAATATCCTACTTTTCATACTATTGTTTGGGCCTTGTCAATCATGCACAACGTACGTGAATCAAAGAATAACTGGTACAAGGGTGCAGAGAAATAATCACAAATTTTGTGATATTCATTTATGTATTTGTGCTCCTAGAGAACTTTGCAGTAAATGTGTATGGGAGGGTCGGTTGGCTACTAAGCCAAACCCATATTGGGATACTAGTGGCATACACATACCATGTCCAAAATATATGAGGACATGTGGAAACTGAGAAACTCGTCGAGGGTGGTCTTCTTGGAAACTAGGATAAATTTTTATATATATGTTGATAATATATCATCCTAATTAAAGGATGACCCAACGTTGGCATGGTAGTATATGAGCGGCACCAGGGATAATGTGAACTTTGACATATCAAGTTCTCCATACAACCTACACAACATTGCTACAATGTATTGGTACTACGTCCTCAATTATCTAGTGGGATATTTACTTGACGATCTTATTTTGAATGTCTTATCAGGCTTGTACCGGATCTTACACAAAATAAATATTTTGGATTGAGTGGAAATTTCCCGATAAGGTCCTTGTTTAGTGACACATCACCTTTATCTAAGTGATAATATGAGGCTATGTTTGATGCTTGGAATGATTCTATGGGTTTTCCCTTAGCGTTGAGGATATATTTTTTGTCCAGGTGTACATGCCAAACTATCCACAAGATTTCATATGCACAGAAGAAGACTGCTTCGTGGGATGCCACCCTATGTAACTTAGATTTCTAGATATTCCTGAAGATATTGAGATCTTCTTCATATTCTACTTCTACATGGAAACTCTACTTCTTAAACATCTCGAAGACTTCAACCCATTTAATTGAAGTTCCCTTCTCTATGAATCCGATGATGTCATCATAGATTGACCCTGGGGTGTCTGCCTCCTCTTCTTAGCAACTTCTTCTCTAAGAGGCTTCTGTCATGGGATATTTTCTTGCAGTATTCTTGTGGGTTGACATGCTTGAATATACGATAAACATGTTCATCATTAATAAACATAGGATATTTAGGTTCCCTAGTGGGAAACTAAGTATGAAAGCAAGCATAAGGCAATAGATTTTGAAATAATGTAACTTCTTGGGCTTCTTAGAAACATCAAAATGTCAAAGATGAATTCATCAATGCAAACCTGTATCAGTGTCTAAGGAGCTACTGGTACCAATATCAAGAGGTGAGTCATCATTTGAAGAAGAGGTGATAATGGGTGGCATAGTGAAGGCTTATTGAAATATGGTTTAGTTCAAAAGGGAGGAAAAGATTGGGTGAATCGACGCCGATGTTGTAAACCTTGTTGATAAATAAAGGTATTGTAGATGTTGTTAGCATGAACTTCACTGGTATGGTGAAAATGGTACAGGCGACAATCAAAATAACTGCGTTGAAGTGGGATAAAACTATACCGATGACAATCATGTGAAGTTTACCGATATGGAAAGAGAGTAGGACCACCAACGTCGTTGTCAACATTGTTGAAAAGGGAAGGCTTGTATCAAAGGAAATGATGATGAAGAGAGTATTGGAGATGATGTTTTCAACCCTGCCAACACAGTCAAAGAGTATTCAACAAAGATGTTGTAAAATCCACCGACAAAGAAATGTAAGTATTTACGACAATGCGGTCAACATCACCAACAAGGGAAAACTTGTACCAGAGGCAATCATGCTAACCTCATTGGTATAGAATTGGTGGTTGGAGCATTAATCATAACAACTCTGTTGATATGGTAAAGATATATGTTGATAAAGTTAGCAACAACTTTGTCGATATTCCCTCTAATTTAAAATTTAACTAAGTATTGGCGATTATGGCTTGTGGGTGAAGGGTCGGTAGAGTTGAGTCTTGATCTGAGTTTAAGTCTCGACTTTGGGCTCGGCCAGGCTCATACCAAATGGAGACCTCTTCTAATCTTGAGGACTAGTTGAATGTCAAAGGTTATGGCATGGTTCTATAGAAACAAATCTGGTTCCTAGGGTTTGGATTAGGGCATCTATCTATGTATAACAAGGGGGGAAATCTTGATTGGTGGCTTAGGTACTCAGACAAAGCATATTCATTTGAAATAGGATGAGTCTCAAAATGATGGGGGCTGAAAGTGAAAGGTAATTTGGGGCTCGTACGCAAGGTGCTGACATGTATGCTTTCGGTGTCGATCTTATAGAAAAACCATAATGGAGACCGAACATACAAAAGAAAAAGTGAGGTAATGATGTTGAGAGCCTACCTGGCATGCTATGGATAGGTGGATGGTGGGGATACTTCATTGGTGAATGGGTGTTCTCTTGTAGGATGACTCGTTGATGCACACCAGGCATTCTCCCTCTTCTTTAATGATAACAAATGAAAAGGAAAGGTGGGGGAAATATTTTTTTATAACTTTAACTGGCACGTGAACTAACGTATTAGATATCATCCACATAAGTGTGTCAGTGTACCGATGATGTTTATGTCAACTTCGTCGATGCTTAAACATAGTGTATTAGAGAGGATCAAGGGAACATGGTTGGTATTAAATCTCAATGCGTCGAAGGATATGGTAGGGAATTTTCCATCATACCAACATTGGTAGTGGGAAACACATTGATATAGGATTAATATGTTGGAGGTGATCATAAGAATACTTCCTATACACCAGTACCAATCATGTGAACTTTGTTTATGATAAAGGATTGTATGCTAATGACGTTTGGAGGAAGCTCACCAGTGTATCACACGAGGTTTGTGGAAACTCTTCTAGTACACTAAATTTTATGCTCGAAAAATTGCTAAGTGTTCATGTTTTAGTGTATCGATGAGTTCATTATGAACTCCCCAATATTGCTTGCATTTATGAGTTCGCCATGAACTCATCGATATGTCAGAAACCAAAATTGTAAGTTAGAGAAACCTCTCAAAGAGGAATTGGTAGAACTTAATGAATAATATGAAGTTGATCTAGCTCAGAGAGACTCAAGACAAGTGTAAATGGGGGGTCCCTATTTATTGGTTGGAATTGACTCTACGAGCAAGGACACAAGAGAATAAAAAATGGAAGGTGTTGGTTCTTGACACAACATAACCCTAAGAAAATCACAGGCCTATTTGGCCAAGTTGTATGATCTTTGGTTCATCTTCCATAGTGCGTGAAAATGATCCACCTTTTTAAAACTGTATTCCTCCTCAATGATTCACTGAAAAGCTCGAACCAAATTTTGGTGTCCATACTCAAATTTCTTCCTCACTCCTCTAATGATTATCCTTGAGTTTCCTATTGTAATTACTTCCCTGTAAATTTTAGAGTTGATGATCTTTAGATCCATATATAAATCCATTTCCTTAGCCTATTTTTTCGTAGTGCATCCCAAACCCCAAGTCTATGATTTCCTTTCCATTCCTTCAGGATTGTAAATGAGCCCCCCGTGACCTATTGCCCCTTATCCTAGTTGCACGTAGTGCATCCCAAACCCCAAGTGTATGATTTCCTTTCCATTCCTTAAATATTGTAAATGAGCCCCCCGTGACCTATTGCCCCTACAAATTACAAGGACACGGGGGTGGGATTTGATCCACTTATGTGTGCATAGGTAATGAGACCATTTAATATTTAATCTCTTTGGGTGAAAAAACATGTTGGAACACTACCTCAAGGTGTCCCCATGGCTCCAGGAAATCCCTCACAAGAATTTAATCTTTCCCACTTGTGAAAAACTCATCACTCCTCACTAACAGATCCAAACCCTTTGGAAAAAAATTGAATGCCATGGGGGGGGGGGATTTGATTCACTTATGTGTGCACAAGTCATGAGATCATTTAATATAATATATATGGGTGAAACCACATGTTCAACCACTACCTCGAGGTGTCCTCATGGCTCCAGGAAATCCCTCACAAGAATTGAACCTTGCCCACTGGTGAAAAAATCCTCACTCCTCACCAATGGATCAAACCCCTTTGGGAAAAAATTGAAGGACACAATGGTGGGATTTTATCCACTTATGTGTGCCTAGGTCATATATCATTTAATATAATCTCTATGGGTGCAACCACATGTTCTACCACTACCTCGAGGTGTCCCCATGGCTACAAGAAATCCCTCATTAGAATTTAACCTTGCTCACTAGTGAAAAAATCCTTTCTCCTCACCAATCGATCTAACCCCTTTGGGTTGTATTTGTTTTACAATTCAAATAATATACAAATTTTCCATTGGACATTTGATTTTTTTTTTGTATTTGATATAATTTTGTAAATTAAAAATGTATAGGTTTAAATTGTTTATTTATGTTGATATGACAAAATCAATATATGTTAAGAGGATAGGTTGTTATCCTCCCCACCCAGGTTCGAATCCCATGTGTGACATGATCACCCATCATTGCTGATTGTATTTGACAAGGTACCAATAATCCCACACTTTCTTAAGTTATTAAGGATGGGATGAGTTGTTCCAAAAAAATTAAGCCTAAAGGGTCAGATCAATTGGTCAATGCCATTGCTGCCAGGATGTTGGTAATTAGGCATGATGTGCAGGTCGACATTTCAATTCCCATGGGTTTAATGGAATTGAGTCTATGCCAATTGTTTTACACTCAACACCATCCTCATAATAGGGGTAAGTGCCTAAAGTTTACCAAAGATTTATTTCCAAGGGAAAAAGGATAAAACTAGTATTCATTCATTATTTGTGTTTCATATTAAATTTGTTTGTTTCTTTATGTTTGTTTTCATGTTGATGATATGTTTTCATTGGTGCATAATTAAGTGCATATTATTTAATTATTTATGCACATTTAATAAATAAATTATGCATAGTAAAAAGATTTGTAATTATCAATAACCATTGGAGTTATCAAGATAAAATTTATCTCAATTTATCCATGCATCGATAGATCTCATGTTTAAGTAATATTAACTTAAAAAATCTTATAGTAAAGATGTATTAAACAAAAAATAAATGAGCATATTTCATGCAAGAATCTACTATATAAAAGGAGGCACTTAGGTCCTCATTGTACAAGAGTTGATTGAAAAACAATTGAGTTATCCCCTTTGCTTCATGGATTTTTTCCTTTTGAGGGTATTACCATGTATATCATGTGTCATTTGTGAGTTTGTTGTTATTTTATGATAATGTGACCATATACTATTTCAAAAATGGTATCAAAGTGGTTCTAGAGTAAACTTTTATTATTGAATGGGCCAGATCACTAACGTTTTGCAAATAGGTTGTGAGGAATCTTTTCAAATCTACACATTCTAGTATTTTTTAGAGAAAATATGCTTGAATGATTGAGTCTAGAGTGGCCAAATTAGCTAGGAACATTTCTAATTCATGAGAATGGACCATGGATGCTCCAAATATTCACATTTTCTCAATTAATCAAGGGTTTTTTCATTTTCATTTTCATTTTTTTATTGCAATTTCCAAAAACCATTTAAAAAAAATTAAATCTTTTAAAGGCCATAGGCATGGCTCATTTTTTGGTGGGTTGGTTTAATTTTATGGCCATCATTCCAATATTTATTAGTGGATTCCCCTTTTTTTTCATGACCTTATTATACCACCAACTCCACCTGTCATGTCAACCTACTCCTCGACCATCCACTACCACATGTTTCCCCCATAGATACCCTTACCCTCCATATTTTTTATGCTTACCCCTATTATTTTCACTACATCTTATTAATTTTCTACCTCTAAGATACCACTATCACAAAACTTACCAACTCATCCTCCTACACCCCACCAACTTTCCCTCCTTTGTATTCCAATCACCTTGATTAAGGGCATGGTCCCCCCTTAACCATTGGTGTGTGCCTCCTCCACAATAGAGTGCTCCTTTAACACTTGGTGTACCCTCCTTCCATATTGACCCCAACATATCCACCTTCCACATGGGCTTTAACTCATTGTGACCCTCTAACCTCCACGTGGATGTTTGACATGTGGCATCCTCATGATTTGACATGTCAACAACGCAACTACTCAACACATGACATATGTCATATTAACTTACTACCATGTTATCCTTACACACTGAATAATACATCCCACAAGCCAATCAAATATTTCCACGTGGAACTTAAGACCCCCATGCGAGGAAAATTTGTGGAAGCTTAAAGATAAAATTATAGATGGTTTAGAAGAAGTTAGCAAGGAAACATAATATGATTCAAATGATTTAGAGGATCTTGAAAGAATCACTAAGGAATCTCTAGAAAAGTACCACAGGCATACTATGGCACCAAAACAAATGCTTAAGAAACAAGAAGAAAGTGAAACAATTGAAAAGGTCATATCTGAACAAAGGACTCAATTAGAAGAAAAAAAAAAAGAGATCAAGAGAATGAAGAATGAAATAATTATTCAAGCAGAAGAAAAGAAGAAGGTAAATAATGAGCTTATAAAATCATTGAAGAGATTAAATAAACAAGATAAAAAAATGTCAATCTGAGGACCCAACTTGAAGAATCCAAAAGAATAGAGGAACTATTGAAGAATTAGGTAAATGAAATGGAAGAATCATGTCATAAGTTGTAATCAAAAGTTAATGATCTCAGAAGGAAAGTTAAGAAGTCAAACGCTCATGTCAAGTTCATGAACAAATCAATAATCTTGGATAGTCAAAGATCGCCAAATGATAAATAGGGTCTTGGGTACAACAAAGAAGTTGCACAATCTGAAGTTGGCACTTCTAAGAAGCATGATGCAGGTCCTTCATTTTCAAAGGGTGAAAGAAAAGTTGCACATCAAGAACCTGCACAAACAAAATAATTCTTTAGAAGATCAGAACAAGGAAGATGCCAAGAAGGAAGTCCTACACCTCAAAGAAAATTCAAAAGAGAGATACCTTCAAGGTTGACACAAAAGCATAGGTATGAAAATGTTTTCAATGGTCACAGTTTCTCATGTAATGAATATGGTCACAAAGCTTTGGATTGCAGACATTATGCAAGGAAAGATGTTGGAATATTTAATAACATCTTAAGATGTTGGACGATTCAGTAACATCGTATGATGTTGGAGATGTAATCTTGTCGAACACATTGTTGCACATTGTCACACCATGAGATGTTACAGATGCAGTAGGTTTGGCCACAAATCCTAGGATTGTTGGAATTCAAGGGGACATTCAATGATAAATTCTCCATACAATATGGAAAGAAGAGCATTGAAGAAAGACAATGTTGAAAGGATGGAAGCTCAAAGAACAAGTGACGAGAAGCTAGGACACTCTCAGAAGTGGATGAAGAAGACTGAACAACTAGACATTAATGAAGTTGGTGATGTTGAGCATGGAATAAAGAATGGCTACCATGAGGCAAGCTTAATGTAAAGTATTTTCTAAGTCATATGTGGGTTCCTACGAGAACACTCACGTACATACATGATATTTCTGAGGAAAAATCTAATACATACGTGAGATGTCTGACGTAAAGTCACGTACCTGAGGTAAATATTTGAAAAAGGGTGTACGCATGAGTTGTAGCATGGTTTGATGGTACATCACAATTTATACAAGGTTTGAGATGGTATGCTTCACATTTTCATGAATAAAGGAATGCCATTTATGCATTTATTTGAGGCTTGTATCTTGGATGGTATGGCACATGCTTAAGGAATATCCTGGAGGCCCTTGATGGTGCATAGTTGAGGTGATATTGTTAAATGCTTGAGACACATGCTTGGTAATTGGTATATGTTTGTTATGGTTCATTGTTAACAACACATCTTTGTTATATTGGCATATACATCAGGCCTATCTTATAGTACATGGCATGATTGAGAATGATATGGTATATGGTTGAGACACCTGTTATGGTGCACAGTTGATACATGGTATATGATATGGTGTTTATGTGCATGGTTGGCACATGTTATGGTACATGGTATGGTACAGGTGTTGATCTACATTGTTGAGGTGCATGGCTGATGCACGGTTTGGTACAGATTGAGGTGCATGGTTGAGGCACAATTTAGTACAATTTTGGTGCACGGTTGATGCATTTGTTTTGGTACAAGTGGTGAAACATGTTTGGCGCATGTTTGATGCACTTGTTCATGGTATAGGTATAGGTACAGGTTGATTCATGGTTGATACATGGTACAAAATTGGTACTTGGTTGAGACACATATTTTGTGATGGTATGTGGTGATGTTAGTTCATGATTGGTAGAGGCATGTGTTGATGGTGTTAAGAATATGGTTTGAGATATGCTCTTGGTGATATTGGCATGATTTGCATGTGGATGAGATTGGATCTGGTTTTGTGGATGTGACAATGATTGGTTGGATAGGTTGTTGTGACAGTGACAGAGACAATTACAAAAACAGTTACAGATCAATATAACAGATTGATGGACCTTTGTATGATGCATGGACAAGTTCAAGGATCGTCAAAGGAATAACATATCATGGTATTCTTGATGGAGTATTTTTGAGCACTTGATCAATGTTATGGTAGAGCAACAACATCTGTGGCAGAAGAAGATTACAGTGGTATCATATTGTTCGCAGTGATTACACAACATATTGCAAAAAAAACAGGGGGAGACATACCCACAGGGGGAGTTATTCTTTTTCCCATCATTGGTTACAGAGGTATAATTCCAGGAGGAGATATGATAGATATGATCATAGCGGGAGCATTGGAATCCATTTCATCAACATTTCATCAGAGTGATATCCTTTGTCAAAGGGAGAGATATTATTCAGATGAAGGAAGAGAGAGTAATCAGAGAAAGATAAAAGGCATATAGATAGGGGGAGAAGCACAAAGGGAACTGTATACAAGGGGAGCAGTCACAAGGAGAGTTCAATTAGGGGGGTATCCCCAAACAGATATACCCTTTTCCATTGATGTCAAAGGGTAGAGATAGAAACATTAATGAGGAGTGATGATCACAGGGAGAGCATGAGCATGAGTGTTGTCATGACTAAGTGTTTCCATCAATGACAAAGGGGGATATTGTTGGATAGTTTCTTTGGATAGTTGGTTTTCATTGATGTCAACCCATCGAGAGAGATCTTGGAGATTAATGTCAACCCTTAGAGATTGATATCAACCCTTGGAGAATTCCATAAAACCTAGAGATGTGGATGAGATCGGTTGACAGTTGGTTATCATTTGTATGATCGATATTGATGGTGAGTTAGTTGGGTACATTTGATGTAGTCTACATGTAGCCCCAAACGTATGGTTATGGGAACCTATGTTGATTGAGGAATAATGGCATGAAGTACAATGTGAATTCATGCAAGACCCTCATAGATGAATAATACTTGTCATGCCCTTTCCAGTAATATGTGGTACAACACGTGGATCCTCAAGGTTAGGGAGATATGGCCTTGTGAAGTTGGAAGCCCCAAGGAGTGGAAAAGAATACCCTACTTTGCTATAAGTATTGGTCAAAGGGGTAAATTTGTTGTAAAAATAAAACTCTATAAGTCGTAATTTAAGGAAAGGAGCTAGTTAGCACAAGTATATAAACACCTCAAGGAGTCATTCATAAGCACATTCACCCACTTATTCATTGATTATTTTTCTTATTATCTAGTGATATTTTGGTAAGGTTGTGGTGGACCTTTTATGATGCATCAAAAGTGTGAAGGGAAGAAAGTTTTGGAGTTGAAGAATTTGAGAAAAATCCTAGTTTCTGAGGTGTATGCGGGTTGTAGTTGAGGAAGGTGTGTACGTACAAGGGATAAAGTGGAGTAAAGTGCATAGATACATGGGATGTATAAGAGGAAGTAGAGTACATGTGAAAATGTCATGAAAACTTGAGTAGATGTTGGTGCCAAGTCCCTGGAGTCTGAAATAAATTTCCTAGGTCAATATTCTATAGGTTCAAGTTAGCTACAAAAGTTCTGGTATGGTCCCATGTTTGTTTTGATGCTTATATTTTCTGATGATATGGTGAATGCTTGAGGTATTCTTGATATTGTTGGTCTTGTACTTGGATATGGTATATGTTGGTTGGTTGGCTGAGGGAGAAACACTCTTATGTATGGTACAGTTTTGATATGCTTGAAGGATATCTATGTTGTATGATGATGTACACATGAGGGACATGCATAGATTGTTGGAGATTCTTCAATGATGAAATGGTACATATATGAATATGGTTGATGATGGCACAATTTTTTCAATGACAGGTTGGATATAGTGACAGATTACAGGTTGATGTGACGGAGGCAACGAAGGTCTAAAGGGTCGAAAGTTTCAGAGTTCCAGAAAACTGGAAACCCTAGTTTTTTGAGGTTGTACATAGGTTGCAAGAGGATAGGTCATGTACATACGAAGGATGAATGAAGATAGGTCGTGTACATATGTGGGTTGTAAGAGGATAGGTCACGTATCTATAGAAAATATTTGAATACTGTTCAAACAATTCGATATATATTTTTTTGTCTATAAATTGGGTCTTGTACCTGAGGGTTGGAATCCTCACATCTTAGTTGGTGCTGAGATCTACAAGCTGAGTCTTGTATTTTAGAGTTGGTTCTCTCTTGGAGTTGGTTCTATTTTTAGTTGGTGCTGATAAAACCCGAATATTGTAGTCTTCATGTAAAAAAATAATACAAAAGATTACACATATATTGTGTGTTCTTTGTGTTCATTATGATGATAGTTTATAGTTCTCTATTATTGATGAATGTTGTTGATATGTGCAAGTAACTAATTGTGAATGCATAATATTGTTTGAAGTGGTTGCTAACTAAAGGAAGAAAGAGTTGTAAAAAGAGCCACACACTGATTCACCCTCCCTCTTAGTGTGGTAGGTGTGTCCAACAATTAGTATCAGAGCAAGCCTTCATCATAAGTCTTAAAAGATTGAAGGAGATCCCTGGGCACACAAATGGATGGACATGAAATTCCCTCTATAGACAAAGTTCCCTTATTTGACGAGACAAATCACTTAGAATGGAGAATAAAAATTAAAGGGTATTTGAAGTCAAAAGGAGCATGTTTTTGGGGTACAGTTCTTGTTGGAACAGTTCTTTTGAAGAAAAAATTCATATTTGCAGCCCAAAAGGAAGAAAAAAAGAACAATGCAGTGGAATTCAAGACCATCTTCAATGGACTCTCAGGTTCTGTCAAAGAAATCATAGAAAAATGTACCTCCTCCAAGGAACTATTGTTGAAGATAGAGAAGACATATCAAGACAAAAGACAAGACACATAAGACAATCCCCTCAAGGACGTGAAGCAAATCAATGAAGTTAAAGACCCACCAAAATCTTCTGATTGCAATAATTCTAAATGTAATGATGTTGAATGTTCCCCTGCAAATAAATAAGAATATCTAGTTTCAATATAATAAGTTTGTGTAGAATCAACTAACAAATATCTTATAGATGAAGATGAATATTTGTTGAATCTTAGAGATAAATTTATAGATGGTTTAGAATAATTTAGCAAGTAAATAGAATATGATTCAGATGCTTTTGAGGATATTTAAATAATCACTAAGGAAGCTCTAGAAAATTACCAAAGGCATACCATGGCACTAAAACAAATTCTCAAGAAACAAGAAGAAAGTGAAACAACTGAAAAGGTCATATCTGAACAAAGGACTCAATTAGAAGAAAAAGAAGAAGATATCAAGAGACTGAAGACTGAAATAATTAGTCAAGCAGAAGAAAAGAAGAAGGTAAATAATGAGCTTAGAAAAAGAATTTCAAATCTTAAAGAAACAATAGAAATCAATGTCAATCTGAGGATAGTTGGAACAGGGGTAGACCCAGGGTTCAACGCTTCAACAATGTACCAAAAAAACCCTAACTACTGGCCCTTTTGGCAACACCTGTGAAGCAGATGAAGTGTCACTCGAGATAGAGGCAGGGGGGGTTGTAGGACTCAGGTGTCTACAACCAAGCTAGGACACAGATATGTGATTACAATACTTAGAAGGTCACTTAGCCAACAATATGCATTAGGTTATGATTCTCATGTACATCGAAGATTAACCCTTATTACAGAAAAACACAATAACAATCAAGATCTGAAACTTTCAACTACTTAGCATATAACATTAGCTCAGATCTAGCATTAATTCACATCATTAAGCACTAAGCTACAACATTAGATGCATTCATTATACATAACAACACTAAGAAAAGAATCGCATAATCAACATCGCACAAAGCACATCAACACAGGATATACGTAGTTCACCCCAGTGTGGGGCTACGTCCACCAACTTCTTCTTCTTATTCTTCTTTATTAGTATGCAATATCTTACATGCGTATGCTCCTATGCACAGAGCCACAAAGCCAAGCCTTGCACTAGACAGGTGATCTGCTCACAGTGCACTAGAGCCACCTTCCTCAAAATCAGGTCAAGGCACAGAGCCAACTCCTTGATAGCACAAAGCCTTACACAGTCTGTTTGCACAAAGAACATACAACTTCTTGCACTAAGTTGATCACAGGTAACTAGCAGCTAGTATTTCTCACACAAATCCATGAGCAACTTCTTACATCACCTAACTACTTATTTATACAATTACAAAATGGCCTAATCATGGTTGAACCCATGGGCCGACATCCCATACCCGTTACATAAACCCTAATAACCCTTTTTTGGGTCCATGAGACCAAAAAATGAATGAGATCCCACGATATCTACTCCACCTAGGGGATCCATCTTCGACCAGCCTATCGAAGTCCCCAAAAGTGGTAAAACATGACCAATATTTCCTCAAAACTTGGTTGAGGGCCAACAGGCCCCCAACACTCACCTCTGACTCATCCCAAGTCACTTAGATCTGGGCAACACTGATTCAAAGGCCTCGAGTATAGCTTGAGCTACCTCGACTTGTTGCTTCACCAAAGCTTCCTGCTCGACGAAATCCTGAATCACTTGCTCAGTAACATGCCCTTCTAGGCATTGTTCCACTGTCACAACCAATTGGTCTAGCTGTGAGCCTTATCCTTCAACCTCTTCAAAAATATTGCAAGCTTTGTCCTGCACCAGCTGGAGTCTCTGTGTCACTTCCATGACTTTTCTCTAGATAGCAGTAATCTGTTGTTGAACTACGCATTGTTCCTGTGATATTTTCATCTTCTCGACTGCAATAAGTAGCTTCATCTGTCCTTGCACAGTGGATGCCTGTTGCTTCGCCTCCTGGAGTTGTTCTTCCAATTTCCTCAGCTCCAGATCTTCTGTAAGTCACTCATAGGTATGTGCACTTCGATCACTCAGTTTATTACACTCTGAGGTGAGTTCTCTGATTCTTTCTACTATGTTCCTAGAAGCTTCCTCCCTTTGGTTGTGTACTTCTTGTGGAGTGCTCGACACTGCTTGAATCTCTAGATCCATTACCCTTTCTTGAAGATGTTGAATGGCCTCAGCAAGCTTCCTTACTTGTATCTCAACTGACTCTTCTTCCTCCTGTTCCAAGCCCGGTACAGAGCGAAGTGATTTAGTCACTGCCTCTTTGATCGCAATCTACTCTGTGAGCAACTGCTCTTTTTCTTCCTGTATCCTCACATTGTTCTACTCAAACTTCACCTGAATGTCATTTTTCTTCTTCTGCGCAACTCAAAGTTGCTCTAAGGCCTCCTCCTTTTCTTTCTTCAAGGACTCTGTGGCATGCTCCTTTTCTTCTTGGAATGAATGGAGTCTAGCCTTGGTTGCATCTACTAGCCTTCGTAATTGGGTGGGCTCATCCCCCAATTCTGCAATTTTTGATGACGTAGGCACAATAGGTACTGTGTGGATCAAATAGATGGCTTATTGTATGTCCTTGAGCTCTGTCTCTATTATTTCATACATTTTTTCTTGCCTTGCTTCATGTCTCTGTAGGATATCCTCTGAGGCATCCTCCATGGCTGCGATGATGATATCGACATCATCCACTGTGAGTACATTCTTCAACTGAGGCTTATTGGCTCGAATCTTCTTTCTTGCTGAGGGTTTCTGTAGAGAAATATTCCTTTTCTTCGATGTCTTGACCTCTATAAGGGGATCCTTCGGTGGTGTAACTTCACCTTTTTCTTTCTTGTATCCTTATTCCCCTCCTTCTTCTTGGTTCACTTTGTGTCCTCCTCCTCTTCTTGGTGAGTCCGACCTACTTTCCTCTGAGGCGGTGTCCTCCTCATCACTTTCTATGTTCTGGACATCCTCCATTTTCTTCTCTTTCTTTTGTCCATCATGTTTGACCTGGGTGACCAATGGACTTCTGATGATGTCGGGATCGAAGAGATCTGCATATTCCACCGGTATAAGGAACTCTATTGGCCATTCTTTAGTGATCTCTTCCATGTCTTCATCGGTCAACTTATAGTAGGACTACATCTCTTCCTTGCTTTCATCCTTGCGCACAGTGATGTAAATAAGGTGTCGATCTGCGTGGAACTTCGCTACCAACCTATACTGATGCAAAGTGTTTGGGGTCATTCATGGAAATGCTTCAATGGCGCACTTCAGTTGTAAGTAGTAAGCATGGAACATCGTGTTCGATTGCCACTGCTTCACCATATCATTCGTGTACCATAAGGTGGAGAACCTTGTGGACAACATTTCTGATGGCTCAAATTTGTGGAATGCTTCTCCTTCTGGCAGTTTCCAGGCGACAAATGAGATCAATACCAGTGGCCAACTAAAATGAAACTCATATCCCCGATCCCGCGCTTCGTGGAAGTCCTTATCCAACTCGTTGACGAGGTAACTCACCCAGTTCATTTGCATTCCTTTGACGCACTATCCTGCGAGGTCTACTACAAATCCAGTGACTTGTGTCAGCCGGTTCTTTATGATGAGCTTGTCAGCTATAAGCTGACAAGATAGGTGCACCGCACCATCTTGGATGGAAGCTACCTTGTATCCTCACTTTCCATTCTCTACATCATCGTAGTTTTCCTTTATACGTTGTGCCAGGGAGCGATATGAAGTCTTACCTGGGTAGAACTAGTGAGGGTCTGGTCTCTGCATACTTAGTCCTGTGATGAGGTGGATCAACGTCAGATCCACAGTGATGCACCTATCAAGCCAGATATACCCTCCATGATAGCACAACATGAGGATTTTAACGCAAGCGTTAACCTCCTGATGTCGGCCGAAGTGGGGGAACTTCATCACATTCAAGATCGTCGATTGCACGAGCTCCTTTATCCATGGTTGGGAGACTATGTGAAACTTCTTCCCAGTTTTCTTCATCAAATACCTATGCGGTGTGAGCATCGCATAGTTATTCCTATCTTCGAGGTTGAAGTCATTGTTCTTAAGAGATGGAATATGTCCTAACTGGGTCCCAACTTTGCGTATCCCCTTCGGAAGGTACACAATGATAAGCATGTACTCAAAATCCTGTGGGATTTCGCAGTTAACTGCTCCAGCCAAAGGCGGGATGTATTTCGACAAGAATGACAGGATCTGCTTCGCTTTAGCCAGATTGTTGCGGTGTTTACTTTGTTTCTCAACAATGCAGCTAGAATTTTGTCCAGTCGATGGGGATGCTTGCAATCCACCAGTCGATGATGCATGTATTCCCACAGACATGACTCTCTCAGTCATGAGGTCTACAAGTATCTCCTCCACATATTTATCTACTGCACTACGTTCGCCCGACATGCACACTCGTAATCAAATAACTCAGGTAGGCCAACAAAAAATGAGATAATCAGATGGATGGTGAGGTCTAGAAAGCATAGCACAACACGATGTATTCTTTGTTAGCTCGGATATCACGGTTTGCAAAAAGTGGTCCTGACACAGTGTCCGATGGGTTAAATAAGAAACACCATAATGGATTCCTCCAACGAGTAGGAATTCCTCAATCAATAAGAATCCATCCATTATGGTGCAGTCTCAACGGTCCAACGACAGTCTTTCCATAAATAAATTCGTTTCAAGCCGTTCTGGAGCATCACTCTAATGGTCAAGACGCCTCCAACGGTCATATAGCTTCATCATGGCGAAGTCCCATTCTGTGTTGTTCTGTTACTCCGATGAAGTTCAAGTTCTGCAAATTTGTCTTTTGTGAAGTCTTCTATGGAACTTCCCGTAGTTTTTCTAACTTAGCTTTCTTCCTACTAAGCTTCCTTGCCTTCTTTCTTGTGATCTGAGTCTCTAGTTTCCTCTTTCCATTCATATTCTTACTTTCTCTTAGCCTAGTAGCTTCACACTACTGATGTTATTTCAAAGGGTTCAGAGATAATACCTATTTGCTTGCTAGGTCCTGGGTGGACATACGTTCTTCTTGCATGGACAGGTTCTTTAATTCTTCCTATGTTCTTTCAACTCCAACAACTATTTCTTTGGCCCTCGGTTGCTTCAACTGATCCTCTGGTTCTTCTATTAGTCGCGTTATTCTTCCAGTTATGAAGTCCCTTAATTCTTGCTTCCTTTTTTCTGTGGCTTCCTCCTCTTCTTTCCTTCTGATATGATCCTTCTCAATCCAAGTCTTTCCCAATAAAAGTGAAAAAGGGGCGTTTTTCTCAACAAACCTAATAACTTCAAATTATTCTTCAGTCGTAGTTCTGTGAGCAATCATAGGTATATTATTAATTCTTCCACATAGGGTTATCATCTTTCCTTTAAACAAACTTATCCTTCCCAATGAAGGTATCATAGCAGGCTTTCCCAAAATTTCCCAAGTGCTTTATGGCATAATATTCACATGTGTTTCTTCATATAATACACATTCTATGTCGAAGTCTTCTATTCTTATAACTATGCACTATTTTTCTTTCAGGATCTATGGTAAACCAATGTCTTTGTGATCATCTATTTCTTCTTTTAATTGTATTAACATAGTCTTAGAATCTTTTTCTATATGATTATTTAACATATCTTTAGTTTCTTGACCTTCCTTATAGTCTTCTTGTCTCATGTTCATCTTTTCAACTTTAGCAATCATCCTAGGGAAATCCTCAACCTTATGACCAATAGTTGTACAATAAAGGAAAAGAGGGCATATACCAGGTCATTCTTTAGAAATATGTCTCGGTCTTCTGCAATTATAACAAAGTGTCAATCCTCTCTTTCTTCTAAATGATCCCCAGCCTTTCTTGTACTATGCACTGGGATCACAGTGATGGACCTGCATTCTGCAAAAAATCTTTCTAGGTTCCTGCATCCATTTATTAGTCCAAAAATTCAGTCTATGCATAGGAATAACATATCTTTATCTATTTCTATTAAATTTATTCAGATCAACTCTTTCTTCTAACTGTGCCCTAACATTCATATTAGAACAAAATCTATCAAACATACCTAGATTCATACTTCTGAAGCAAAAATTTCCATTTAGCTTACCTTTTCAAGAGCATAAAGATTTAAGATATTACCTATTTTCTTCAGATCTAGTTTCTTTCTTAGCACAAAGCTTCACAATTCAAGTAGAATATTGCGCAATACAACAATAGATCTACTCACAAAGATTTTTTTCTTCAGTTCCCAGCAATCACAGTTTCAGGTCCTGGCAACGGAACCATTTGCTGGCACATGGGCATACCTAGGGTTCAATTCTTCAACAACACACCAACGAAACCCTAACTATCGACCCTTTAGGAAACACCTGCGAAGCAGATGAAGTCTCACCCGAGGTAGAGGCAGGGAGGGTTGTAGGACTCAGGTGTCTACAACTAGGCTAGGACACAGATCTGTGATTACAATACTTAGCAGGTCACTTAGCCAACAATATGCATTAGGTTATGATTCTCATGTACATCACATATTAACCCTTATTACAGAACAATGCAGTAACAATCAAGATCTAACACTTCCAACTACTTAGCACATAGCATTAGATCAGATCTAGCATTAATTCACATCATTAAGAACTAAGCTACAACATCAGATGCATTCATTATACATAACAACCCTAAGCAAATAATCACATAATCAACATCAAAAACATCACACAAAGAACATCAAAACAGGATATACGTGGTTCACCCCAGTGTGGGGCTACATCCACCAACTTCTTCTTATTCTTCTTTATTAGTCTGCAATCTCTTACATGCATCTGCTCCTATGCACAGATCCATAGAGCCAAGCCTCACACTAGACAGGAGATTTGCACACAATGCACTAGATCCACCTTCCTCACAATCAAGTCAAGGCACATAGCCAACTCCTTGATAACACAAAACCTTACACGACATGTCTGCACAAAGCACTTACAACTTCTTGCACTAAGCCAATCACAAGTAACTAGAAACTAGTCTTTCTCACACAAAGCCACAAGCAGCTTCTTACATCACCTAGATACTTATTTATATAATTACAAAATGGCCTAATCATGGTTTAACCCATGGGCCAAAATCCCATACCCATTACATAAACCCTGATAACCCTTTGTTGGAGGCAGTCAATGAGAAATGCTTCATACAATATGGAAAGAATATCATGGAAGAAAGACAATGTTGAAAGCATGGAATCTCAGAGAACAAGTGTTGAGAAGCTAGGACATTCTCAAAAGTCAATGAAAGAGACTAAACAAGTAGACATGAATGAAGTTATGATGTTGATCATGGCATAAAGAATGGTTACCTAGAGGAAAGATTAATGTAAAGTATTTTCTAAGGCATACGCGGGTTCCTATGGGAACAATCGTGTACATTCACGAGATTTCTGAGAAAAAGTCGTGTACATATGCAAGATGTCCGAGGTAAGGTCTCGCACCTAAGGTAAAGCTTTGAAAAAGGGTGTACGGATGAGTTGCATCATGGTTTGATGGTACCACACAGTTTATACAGAGTCTAAAATGGTATTCTCTAGGTTTTAATGAATAAAGGTATGTCATTTATGTATTTGTTTGAGGCTTGTATCTTGGATGGTATGACACATCACTAAGGCATATCTTGGAGGCACTTGATGGTGCATAATTGAGGTGATATTTCTAAATCTTGAGACACATTCTTGGTACTTGGTATATGGTTGTTATGTTTCATTGTTAGAGGCACATATTTATGATATTGGCATATACATGAGGCATATATTATAGTACATGGAATGATTGAGAGTGATATGGTATATGGTTGAGACACATGTTATGGTGCATGGTTGATACATGGTATATGGTATGGTGTTGATGTGAATGTTTGGCAGATGTTATGGTACACGATATGGTATAGGTGTTGATGTACATTGTTGAGGTGCATGGTTGATGCATGGTTTGGTATAGGTTGAGGCACATGGTTGATGCATGGTTTGGTATAGGTTTGGTTCATGGTTGATGCACTTGTTGTGATATAGGTGGTGACATAGGTTTGGTGCATGGTTGATGCACTTGTTGATGGTACAAGTACAGGTTGATTCATAGCTGATGCATGGTATAGAATTGGTACTTGGTTGAGACACATATTATGTGATGGTATGTGGTGATGTTGGTTCATGCATGGTAGAGGCATGTATTGGTGGTTTTGAGAATATGGTTTGAGATATGCTCTTGATGATATTGGCATGAGTTACATATAGATGAGAGTGGATTTGGTTTCATTGATGTGACAGTGATTTGTTGGACAGGTTGTTGTGACAATCATCGGTTGACAATAACAAAGAACATTATAGCAGCAATTATAGATCAATATAACAGATTGATGGACCTTTGTATGATTCATGTATAGGTCCAAGGATCGTGAAAGGAATAAAATATCATGGTGTTCTTGATGCAGTATTGTTGATCAATTGATTATTATTCCGGTAGAGAAGCAACATCCACAAGAGAAGCATATTACAGTGTTATCGTATTGTTCACAGTGATTACATGACATCTTGCAGAAAAGACAGGGGGAGACATACCCACAAGGGGAGTTATTCTTTTTCCCATAATTGGTTACAAAGGTATGATTCCAGGACAAGAGATGATAGAGATGATCATAGAGGGAGCATTGGAAGCCATGTCATCAACATTACATTAAAGTGGTATTATTTGTCAAAGGGAGAGAGATTATTAAGATGAAGGAAGAAAGAGTGATCAAAGAAATATCAAAGGCATATAGATAGGGGGAGCAAAGGATAGTGCAGATAGGGGGAGAAACACAAAGGACAATGTAGACAGGAGGAGCATCCCCAAGGAGAGTTTGATCATGGGGAGTATCCCCAAAGATATATACCATTTTACATTGATGTTAAAGAGGGAGAGATAGAAACATTGATGAGGAGCAATGATCATAGGGAGAGGATGAGAATGAGTGTTGTCATGACTAAGTGTTTCCATCAATGTTGGTGTTGAAATCAATGTTAAAAGAGGATATTGTTAGATAATTGTTTTGGATAGTTGGTTATCATTGATGTCAACACATAGAGATTGATATTGGAGATTGATGTCAATCCTTAAAGATTGATGTCAAACCTTGGAGAGGTATAGAAGACCAAGAGATATGGATGAGATTGTTGGACAGTTCGTTATCATCTGTATGATAGATATTGATGGTGAGTTATCTGGGTACATTTGATGTTGTCTACATGTATACCTAGAGGTGTGGTTATGGGACCCAACGTTGATTGAGGAATAATTAAATGAAGGGTAGTGTGAATGCAGGAAATACCCTCATACATGGATATTACTCATTGTGTCATTTTCAGTGATATTTGGTATGCCACATGGATCCTCACAGTTAGGGAGATATGTCCTTGTGATGTTGGAAGCCCCAAAGAGTGGACAATAATCCCCTAGTTGATTATAAGGCTTGGTCAAAGGGGTAAATTTGTTGTAACAAAAAACCCTAGAAGCCTTAATTTAGGGAATGAGTTATATATAATAAGTATATAAACACCTCAAGGAGTCATTCATAAGAACATTCACACACTTATTCATTGCTTATCTGTCTTGTAATCTAGTGATATTTTGGTAATGTTGTGGAAACACTTTTCTAAGGCATCGAAAGTGTGAAGGGATAAAAGTTTCAAAGTTGCAAAATTTGAGAAAAATCCTAGTTTATGAGTTGTACACGGGATGCAATGGAGGAAGGTGCGTACGTACATGGGATGCAGTGAAGTAAAGTGCATACATACGTGGGCTATAGAAGAGGAAGTAGCATACATGTGAAAAGTTCATGAAAACTTGAGTAGATGTTGGTGCCAGGTCCCTAGAGTTTGAAAGCAAGTTCCCAGGTTAACATTCTACAGGCTCATGTCAGCTACAAAAGTTCTGGTATGGTTACATGTTTATTTTGATGATTAGATTTTCTTATGATATGGTGAATTCTTGAGGAATTCTTGATATGGTTGGTCATGTACTTGGATATGGTATATGTTGGTTAGTTGGTTGAGGGAGAAACACTCTTATGAATGGTATAGTTATGATATGGTTGAGGGATATATATGTTGTATGATGATGTATGCATGAGGGACATGTATAGGTTGTTGGAGATGCTTCATTGATGACATGGTATATATATGCATATGGTTGATGATGGCATAGTTTGTTCAGTGACTGGATGGATACAGTGACAGGTTACATGTTGATGTGACAGAGGAAATGAAGGTATGAAGGGCCGTATGTTTCAGAGTTCTAGAAATATGGAATCCCTAGTTGTCTAAGGTTATACGTAGGTTGCAAGAGGACATGTTGAATAAATACATGGGTTGTAAGAAGACATGTCATGTACATATGTAGTTTGCAGGAGGACAAGTCACATATCTGTAGAAAATATTTGAATATTGTTGGAACAATTGGACATATTGTTTTATGTCTACAAGATGGGTCTTGTACTTGAGGGTTGGAATCCTCACATCTCATTTGGTTCTTAGATCTACAAGTTGGGTATTGTATTTGAGAGTTGATACTCTCTTGGAGTTGGTGCTGATAAACCCTGAAGATTGTAGTCTTCATGTAACAACATAATACAAAATATTACACACATATATATGGTGTTCTTTTTGTTCATTATGATGATTGTTCATAGTTCTCTATTATTGATGAATGTTGGGGAATGGTTGATGGTCTACCTGACATCCACTTCTCCAAAGGAATTTGTGAGGGATGTGTTCTTGGAAAACACCCTCAAGAGAAATTTGACAAAGTAAAGACTCAAAAGGATTCATTTCCTTTAGATCTAATCCATAGTGACCTCATGAGCCCTTTTCCACATCCATCAATCAGTAAAGCAAGGTACATTCTCATTTTTTTTGATGATTTCTCATGATTCACATGGATTTTCTTTCTCAGGAAAAAATCATAGATATTTCAACACCTCAAAGATTTCAAATCCCTGTTTGAGACACAGTCAGGAAATAAAATCAAAATTCCTCTGAATAGATAATGGGGGAGAATATGTCAACCATGAGATACACAATATTTTTCATGAGGCCAAGATTCAATTGCAACACATGGTTCCTTATACTCTGCAACAAAATAGAGTTATTGAGAGGAAAAATAGATCTCTAAAAGAGATGGCATCTTGCATGCTACATGAAAATTCACTTCCACATATAGTATGGGTTGTAGCACTTAATTGTGAAAACTACATCCAAAATAGATATCCCCGTAGACCTTTCAAGGATAAGACCCCTTACAAGGCTTGGAGCAGCCTCAAACTAGAAGTGACCCACTTTCATATTTTTGGTTTACGTGCATGGTCCAAGATTCCATATAAGAAGAGTAAGGCACTTGATCCATAGAGAACATAGTGTATCTTTGTTGGATACCCCAACGATTTGAACGGATACCGACTAATTGATATTTCCTCGGACCAACTCTTCATTCAGTGTAGTGTCCAATTCAAGGAATGTGTCTCGCATGTACCTCACCAGATGCATGCATACATTTTTGTTGTTCCACCTGTCAGAGATGATGAGCATACACATTGTTATAGAAAAATCCCCCTACGAATAGGTCTATATTCCCTTTGATTCTAGACCCCTAATACCGAGACATAAAGATGCAAATGGACACTAAAATCCCTTTAAATATAGTTAATCTAATCAAAAGAAAGAGAGGGAGAAGGTATGATGTACCTTGTTTCGAAGCTTGTCCTCGCTTTATCCAATCTGAACTTGATCTCCAAGCTCCTTAGCATGAAACGATACCTGCAATGCAATGGAAAACGAAGAAAAAACAAAGAATTCCTACTCTACCAAGATTATTTTAAACCAAATTCATCCATAATAGACAAACATATGTAAATATACATAAACTAGAAGGAAATAGGCCAAGCATATATTAATGAGAACATTAAAAAGACATAATTTGTAGATTTAGCTGTAGCAACCTCTCTAATTCCTCCTCATTTAGCCCTTGCACAATGCTCCCAAGATCATAGGTTTGATATCCAAAAGATTTCTCCCAAGACCATAAGTTTGATACCTCAAATATCTCTCTCTTATCCATGGAAAGCCTTCATTATATAGAATTTGGAGGCTTAACCACCATGGAGAGGATCACTCATCAAATCCACTAAAATGGGATCTCCAAGATATTTAGGGAGAAAATATATATTAAGGATTTTAGGGAGGAAATATATCTCAAGGGTCTTAAGGAGGAAATATTTCAACCATCCATGAGATCCTCAAACTCCCCTTAAAAATAGGAAACCAACTGTGAGGTGGATTCTCACACTAAATTAATTTCATTTTCATGAATATTAATAATTAATTCATGTGCACATAGTATTTTAACCTTCATAGAGTGTATTTATCTTCCACATTGACTAGGGATTGTGACATATGTTATTTCATGGTGTCGAGGTGTATGCGACACTTAGCAAGGTGCATATGACACTTTTACGACACTTGCGACACTTAGGGCGAGGTACCTAGGTGTGGAAATTTGATGTGTAACACACATGCCGACTCTTCTTCAGATGAGATTTCTGATTCATAGGATTTAGATGATCTAGATACAGAGTCAGTGCATCTAGATGCAGATGCAGAGCCATAGCAAAGGCCCAAGTGGGCCATAGTAGAGGCTTTGGGATGTAGGGGATCTTGTTGGGGATATAGTTGATACTAGGAGGACTCAATATGATTTTGAGGAGCCTCCTCTTTCACTCACTTCCCCTAAACCAATGCCTCCCAGACATATTTTCTTGGTTCAATCTTCAAATCCACAGTCTTATGGAGAGGCTTCTAGAAATTCCTTTTGGGAATCCACCATTCAATAGGAGTACAACTCCCTCCTTGAGAACCAGACTTGGAATCTAGTTCCCCTTCCTTCAGGAAGTAAACTTGTTAGGTGAGTATGGGTCTATAGGACCAAGAGCGCAACAGATGGACATGTTAACAGATAGAAATCCAGGCTAGTTTCCAAAGGCTTTCAACAAGTGCATGGAATTGACTATGATGAGACCTTCACTCTAGTAGTGAATATGGATTCCATATGTTTGGAACTTTCCATTGTGTTGGCATAGGGGCAGACCCAAGGTTCAACGCTTTAACAACACACCAAAAAAACCCTAAATACCGGCCCTTTTGGCAACACCTGCAAAGAAGATGCAGTCTCACTCGAGGTAGAGGCTGGGGTGGTTGCAGGACCCCAGTGTCTGGAACCTTAACTAGGACACAACTCTGTGATTGTAATACCTTAATAAGGCACTTAGAAATTATAGATAATTAGTATTCAACCTTAGTTCACAATGCAGTTAAACCCTAACAACAGAGAAGCACAATAGTCTATGAGATCTAATACACCCAAACACTTAGCACATAAAGATAGATTAGATATAACATTCATTCACATTATTAAGCACAAAGCATAAACAGATCTATATATCATTCATATATGTCAAAGCACTAAGCGAGTAAACACATAAACACATCAATACATCGCACAAAGCATAGAAACACAAGATATACGTGGTTCACCCCCAGCCTGGGGCTACGTCCACCAACTCTTCTTCTCTTTTATTATCTTCTATCAATCTTCTACATGCACAGAGCCACTAGATCCTACTCCGCATAGGACAGGGGATCTGTGCACACTCCACTAGATCATCCTTCCTCGAGCTAGATTACAGCACAAAGCCTTTACATGGTCTCTTATAGTCACTTGCACTTAGCCTTGCAAGCTATTTATAGTATGTAGAAAGCATGCACAACTATCACTTACACTTAGCTTATCATCACATAGATGTCTATATCATCCTTCACACTTCTTCTTAAATCACCTAGATATCTATTTATACATTACAAAGTGGGCCTAAACATGGGTAAACCCATGGGCCGACATCCCCATACCCATTACATAATCCCAAAACCCAAAAATCCCTAAACAAGCAGTCGAGATCCCACGATCTCTGCTTTGACTTGTGCTCCACCTTCGAAAGCCTGACGAAGTCCCAAAATAGGTCAAACATGACCAAGGATCCTCAAAACTTGGTCAAGGGCTAATAGGCCCCCAACACTCACCTGTGACTCATCCTGAGTCACTCTGGTCTTGGTAGCTCTGCTTCAAAAGCCTCTATCTTGGCTCGAGCTGCTTCAACCTGTTGTTGCGCCAAGGCCTCCTGAAAGGAAAACTCTTGGATAACTACTTTGTTGACAGGTCCCTCTAAGCATTGTTCAATTGCAGTGACTACTTGTTCCATCTCTACTCCTCGGCCTTTAATCTCCTCAAACAGTTGGCACGCTTCATCCTAGACTGGTTGGAGCCTCTGAGTCACTTCCAAGACTTTTCTCTATATGGTGTGGACCTATTGTTAAACGTTGCGTTGTTCCTGGGATCACTTCATCCTTTCAACTGCTGACAAGAGCTTCAATTATGCTTGTAATGTCGCTGCTTGCTGCTTTGCCTCCTGGAGTTGTAACTCTAGTGCCTTTATTTCAGGGTCTTCAATAAGTCGCTCATATGTGTGTGCACTTCTACTGCTAAGTTGTTTCCATTTCAGAGCGAGTTCTCTAATCCTCTCAACTACTCTCTAGGTAGTGTCTTATCTTTGGTCTCACACTCCTGCGGGGTTCTTGGCACTATTTGTAGCTCTAGTTTTTTGATTCTCTATTGAAGCTATAGGATAGCTTCCATAATATGTGGTACTTGATACTCCACTGGTTCATTTGCCTTTTTCTCTAACGCTTTCATAGAGAAAAGTGCTCTGCTGACTGCTTCTTTGAATCTGAGCTACTCTATGAGAAAATTCTCTTTCTCTTGATGGATCTATGATTTCTCTTCTTGGAACTTGGTGTGGAGGTCATCCTTCTCCTGCTGCGCAAATCGGTGTTTCTCTACCACTTCCTGTTGTGCTTGCTTCAGAGCCACAATGGCCTGTTCTTTCTCTTCTTGCGCTCAATGAAGGTAAGCTTCGATCGCATCAACTATTATGTGGAGTTGGGAAGGCTCATCCCCCAAATCTAGTTCTTCTGATGGCGGGGGCATAGTGGAAACTGCATGGCTGGAGTGAAGGGCCTGTTGTACCCTGCTTAGTTTTGTCTCAATTTTTTCATACATGGTTGCTTGCTTGGATTCAGTGTTCTGCATAATATCCCATGAAGCGTCTGATACGACTATGATGATGAAGTCAAATTCATTGAGCATGAGCACAGTTTGTAACTTAGTCTTACTAGCTTTGGATATCTTTCGTGAGGTAGGTTTCGTGGGGGAAACCTTTATTTTCTTAGAAGGATTGGCCTCATCAACAGGATCCCTAGGCGTTGTTGCTTCGCCTTTCTTCTGTTTATCTTCTTTTCCATTAATCTCTTATTTATCTACTTCATCATTATCTCCTCGTCCAGGTGATTCTGAAGCAATTTCGTCTGATGCACTGCTCAGGTTCTGTACCTCTTTTATATTTTTCCTTCTGTTGGTTCCAAGGGTGTCATTCTCTTTGTGAGTGACCTCTAAGCTCCCATTTAGTTCAGGATCAGAAATTTTTGTGGGGTCATCATGGATAAGGATCTCTGTAAACCAGTCCTTAGTTATCTCTTCAAGGTCCTCCTTTGTGAGCTTATAGTATGACTAAAGCGCTTCTTTATGCTCGTCTACGCGCACAATGATGTAAATAAAGTGTTAATATGCATGGAACTTCATGAGGGGTCTAAACCGGTGTAGGGTGTTTGGCATCATACAAGGGAAAACCCCAATAGCCCTCTTTAACTGGAGATAGTATGTGTGAAATACCACGTTCGAATGCCATTTTTTTCCCATATCGCTCGAGTACCAGAGCGTCGTGAACTTCGCAGCAAGTGGATCGAATGGATCAATTTCTGGGAAGGTCGCACCTTCCAGCATCTCCCAAGTAGTAAATGCTATGAGGATCAACAACCAGCTAAAATGGAACTCATAGCCCTGATCCTTTTTCGGCCATTAGATCGATCAAGACTTCTTCTACACACTTTTCAACTACGTCGAGTTCATCCGACATACATGCTCATTATCGGATAACTCAGGTCGATGAATGAATTCTCAATGCAATAGAACAGGTGGTGAAATATCAATAAACATAGTGTAGTAGCAATGAGTTCTCTCATTGGCACTGATACAATTCACAAAAGTGTTCTTGGTGCAACAGTCGATAGATTAAGTAGACAGTGAGGTAACGGATCTCTCCAATGGACGAGAAGCCTTCATCAATGTAGTTTTATACATTGCAGCACGGTCCCAATGGTCTGATGATGGGCTTTCTGGTCATAACTGTTATTCTAACCGATCGGGGCGTCGCTCAAATGGTTATAATGCTTCCAACGGTCATATCGCTTCACCATGGCAAAGTGCCATGTTGCACTGTTCCGATATCCTAGAGAAGTTCTAGTTTTGTAAGCCTTCCTTCTGCAAGGTCCCCTCTAGAACCTTCTACAACTTTTCTATCTTTTCTCTCTTCTTACTGAGTTTTCTAGCCTTCTTCCCTGTGATCTTCATCTCGGTATTCCTTTTTCCATTCTGATTCTTATCTCCTTTTGGCATAGTAACTTCGCATTGTTGATATTCTTCTATAGGATTCAAGGGAAATACTTCTTCTGTGTCTGGGGTAGGTGTTCCATTCATCTATGAGTCTTCTTGTGTTCTCTCAACTTCGACATCCAAGTTTTGGTTATAAACAACTTCGATCTATTCTCATGTTCTCCAATCAAGTGCATTATCCTCCTAGTCATGAAATCTTTTGATTCTTGCTTCTTCTGTTATAAGACTTCCTCTTCGTTTCTTCTCGCCTGATCTTTCTTAATCCAGGTGTTTCCTAGTAACATAGAAAACGGGGAATTTTTCTCAATAAATTTAATAACCTCAAAATATTCCTTTGTCGAAGTTCCATGAGCACTCATAGATATTTGGGTGAGTCTTCCACATAGGGTTATCAGTTTTCCTCTAAATAATCATGTTCCTCCCAATGAAGGAATCATAGCAGACTTTCCTAAAATTTCAAAGGTTCTTTCTGTCATGATATTCACCTGTGTTTCCTCATCCAGAACACACTCAATGTCAAAGTCTCCTATTCTTGTTTCTATGCACTCTTTTTCTTTGAATATTTCTGAAAAGTTGACATTTTTGTGATCATTCAAGGTTTCTTTCATTCGTAGTAATACATTCTTTGATTTTTTCTGGGGTTCTTCCATGGTCTTAGTTGCTTGATCATCCTCAGGGTTTTCTTGTCTCATATTCATTCTTTCAACCTTAGCAATCATTCTGGGGCAATCCAAAACTTCATGGTCAATAGCTTTACAACAAAGACAACTAGGCCTTCTATCAGGGAAATCCTTAGCAAAATGGCCCGATCTTCTACAACTGTAACAAAGATTTAATCCTCGATTTCTCTTAAATGGTCCCCAACCTTTCCTATACTGCACACTAGGATCACAGTAACTAACCTTCAAAATTTTCTTTCTAGGATCCTGCATCCATTTGTTAGTCCAAACATTCTTTCTATGCATAGGAATAACATACCTTTCATCATTTCTATCAGATCTACTCATATCAAATCTTATTTCTTCTAGTTGTTCCCTAGTTTTCAATCTAGGACAAAATTTATCAAATATACCTAGATCCATACTTGCGAAACAAAAATTTTCGCTTATCTTACCTTTCTCAGAGAACAAATCTTTCAAATCTTAAAAATTTTCATTGTTCTTACCTCTTTCAGAGCACAAAGCATTCATATCTGACCTCTGTTCTTCAGATTTGACTTCTCTTCTTTAGCACAGAGCTTCACAAGTCAAGTAGAATACTATGCACTAGGGAAACAGATCTACACACATAGCTTTCTCTTTTCTTCAGTTCCCAGCAATCACAGTTTCAGGTCCTGACAATGAAACCATCCATTGGCACAGGGGTAGACCCAGGGTTCAATGCTTCAACAACGCACCAACAAAACCCTAACTATCATCCCTTTCGGCAACACCTGCGAAGCAAATGCAGTCTCACCTGACGTAGAGGTAGGGGTGGTTGTAGGACTCCAGTGTTTGCAACCTTAGCTGGGACACAACTCTGTGATTCTAATACCTTAACAGGGCACTTAGCAGTTATAGCTCATTATTATTCAACCTTAGTTCACATCATAGACAAACCCTAACAACATAGCAACGTAGTAGTCTACGAGATTTAATACACCCAAACACTTAGCACATAAAGATAGATCAAATCTAGCATTCATTCACATTATTAAGCACAAAGCATCAACAAATATATATATCATTCATCTATGAAAAAGCACTAAGAAAGTAAACACATGAACACATCAATACATCGCACAAAGTATAGCAACACAGGATATACATGGTTCACCCCTAGCCTGGGGCTACGTCCACCAACTCTTCTTCTCTTTTATTATATTTTATCAATCTTCTACATGCACAGAGCCACTAGATCCTACTCTGCATAGGATAGGAGATCTTCTCGCACTCTGCTAGATCATCCTTCCCCGAGCTAGATTATAGCACAAATCCTTTACACATTCTCTTACAATCACTTGCACTTAGCCTTGCAAGCTCCTTACAGTATGTACAAAGCCTGCACAACTATCACTTGCACTTAGCTCATCATCACATAGATGTCTATATCATTATTCACAATTCTTCTTACATCACCTAGATATCTATTTATACATTACAAAGTGGGCATAAACATGGGTAAACCCATGGGCTGACATCCCCATACGCGTTACATAATCCCAAAACCCAAAAATCCCTAAACAAGGGGCCAAGATCCCGCGATCTCCACTTCGACTTGCGCTCTGCCTTCTAAAGCCTATCGAAGTCCCAAAATAGGTCAAACATGACCAAGGATCCTCAAAATTTTGTCAAGGGCCAACACATTGTGGTAGAAAAGGGATGGGAAGTCCATCATATGGATGTGAAGAATGAATTTCTTCATGGTGATCTCTCTAAGGAGATCTATATGGATCAACCCCAAGGATTTATGCAGGATTCATCTTTAGTTTGTCAACTGAAGAAGTCTATTTATGGCCTCAATCAGGATTCGAGGGCATGGTATTCCAATATGGACTCCTACCTATTATCACATAACTGTGTACATTGTAAGTCAGACCTAAATGTTTACATGCTCAGGACCACCGATTCACTTCTACTCCTAGTTTTGTATGTTGATGATTTGTTGATCACCGGTTGCTCGACTTCAACGATTGTTGCAATCAAGAGGATTTTGCATCACATGTTCTTGATGACGGACGTGGGTCCACTACATTTCTTCCTTAGACTCAAGATCGGTCAGGATGCATCAGGAATCAAACTGTCTTAGGCCAAGTATGCACGAGATCTCCTTGAGAGATTTCACATGAAAAACTGCAAGTCTTCCCCAACTCTTTTCCTATCAAGAGTCTGACTTGAGGATGGTGGGAACACTCCATTGGTTGAAAACACATTGTACATACAACTAGTGGGGATATTGTTGCATCTCACACACTCCAAACCAAACCTCTCCTATGTAGTTGGAGCAGTCTCCAGGTTCATGTAGGAGTCTCATGAGCTACATTGGAAGGTTGCAAAGCGTATCCTTCGATACGTACAAGGCACCATCACCTTTAGGATTCACTATGTAAGATACTCTACATTGGAACTCATTGGGTTCACTGATTCTTACTGTGATGGCGATAACATTGATCGCAAGTCCACATCTGGTTACTCACTCAGTCTTGGTTTAGAGACTATTTGTTGGTCGAGGAAGAAGCAATATGTTATTTCTCTATATTCAGTCAAGGAATAGTACAAAGGGGTAGTTAACATAACCATTCATGCTATATGGCTACAAAATTTTCTCACTGAGTTTGGCATTCAGTTTCATCTATCAATCATCATCTAGTGTGACAACTAGAGCACTCTGAAGTTCTGTAGAGATATAGTTTAGAGGCAGCAGACGAAGAACATCGAGATCCACATGCACTACATCTGGAACTTAGTACACGAGGGGATCATTGACCTGTAGTTATGTCCTTCAGCAAAACAGAGTGCATATATTTTCACCAAGACCTTCACTGAGTAGAAGTTCCATTCTTTGTGCAATTGTCTTGGAGTGAAGGACACGGTTTCCTAACAACTGCCAATTCTTCTTTTTGCATACATTGTACTTTGAGGGAGGGTTTTTCGCATGAGGTTTTCCATCTTTCCTCTTTTATTTCAGTGTATATTTTTTATTTGGGTACCTAACATGGCCTCGTTTATGGGACCCATTCTTTATTTTCACCATAGCAATGTTCAGGGGAAGTGTTGGAGATACTTCACACACACATAGGATTTATTTTTCCTAAGTTTTTCCCTATGTTTATTAGTCATTATTCAGTCTCTTGTAGTTTATGGAGAATATTCCTCTAGGAGAATAGTCTCTTCAGTTCACACTTCAGTTTGATCAATTGAGTGGAGTCTAGATGCTACATTTGGATCATCACCATGCAAGATTGGGATCATCACTAGATAATGTAAATTTTCCTTGGGATTATCACTAGACTAGCGCATTACTCGTGATTCCCTAATCTCCTCCTCACTTCACTCTGTTTTAGGTAGTTAACTGAATACAAAGAGACTAGTTAACTTAGACTAGGTGTAAATTCACTCTCGTAACTTCTTGAGAGACTAGACTAGGTGGTTGTTTACTCATGTAACTATCGGTGTGTGTCCATATCACTCTAGACCACCACTATGGTGCATTGGCTTGTCCTCCAGTGCACATTGGTTTATTTATATAGAGTATATCATGTGTAAATTATCATTCATTCATATGGTTAATGATAATTTCTTCCATTCTATCTCTCTTGCTTCTTTTTTCTCATATTTTCTCTGCAAATTGTGTATGTCATTTACTAGCTATATCTAGTATGTACAGGCTCAACACATTTACGCAACCAGATATTTCTAGCTACTTGTTCTCTCTTAATCTCCATTCCCATAATGAAGTTAGTTGCACCGATATCCTTCATGTTGAACTTGGAGGATAGTTGTTTCTTCACCTCCTTTATTCTGTCCACGTTGTTTCCAATCAACAACATGTCGTCAACATACAATGTTACATATATGAAATTGGTACCTTCTACTTTGGAATATATGCAGTGATCATCTTTTCTTCTAACAAACCCCAAACTAAGGATGTATGTGTCAAAATTTTGGTACCACATCCTTGGTGATTTCTTTAGACCATAAAGGGATATTTTTAGTTTGCACACCAAATATTTCTTTCCCTTTACTACAAATCCTTCATGCTATTTCATGTAGATTTCCTCTTCCAGGTCCCCATGTAGGAATGTTGTCTTCACATCCATCTGTTCTATTTCTAGATCAAATGTTGCAGTTAGAGACATTAGTACTCTAATGGAAGTTAATTTTATGAAAGGGGAAAAAATATCACCGAATTCAACTCCTTCGACTTAGGAATATCTCTTTGCTTCCAGTCGAACTTTGAATTTATCGACTTGGATTGCTGCATTCATATTCTTATTGAATACCCATTTGCTACCAACATGATTTATTACACTAGGTAAATTGACTTATTCCCATGTATTCAACCATGGATTCCATATCTTCGACCATGTATTCCTTCTAGATTTTTCCCTCTTTTGAGTCGACTTCCCCCCCGACCGACATGGGATCTTTGTCGGTGGAAGTTAACACAAATGTGAAATGGAAGTCGGGTGGACTATACCTTTCAACTAGTTTCCTTACTCTTTCTTACATCCTTACAATCGGGTCGGATGTT
This sequence comes from Picea engelmannii, assembly GCA_009831015.1. Classification (NCBI taxonomy): domain Eukaryota; kingdom Viridiplantae; phylum Streptophyta; class Pinopsida; order Pinales; family Pinaceae; genus Picea; species Picea engelmannii. The sequence continues at coordinate 813,780 of ML776799.1, forward strand.
CCACCTATCCTTTTGATTCATTTGACTCATATGAATCATCTTCTTTGTTCCTCAATTCAAACCACAACTTCTCTAGATTATTCTCAATCTGAATAATTTCTTTAGGCTCATGCTTACTTTTGAATTCTGTGAAGACCATATCTCGATTGTACACTATTTTCCTTGATGCAAGATCCTAGATCTTATATCCTTTCATTCCTTCTTTGTATCCAATGAAAATACACTTGAATGCTTTCTTGTCCAGATTGCTCCTCCTTTCCTTGGGAACATGCACAAATGCATCAAATACAAATCCTTTGAGATGTGAAACTGAAGGATTCTTACTTGACCATACCTCATGTGGAGTCGTCTTGACTAGCGATGACGAAGGAGACATATTCAATAGATATTTTTTAGTGTCTATTGCCTCTACCCAGAATTCTTGTGCGAGCATAACACCACTGAGCATGCTCCTTTCCTTTTCCATCAATGTTATGTTCACTCTCTCAGCAACTCCATTTTTTTGTGGGATATATGGTGTGGTAATTTGGTGTGTTATGCCACACTGCTTGTAGAACTGACCAAACACTTTTCCACAGAACTCACCACTGTTGCTAGTTCTCAACACCTTAATCTTCTTATCTACCTAGTTTTCTACAAGAGATTTAAACTCTTTGAATTTTTCGAAAACCTCTAATTTCTTCCTTGAGAAATATATCCATGTCTTCCTAGAAAAATCATCTATGAAGGAGGCATAATATAGTGATCCACCAAGTGAAGGAACTGAAACAGGGCCAAACATATCACTATGAACCAATTCTAGAATCCCATTTTCCCTTGTCACTCCATATGGGAACTTCACCCAAAAAAAAAATCCATATATAAAATGTTCACAAAATTTGACTTCTAAATTACATCCAAGAAACTCTTTGACCGTACCTTTGTTATGCATATATAGAATCCATTTTTCTCCTATGTGTCCCATCCTCTTGTGCCATAGCATGGTTGGGTCAAATTTATGATGACTTGTCGGGTTGGTTTGAATTGACTCAGCCTAATTTGAGTTAAGTCGAGATGAATTCGAGTCAACTTCAAGAACAACAATGTCATTGCATCTAGTCAAGTCGAAATTGCCTAGTAACTTTTATAGGGTTCCAATCCGAACTCCTTTCATTAATACCATTGCACCTCTGACCATCTTGCATGAATCCTTTTGAAAAAGAGTGTGCACCCCTACATAACTCATCTTGATGATATATATTAGGTTTCTTTCCAAACCTAGAATGTGTAGCACACTTGGAAGGGTTCTACTCCTCCCATCCTGAAATATCAATCAAAATCTTCCTCGTACAACAATTTTGGTTGTTGAGTTGTCCCCCAATAACACCTATCCTCCTTCATATTTTTCATATTCACTGAACCATTCTCTATGTGGTGTCATATGATAGGATGATCCTGAGTCGATCAAACAAACATCTTGATATGAATGTGTACCAGTTGACGCCAGGTACACATCACCTCCCTTATCTGGAGTCATCTTTCTCTCAGTCGATTGCTTCTCATCAGAATTTGTATTGAATTCCATTTCCTTTGATTTGCAATCATTTTTGTAATTCCCAAATGTATGCATTTACAACATATTCTTGTCTACTGAACTGTGGATTTATATCTACCCTTCAACTTATACTTTCTACTGGAGAATTTTCCTTATCTCTTTAAATAGGTAGACCTCTCACCACTAAATCTTCTTTGGTCGATACTTCCATGATCTTACTTTTCATTTATTCTAATAGTATAGATGCAACCACGTATTACAACACTAATGTGGTTGTAGTACTCCCTATAGCCATGACTAATCTATCCCAGGAGTCTGGAAAATAACATAATAGGATAATACATTTCTCCTCCTTAATGATTTTAATATCCACATAAGACAAATAGCTTATAATGGTTTTAAATGCATTTGAATACTCAGTCACCTAACTTCCCTTACTCATCCTCAGAAGATATAGTTCATTTCTAAGAAACAACTTATTTACTAGAGATTTATATTAGTACAAGCTCCCCAACTTGTCCCACATTTTCTTGGTCGAATCTTCACCTCAGACATTTAGCAGTACCGAATATGCAAGACAAGGTCGAATTGTACTCCTTGTTTTTCTCTCAAGTTTCTCCCATTCTTCCATCGACATACATGTCGGCATGGTACTTGGACAGACTGTTATCCATTGTTCTCGATATACAAGGAGATCTTCAATTTTAAGCTTTGAAAGATAAAAATTCTGGCCATTAATTTTTTCGATCTCTATTCTTGAGTTGCTCACCATTATTTAACATGATATTTAAAGATTTCTAACTTATGACTCTTAAAAAATTGAAGCTTTAGCTCGGATCCAAGTTTGTTAAACCAAGCTCTGATACCACATGTTAGGAAATGAGAAACACTTCCACAATAAACATAGAAGAAGAGTGGAAGAAATATTTAATCAAGAAAGTAAATGACACAACAAGCACACATTACACATAGATTTTACCCTGGAAACCCAAACTGGGAAAACCAACATTCCTTGAGTGTTTTTTTCTCTTTTTGTCTTATTCGTTTAGAATAAAAGGTTGCATGTATAACCTTGGTCCACACCTAAGACACAATCGACATCATACCCTCTTTCTTACACAAGAATAATGTTGTAGCAAATTTGGCTTACATCTACATGAATAACAACCTCTATGATTATTGAATCTTGGATATTAGTCATTCATCATATAAATATTAGATTTTATAGCATTACAACATTCCTTCTTTATAGGATTTACAATATGAAAAACCCTAAAGAAAACAGGCCCAAAAATGGTTATGAATCCACGCATATCATTGGCTACAAATCCCGCGAATCTCGATATTTTGTTATAGTCGACTACCAAGTTAGTTTACCAATCAAACACCAGTCAGCCTTCATTTAGTCTTCAATTAGTTTCCACATGCCCACCTACAGACCTCTTGTCAGTTTACCTCTTCGATTTTCTATCAATTTCTTTACCACTTTGAACCACCTCTACCTTCAACTTCAACTTTACCCAGTCAAACCACCTCAACCTTCAACTTCAACTTGTTGTCGATCCACCTAGACTTCGACTGTTAGTTGATCCACCTCAACTAGAATTTCACTGCAAAGAATATAACAACCCAAAATATGTAGCCCAGTTGGGGTGAAACACATTAAATTCCTATGTTTTGATGTTTGTGTTGCTATGATGTGTTGGTTCAATATCTTTACTATGCACATGTAATAGATGCTTATGATTTGACATGAATATGTATTTGATGGTTCCACGTATGTGTTGAATGATTAAGTAAGATGAATATGTCATACATTATAATTTTTTTATGATTTCACGCATAGGGTATATTCCATGTTGAATAAATTTTAAGTCATAATGAATGTTAGAATGGTCTACATTCCCTTCATGACTACGGAAGCCTATTTCTTGTAGTCCCCCTAGGTACCTCAGGTGAGACTTCACCTGCTTGCAGGTGATGCCAAAAGGGACAATATGTTTATGGTTTTGCTGGTGATTTAATATTGAACCCCGGGTCTTCCACTATGCACCAACACAATTCTTAGGGGTCACCATGGAAGCCCCTCTACAATTCAACATCAAATTAGGCTTTCCTCATGGGTGTGAAGCCCCAACACAAACCCACAAATCCCATCACCAAACCCATGAAGCCCCCACTAAAATCCAAAGGTTTTTTTTCCAAACGTAAAGTGTGATGTTTTACCCACTACAATTTCCACATGCCCAACACCTAGTGTTATGTGAGAATACTTGTCCGAAGCTACCAAAAATAAACACTCCCTCTTAATGAGGAAGGTATTCTCACCACACTCCACAAGTGGGAATGCCTCTCGATGCTACCAAAGAATCGACACTCCCTCTTAGTGAGGGAGAAATTCCATCCTCCATCATCACTTGGAAGTGGATTTGTCTCCCATACTGGATCCTCTACCACAACTTCTCTCCAATCCTTATGATTGGCTTCTTCCTCTGTCACTAAAAAAAATAGTACTATTCGGTTCTACTAACTAGCTGCATCCTCGGTCACTGAAGAAAATCTTGTTGTTTGACATGATCCCTATCCTAGAAGACACCCTGCTCCTAGGATCCTCCTACCTCTAAACCTCATGTCTGGCCATCTCAACCCATGACACCTATCTAACAGTCTTGGAAGATGCCTCTATTCCTTCTAGGCCTAAAGTTTGGCTACCACTAAGAGACTCACTCTTCCTCTGAGCCTCTTGAATTCCTTTGAAGTCAGACTCCCTATGAGTCTCTTGACTCCCTATGAAGTTGAACTCCCTCTGAGCCTCCTAACTCCCTCTAAATTCATACTCCCTTTGAGTCTCTTGACTCCCTTTGAGTCTCTTGACTCCCTCTGAGTCCACAGAACCTTCATAGCTACCTGATCCTTATCCAATTTCCTTTTCAAAGTCCTCGAAGGATACTCCTCCCTACTATATTATGAGGGATGACCCCCTCTGAACTTTGGCTCCCTCTGATCCAGAACTAATGGTGGAGCCACCTGCCTCACCACTCATGGAGATACCTTCTCCCTCTATACCTATGCTATTGGTGGGGCCAATTGCCTCACAACTGATGGAGATACATGCTCCTCTTCATCTATATATTTTCTCCTTTTGGTCATAACACACATAGGTTGGCCCTCTCTAACTCCAAGAACCACTATTGATATGAAGCTAGATCCTATGGGCATAAAAAAAACATGTCTAACTCAAAATAATATGTGGTACCCCTTTCTCTCAATCTCTGAGACTGAGAGAACACTCCTCCTGATTTCTGGCACCCATAACACATTTTACACCTTCAACACCTCTCTTAACTCCAATCGTAGGGATATTGTACAATATCCTTGTACTACATGCTTGAATCCTATGCCAAGATCCACACACAAGTATGAGTCAGTCACTGTGAAAGTTTCAAACAACTCTCTAACACCTGCCATATGGAAAGAAGCTACATTATCCAATAATTAAGTCCCCTTGTTGGAGACAATACTTGAAAGGGGGAGACCAATAAGATCTCTCTATGGAACCTATCTACAACCTCATCAACCTTTATTTCTAATGTTGGCTTCCTTCTTCCCCTTCCCCTTTGGTGTGGCCATTATGAAGAAAAATGACCATAGTCATGACACTCAACCCATCAGTATTCTTCTTGTACACCAACCGAGTCTCCTCCTGAATACATCCATTCCATATCCTCTAAAACCCTGACAACATATCTCATGCACATATCCCCTACACAAAATATTCCTAATACCTAGGAAGACCAATTGAACATCCAATAACACATGTCCATCTCAAAACAACACTAGATAGTCCTACGCCTCAATCCTTGAGTCTAAGAACAAACTCCTGAAACCCATAACACATTTTCCACTCACAACACACCCCCTGAATCCATATGGAATACAACTTCTCCATATCCCTATACTAAATCCATGGTCCTCCTACTAAGCTCCTTGTACATACCCGAGTCAAACACTATGAAGCTCACAAACAAATCTCGTGCCCCAATCATGTGTTGGTGGCTCCCACTGTATAAGAACAATACAATCCTTCAAGGAAGCAATCTCTCTTCCTTAAGTTATGACCATCCACTGAAATTCTAGCCAACTCCAACACCTAAGTCACCAAAAAATCTTTGTGTCTGCACATGCTACCATTGATCTTGTGTCTTTGTCTGAACAGTCCCAATTTGCAGTTGGAAACTCAGTCTATTCCACTCTTGACCACCACAACACATATTTGCAAGTGTCCCCATTCTCCTGCATAAAATACCTCATACATTTTCGTACCATGACAATGTGTAACTCTTTCACCCAATGAAGATTATATCTCATCAACTTGACATACACACAAAACTATCTCATTTGTGCCAAAGCATCCGATCTGCACCCATCACAAATCACTATGAAAATCCACTATAAGTCCATCCATAGGGTTGGAAATATGACAGACAACATACTGTTATGATCCAAGATCTCTGCCAATCCACCAGAACTCCCAACATTCCATACCATCGAGCTACAATAGTCCACAAATCCTCATTTGGATAGTCTACTTCATGTCTCAAACCAAATACTATCTAACTTGTTTCCACATGCCCAAAAAAAGAACAAGAACAACACTCTTCCAGTGTTGTACCCAACAATATGTCTCAATATGATCCCCTTCTCTTTAGATCCCAAGCTATGATACCATGTCAATTTTCACATGCACTCTATGTGACTAATTTTCAGATATAAAAATTGATTCCTAGTTAACCAACTATAACACCCTAGATGTTATCACTAAACAATTATACACTGAAAATTATTGATTGAAAACTTATGTAATGGAAACACAAAGATCATATATGAATCATCAATACACACGAGACACACTTTCAATTCTATAATCTTTTTAACATCATAAATCCTAAGGGAAAAACCAACCCTCCCATCCAATACAATATCACAAAAAATATGAGGACAACCTTGTCCTCCAATGTCACCAAAACTGAGAAGAACCTTGTTTTCCAATGACCATACAAATTAGAAAACCAAACCTTAGCAATATCCATGGGAATATCCTCTGCACACGAATCTGTTGTAGACCACCTGCTGATATCAGCTGTCAACCTGTATGAATATGTACCTTCCCAGAAACTCAGATACGTGATTCACCAACAAATAACTCGCATATATACATTTTTTTCTCAACTGCAAATTGTGTATACCCTATACATGATTTGTCCTTCTAAAATATGTGTATATACATGATTTTTCCTCCTTCAAACCATATATGGTACAAACAATTTGCTCCACACTTGTGACCTTCTTCGCTCCTCTCTCTTGAGCCAGATTCACCACCTTTCAGATTTCCCCTTTGCTGAGATCACCAATCCTCCTAGCACAAGTGCAAACTCACTTATGCTAGCTCCATCATATCTCTTGTAACATCCCCAACCACCTAGGCTAGGCCACATTACTCAACCTTGATTGTTGTAATGTACCCAGTCCCCCACCGAGTCCTGTTATCACCTAACACATTCTCTGAAACTACCAAACTACAACCCTCGTAAAATATCACTTAGCAATGTTACAATAGAAGTACATTGCGCAAAGTCTACTTTAAACTCAATCTGTCCAAATATCACTTGAAGTAGTGCACTAGACCCAAACCTAAGTTGCACCACACAATTTATCACAATGAAAGCAACCATTTCTCTTAATACAACCTTAAGCAATGGAAATAACTTAGGATTGCATGCACCAATTTTGCGCACTATCATACCATTCACACATCACAACTTCGCACACAACCATATCAACGTCATGCACCAACTCATATTTCCATGTGCGCAGAGTCTAATTCTCTATCTGCACACACAAATCCTCAACCTCTCAATACATATAGGCTATAATATCGTGTACCTGGCCACTTAATCCTCTTCTTGTTGGCTCATAACCAAAATCACTAGGTTAAAATAGAAGGAAAAACTCATCATATCAGATATATACATGCATAACTACAAATATTGTCTATATGCATCATACTAACGAGTCCAAGAATAATTAAAAATAACAACAACAAATAATTATATGCAACGACATACAAGAATTAACCATGTCAAACATAGATAAACAAGCACACCGTAAACAAGACAAGAACATAAAGAACAATTATCTTTTATGAAAATATCCAATTTCGGCCTTGACTCAGACATTCCTCCCAGCCATAGATGTTGTTCCTCATGAAATTTCAGCAACAATTCTCCCCCTAGTTGGGGCCCAACTCCATCAGGAAAAAGGGTCCTAGTGGCAAGCTATAGTCTGAAACTCAACAAAATTTCCCATTCCTAAGTGTCCATTGTTGCATATAACCCACAATCCCACATTCCCCATGCACCTGTCACACCCAAGGAAGTGTACCCCTTCTCTTCTCACCAATCTCTCAGCTCCCCCATGTCCCTTCTCAGGGCTACCAGCAACAGGTCGGACATGAAGTCTTCAAGCCCTATGAATAATGTCCAATGCACCATGAAACAATTCCCGACAAAAAAATATCACTTTGAGAGTTTTCTCACAGGTTTGGAAACCACTCCACAATAGCCAATCTCTCACCCAAAGAGACTGCTCACGGTTTTCCAACCCGACTCCTCGATGGTATAATTCTTGTTACATCCCCACAATTCCCATCAACCTTCTCTGGGAAGATAGGGTAATAATCATATTTTCCATACAGTTCGACCCCCTACTCCTCATGAGATCTTTCCACATGAATAATGATCATAATCCCCCCAAAATACACTCAGGCCAACAATATATATTGCATGTCATCCACTTGACACTTGTCACCCCCAAAAGTAGCTTTAAGCCACTTGGTGACCCATTCCCTACCCTTGCGAACTTAGGATAAAATAATATATTTGACATATAAACTTTTCCCATAAATATTATAAAATATTCCCCAAAACTTATGACTTTCCCCTCCTTTTCCCTTTTCTAGTGGATTAGTCCCCCCATCTCTTTTCGTATGAGTCAGTCAATGCGTAGAAATGCAATATTGTATTAATATTCATGATTGTATTTACATGGATAAGCGCACTGGCCTATCTGCATCTAGTCTCATCAGCCTCATAATCACATAGGATCTCCCGCCTCAATACATAAACATTCATTCCCGTGCACTATCCCAAGTACGCGCAACACAATGCAATGTGCGTGCTTACCCAGGCACATACAACACATAGATTGTGCACCTTGTCTTTGTTAAAACCTTTCCACACACTACTTTGCTATGCACAACACCAAAATCAGGTGTCCTTGACTCACCAACCTAAATGTTCATTACAATTACAAAGGGTTCTGAACCAGGGACACTACAATCCCCTCCCCGTTATTTATGCATTGTCCTCAGTGCAACATTTGTTCATTCAAAAATTTCAAACATCATAAAAAATATGATTATACTCTACTCACATAGCATCCTTGCGCTCCCAGGTTGCATCCTCAGGCCATGCTAGGTCTATTGGACCCTTACCAGCTCCATGGCTCGATTCTAGAGCTTCTTGACTTTCTGATCCAATATGCAAACTGGTTGTACCTGAAATCCTCCTTCTGGCTCCACCTGAATCACATTCTAATCAATAACGTGATTAACATCTAGTACGTACCTATTAAGAAATGACACATGGAAAAAATTATGAATGCATAAGGATGCAAAAAATGAAAGCATATAAGCAACATGAACAATCCTTTCAAGGATTTCAAATGGCCCACAATAGCATCTTGCTAACTTAGAACACTTTCCCAACTTTAGGGAATTGCACCTGGCCTTCACTTTCAAAAATAGATGATCACCCACTCCAAATTCCCTTTGGGTTATTCCTTTATCTGTGAATCTTTTCCTCTTTTCTTGGGAAGCCTTTAAATTTTTTCTACTCTTTACCATATGCTCCTCCATTTTTCGAAGCCAATATGGCCCAACTATTGTGTAGTCTGATGTGTTGTCCCAACTCACCATCATGTTGCACTTTCTACTATAAAGTGCTTCAAATTGGCTCATCTTTAAATATGTTTGATACCCATTGTTGTAAGAAAACTCTACCAAATAAAGGTAGTCTTCCCATTTCAATGTATTATCCATTACATACATCCTCAACATGTCTTCAATCACCCAGTTTACCCTCTCAGTCTGACCATCTATCTCAGGGTGATATGTTGTGATGAAATTCATACTTTTTCCAAATCCCTTGAATAACCCTTTTCCAAAAGTTTGAAGTGAACTTGGAATCTCTGTCAGACACAATTGTCCTAGGTACCCCACGCAGCTTAGCAATTTTGTGCATGAATATCTCAACAATGTTGGTTGCCTTATGCATTGACTTTACTGGAACAAAATGGGCAAATTTTGTATCACCACCATAATAGAATCATGTTTCTTAGTATTCCTAGGCAACTTATTTATGAATTCCATGGTCACAACTTCCCACTTCTACTCAGAAATGGTCAAAGGCTACGAAACACCAGTTGGATGTTTGTGCTTAGCTTTGACCTTCTGACATTCGATACATCTTGCAATAAATATGCAACTTCCTTTTCATACTTGGACAAAAGTATCTTCTTCACTGTAACAATTGTCTTATGATCACCTGGATGTCCAACATAAGGAACCTTATAAATCTCTGACAAGACTAGATTCTTCAACTCTCAATCATTTGGCACATAAACTCCACGTCTATACATGACGATCCCATCCTCTCTCAACTCATGGCCTTTAAACTTTTTCTACGACATACCTTGTTGTAGTGTCGCACATATATCCATATAACGCAAATATGATTTGGAAAATTCCAAAATTTTGTCCCACAAATATATCTGGTATATGCTAATAGTTGTAGCATGCATTTCATGCATCCTCCTGTTGAGTGCATTATCCACCTTGTTATCTTTTCCTCTTATATGATTTATGTCTAAGTCATATTCGCTGAGGAAATATAACCACCTGCTTTGTATGGCATTCAAACTTGGTTGTCCAAACAAATACTTCAGACCACAATGGTCTGTTATTAGCTCAAATATCTTACCCATTTGATAATATTTCCACATCTTCAAGGCATGCACTACAGAAACCAACTATAAATCATGCATAGCATAGATCCTTTCATGTTCTTTCAACTTCATTGATTCATAGTGTTGGCGTCAGAAGTCACTCCTCGATTGCAGCAGGACCAGAGCCCAACGCCCATCAGTTTAAATGTCACGATTTGTTGATAAAGGGTGATGAATGGAAGTAAACTCGAAACAATATCGTTCTAACTCAAAAAACTGGGTTGGAACAACTAAGACAGGTGAGGTCTTGATCTAATTTAAGCCAGTAATTTTGCATAGTCGTGAGTAAGTGGAGGGAAAAACAAAGGAAATAAAGTCTGCTCTGGACATCCGGTCTTCCAGCAGCCTTTAAAAAAGGGGAAAAGTCACAAATATGAGATCCTCTCAGATCTGAGAAACTTCAAGTAAATTAAGATGCTACAAAACTAATATAATCAAACATACATTATATAGTCATTACAACACCTGACTGGATCATCCATGCCCGGGCTCTTAAGATTCAGAGGAAAAAAGGAAGGAATATGTTGGATTCCATTAAACAAGAAGTCCCAAATATCAATCTATAACCAGGAAACCAGAGGCCTCGTTAAAGATTTACAATTGGGAGCTTAGCTCTACCATCCATCCTCACACAAATACAAAAACTCAGTATATATACTCAGAGAAATTCACCACCTTGGCAGCAGGAAGGTATCTGAGACATTAAAGTCCAAATTAGTGTGTGTGAGCTCCTCTGGTCAGACGAGGACATCAGATCAGCATGGATTCTTTAGGAAAACCTGCACATAGGACGATCTTGGGTAGACTGCCTACAAGAACCTCCATGTCTTACATTTAAGGAGTGAGGCAAGGTTTCAACCACCTCCTCCTACCTTCATTTACCTCTAGAAGGGATCAAGATCGAGGCCGAGTTGAATTTGCACCTGGAGAATGCAACGATGCTTCCTACAGCTAAACCTGGTGCTTTGGCCCTTTGCGCAGCTCTTTCTGTCACCCCAAGTGACCACGGGCCGTGACCCTACACCTATCTTCAAAGGCGCTTTTCATATTTCGTGTTTTGGCAATTCTGGATGCAATAGGTGAGAGACCTCGTGTCTTTTGAAGTCCTGGTAGCTGAAATGCCGAAACGGCTAATCATTTCGCGTTTCAGAGTTTCCCAATGCAATGGAAGAGCAACCCCCTGTCTTTCAAAGTCCTGGTAGCTGAAATGCCAAAACGGCTAATCATTTCACATTTCGTATTTTCCCAATGTAATGGATGAGAGACCCCAAGTCTTTTGAAGTCCTGGTAGCGGAAATGTCGAAACGGCTAATCATTTAACGTTTCAGAGTTTCCCAATGTAATGGAAGAGTGACCCCTTGTCTTTCAAAGTCCCAGTAACGCCGAAATGGATAATCATTTCACGTTTCGGAGTTTCCCAATGCAATGGATGAGAGACCCCGTGTCTTTTGAAGTCCCGGTAGCCAGAATGACGAAATGGCTAATCATTTCATGTTTCGGAGTTTCCCAATGCAATGGAAGAGCGACCCCCTATCTTTCAAAGTCTCGGTAGCCGAAATGCCAAAACGGCTAATCATTTCACATTTCGAAGTTTCCCAATGCAATGGATGAGAGACCCCATGTCTTTTGAAGTCCCGGTAACTGGAATGCCGAAACGGCTAACCATTTCACATTTCAGAGTTTCCCAATGCAATGGAAGAGAGACCCCCTGTCTTTCAAAGTCTCGATGATGCCGAAATGGCTAATCATTTCGCGTTTCGTAGTTTCCCAATGCAATGGATGAGAGACCCCATGTCTTTTGAAGCCCCGGTAGCCGGAATGTCAAAACAACTAATCATTTCATGTTTCTAGGTTTACCAATGAAATGGAAGAGCGACCCCCTATCTTTTGAAGTCCCAGTAGCGGAAATTGCGACCGAGCCTGATCAGGTCCCATATGTCCCGACTAGATTGGACGACCACGATCATTTCGTGACTTTGGCCATAAGAGATGAGCCCATGCGCTAAACCTTGTGCAACTCCGCGACTCAAGATTACCTGATGACCATCGATCTGCTCCATATAAGGATCCTCACCGTTGAAAATAAAATTCCCGCTCACTTGATTTTAAGCCCGAAATGGACTCCTTCTGTGTGTTGCGTTTGGCGCTCATGACTGGGGCCTTTGAATAAAACACATTTAATGGGTTTTTTAAACCCCATTTCTACGCATTTACACCAAGGGCGTGAAATCGGAGAGAAACACCCCCTTGCAAGAATTGGCGCTAACATTAGGCTCCATGGGGCATAGAGTCATCCCTATGATGCTCTAAGAACTCCTTCTACAGTTCCATTTGCCTTCTGTTGGGCTATGGAGTCAAGCTCAAAACACCCTGTTTAAAAATACATGTCGATAAGTGAAAATAAAAGATAAACACACATGCTCCAAGGAGCTTATTTATGTATAGTCCTAAACTAATAAATTACTTTACATGGGGCTAGGTGAAAGCAAACTTCCACCATAGCCAATCAAGCAACTTCCTGAATAGAAGTTCCTTCCTTCTGTCGATGATCACAAACAAATGGTGTTATCGTGACAGCAGAACGATTACACTCTTTAACTCCTCCTTACAGGCTAAAGTCAAGATGAAATAGGGCGGCTACAAATTGTGAAGGAAATACAACTCCATGTGTTCCTTCACAGGCTCATAGGACCAGTGGAAAACTCCAAAAAATGGGCAACAGGCAACCTCCTTTGCTACATACTTGTTCACGTGTGGCTGGATATCTCTGGTAAGCACAGGTGGGTGGACAAATGACGTGGTTTGACTGATCTCAGGCAGTGGCTGCTCATTGATTGGCTTTTCGCATTTTGTAAACTGCATCTTCAGCTCCTCCTCCTCTTCTCCATGTCTCTCCCAAGGATCAGATTCATAATCATCATAAATAGGGACCATGGGAAAGCTCTGCTTGTTGTCATGTCAGTCAGAGTCTTCATAGTGATCAAATGTAGGATAATATTACTGCTCAACATCACTAGAATATTCATCAGAAAGGGGTTGCCCTTCATTTCTATGATCAACCTCCAGAATAGTGATCCCATCGAGAATATAACTGTCAAAAATATCCATTTCAAGGATAGTGGTAACTGCTACTTCTGGTTGTTCATACATAAGATTTTTCTCTTAATCCTAGGTAAAAATATATCATGGGAAACCTCTTGAAGGAAAAGAGAATAATCCTCTTCCACAACAATCTTTTCTTTAAAAACTGGAAGGTCTTCGTCATCATAATCCGGGCTACTAGGAACATCTGCTTCAACCCTATATTTAGGGGAGCCATCTACTATAGACAACATCTGCTCTATCAACTCATAATTTTGACAAGAGGCATGTTGATCTTTATGAACATCTAAAAGAACAGATGTATCTGAAATGATGTCAGATGCTTCCGTGCTAGGGCTAACATAATTAATATCATCCAATGCCTCTAGATTTTCATAGCAAATTCTTTCCTCCACAGTAAAATCTTCATCACAAACATGGTCTTCCGTGCCAGCAGAGGCTTTATGAAGCAAAGAAAACTCATCACAACAGTTTTCATACAAACACTTAGCTGGGAAGTAATATTTACAAAATGAATTGAAAGTTGTATGAAAACCTGTCAAAGAATGGATGCTTGCAGTGGGAAGAGATCGAAACCAATCAAGAGCAGCTCGCTTTAATGAATACCTAAAAAGATTAATCTGGACATCTTCATGCATGATATTAAGTCGATGAATAACCTCATGAAAGTCCAGTAAATTCTCAGCTGGTACCTCCAAAATTTTTGCTTGAAATTCAGAGAGGATATCATCCCATTCATCTCTATCAGGTAGTGGATTAGGAAAACCAACTATCTGGGAAAAGTCACAGAAATCCAACCTTTGAGCTAAGATATTTTCCATATCAAATCAGTGGAGTCGTCGACTGATCCTCGGATCATGGAGTCGCTAGGTGAAAGATGTGCAGCTTTGAATGTGTCAGGTATTTTTTCACCATCAAAGGCCAAATCCTGATGTTGTGTCCTCCTAGGAAACTTCTCAAGCTCAGAAAGCAACCACTGAAACCTTCTTTAAAAATATCCTCTAGGTCATCTTTCAGGTGTGCTAAAAGTAGCCACAGTTGAAACAGTGAAATGGAAATAGTGGAGTCACCACAGTGGAGTCACCAGGTGCATAGTAGCAATATTCAAGGGCTCTGATGCCTGATGCACCTTCAGAATTAGAGACTCAATGTCGTTCAATCCCAGAGAAAATATTCAACTTCATCCCCAACAATGGCGCCAGAAATGTTGGCATCAGAAGTCACTCCTTGATTGCAACAGGAGCAGAGCCCAACGCCCATCAGTTTAAATGTCACAATTTGTTGATAAAGGGTGATGAATGGAAGTAAACTCAGAACAATATCGTTCTAACTCAGAAAACTGGGTTGGAATAGCTAAGGAAGGTGAGGGCTTGATCTAATTTAAGCCAGTAATTTTGCATAGTCGTGAGTAAGTGGAGGGAAAAACAAAGGAAATAAAGTCTTCTCTGGACATCCAGTCTTCCAGCAGCCTTTAAAAAGGGGGAAAAGTCACAAATATGAGATCCTCTCAGATCTGAGAAACTTCAAGTAAATTAAGATGCTGCAAAACTAATATAATCAAACATACATTATATAGTCATTACAACACCCGATTGGATCATCCATGCCTAGGCTCTTAAGATTCAGAGGAAAAGGGGGAGGAAGTTGTTGGCTTCCATTAAACAAGAAGTCTCAAATATCAATATATAACCAGGGAACCAAAGGCCTCAATAAAGCTTTACAATTGGGAGCTTAGCTCTACCATCCATCCTCACACAAATACAAAAAATGAGTATATATACTCAGAGAAATTCGCCACCTTCGTAGAAGGAAGGTAGTTGAGACATCAAAGTCCAAATTAGCATGTGCGGGCTCCTATGCTCAGATGAGGACATCAGATCAGCATGGCTTCTTTAGGAAAACCTGCACATAGGATGATCTTGGGCAGAATTCCTACCAGAACCTCCATGTCTTACATTTAAGGAGTTAGACAAGGTTTCAACCACCTCTTCCTACATTCATTTACCTCTAGCAAGGATCAGGATCGAGGCCGAGTTGAATTGGCACCTGGAGAATGCGGTGACACCTCCTGCAGCTAAACCCAACGCTTTGGCCCTTTGCGCAGCTCTTTCTATCAGCCCAAGTGACCACGGGTCGTGACCCTGCGCCTATATTCAAAGGTGCTTTTCGCATTTTGTGTTTTGGTGATTCCGGATGAAATGGATGAGAGACCCCGTGTCTTTTGAATTCCTGGTAGCCGGAATGCCGAAACGGCTAATCATTTCGTGTTTTGGAGTTTCCCAATGCAATGGAAGAGCGAGCCCCTGTCTTTCAAAGTCCCGGTAGCTGAAATGCCGAAACGGATAATCATTTCGGGTTTCGGAGTTTCCCAATGCAATGGATGAGAGACCCCATGTCTTTTGAAGTCCTGGTAGCCAGAATGCTGAAACGACTAATCATTTTGCGTTTCGTAATTTCCCAATGCAATGGAAGAGTGACCCCCTATCTTTCAAAGTCATGGTAGTGCCGAAACGGCTAATCATTTCGCATTTCGGAGTTTCCCAATGCAATGGATGAGAGACCCTGTGTCTTTTGAAGTCTCGGTAGCCAGAATGCCGAAACGGCTAATCATTTCACATTTCAGAGTTTCCCAATGCAATGGAAGAGAGAACCCCTGTCGTTCAAAGTCCTGGTAGCCGAAATGTCGAAACGGCTAATCATTTCACGTTTCTAAGTTTCCCAATGAAATGGATGAGAGACCCCATGTCTTTTTAAGTCCCAGTAGCCAGAATGTGGAAACAACTAATCATTTCACATTTCAGAGTTTCCCAATGCAATGGAAGAGTGACCCCCTGTCTTTCAAAGTCCCAATAATGCCGAAACGGCTAATCATTTTGCATTTCGGAGTTTCCCAATGCAATGGATGAGAGATCCCATGTCTTTTGAAGTCCTAGTAGCCAGAATACCAAAACGGCTAATCATTTTGCGTTTCAGAGTTTCCCAATGCAATGGAAGAGCGACCCCCTGTCTTTTGAAGTCCCGATAGCCAAAATTGTGACCAAGCCTGATCAGGTGCCATATGTCCCGACTAGATCAGATGACCACGATCATTTCATGACTTTGGCCATAAGAGATGAGCCCATGTGCTAAACCTCGTGCAACTCCGCAACTCAAGCTTACCTATTGACCATCGATTTGATCCATCTATGGATCCTCATCGTTGAAAACAATAATGCCCACTGGCTTGATTTTAAGCCCGAAATGGACTCCTTCTGTGTGCTGCGCTTGGTGCTCATGACTGCGGCCTTTGAATAAAACGCATTTGATGGGGTTTTTAAACCCCATTTCTACGCATTTACACCAAGGGCCTGAAATCAAAGAGAAACACCCCCTTGCAAGAATTGGCGCTAACACATAGCATACTACATGGCCATTCTGACTCAAGACTCCATTGATCCCTTCCTTGCATGCATCTATGCACACAACAAAGTCTACATCTGGATCAACAATTCTTAAAATCAACACACTTGTTAACAAATTCTTCAATTGTCAGAAATTCCTTGCACAATATGGTGTCCATTCAAATCACACAACTTTCTTATGTCGGGATGTAATTGGATGTGCAATATGTGAGAAACCTTCAATAAATATTTTGCAGTACCCTACAAGCCCCATAAATGATCTCACTTCTACGACATTTCTTGGTGTCGGCCATTCCTTAATGGATTTTATCTTCGCTAGGTCCACAACTATTCCTTCTTTTGAAATAATATGACCCAAGTAAAGAATTTGTCGCTGATAAAATGAAAATATCCTTGCACCTCACTTGGTGATATCTAGATATGAGATCTATCTTGGAAAATATCCTTTCACCTCTCAACTGATCAAACATGTCATATATCCTTGGCAAATAATACTTTTTCTTTATTGTTACTCTGTTCAACTAGCTGAAGTTGATACAAAGTCTCAACGTACCATCCTTCTTCTTCATGAACAAAATTGGTGCACCCCAAGGAGACACACTTGGGCATACATACCCCTTATTCAGAAGCTCTTCAAGTTGCATCTGCAACTCCTTTAGTTCTGGTGTACTCATCCTATAAGGAGTCTTGGACATGGGTGTTTCTCCCAGCATCATATTAATAGATAATTCAATATATCTTTTTGGAGGCATTTCTGATATCTCTTTAAAGACATCCTTGTACTCTTTCAGTACTGCGTAGTCTTCCACACTTGGCACTTTATCCTTAGATGACTCTTCCATGTGCGATGTGAATACTTGACAAACTTTCCTGTAACTTTTCTTCAGCAGCAACGCTAAAACTTCTTTGATAGTCACAACTATCGAAATTCCTTGAAATAATCTCAAATTTACTTGGTCATCTAGGAAAGTAAATTCCTTATTATAACAATCTAGGACAACATGATGCTTATCCAACCAATCCATACTAATGAGGAAATCATACAATCCCAAAGGTATAATATTCAAATAAACCTTCATCTACAGCCCATTCATATCCATTGGACATGCCTTAACCATCTCATTAATTCTCCTCTTTTCTTTTGTAGCTAACTGCACCAACCAAGGTTTTCCCAGCTTGCTTCTCGATAGATGGAATGTTTCCACCATCTTAAGATCTAGATAACTATGACTAACTCCTAAATCTATTAAAATATCAATGGCTTGGTCATTAATATTACCTTCCACCTTGATCATGTATGATTGGAACTCGGCTTGTTTGTTATCTAGCACTACGTAAATCCTTGACATGTTTCTACCTGTGTCCTCCACTATCGCATCTTGTTGAACACTTTGTGCAATCCTTGCTTTATAACCTCTTTGAGGAAAATATCTGCACATATGATTTCTTCCACAAACCCAACACTCCATAGGTTGTTGGATCACGTTGTCATTGATTCCAATGGTGTGATTGATTGATGTCATTAATTGATGTCCAATGATTGATTGATGCTAAAGGATTGATGATTGATGTAATGTAATGTGTATTGTTCTTGATGAAGATGGATCAATGAGTTGTAATTAACATGATGAAGATGGATAGATGTGGTTTCATTGGTATATGATGCATTGTTGGAAAAATGTATATATGACTCATTATTGTCTTATCATGGTTGATAAAGTGCACAAATGGATGAACTCCAAAGTGGTCCCCTTATGGTGAAAGCCCTCACGAGAAGACACTTTGCAGATTGAGTTATCCTAAAAGAATGGTTGGAGGACCCATGCTTGTATGTGGAATAATGAGATGAAGATAAATGAAGTTGTTGGTGAAACTATCCTAGATGGTTAGTACTTGTCATGCCATTTTCGGTGGTATGTGGAATGTCACATAACTCCTCACGGTTTGAGAGTTATGGCCTTACGAAGTTGGAGGACCCTCACATGTTGGATTCAAACCCCAAAAGGTCAAAGAAGTCAAAGTTCTTGAAAAGAAGAAATAATTATTTAAATGATAAAGTAAAGTGACAAAGTCAAGTTGGATTATTTAAATAATAACGCGAAGTGAGAAAATCAAGAAATGATAAAGTAAGGTGACAAAATCAAGAAGAAATATTTAAATGATAAAGTATTGGAGAACTTTCTATTTATGGAAAGTGGTTAACCCTAAAATAAGGAAATTAGGTTAAGTGACCTAGAAATGGGTTAAGTGACCTAAAAAATGGGTTAAGTGACCTAGAGGATGAAAGTATAAATAAGATAGCAATGGTCTCTTGTAAAACATCCCTTTGTGGATCAATGGAGAGATTATTGTGAGAATATATTTTGGAGTATTAATGGAGAGCTTCTTGTAGAGCATCTATGGTGTGGATCTCTTGAGCATGTGTTGAATATCTATTCTGAGAGAGAGGAGATCGGGAGGATCTCACAGACGCATTGAAGTTTTGGCAAGTCTAAGATCATCACGGTGAAATTCTCAGAATTACAGAAAAACCCTATTTTCTAGTTCGTACGCGGGTTGTCTGTGTATAGGGTGTGTATACGCGAGTTGTCTGTGTACAAGGTGCATACAGTACGCGGGTTGTATGTGTACAGGGAGCGTACAGTGGATAAAATCATGGATATTTGTGGTTGAGCTAATGACAAGTTGTTGAAGACTGAAGCAGGTTCCAGATCTACATTCTATGGGCTCTGATCTGTCACTGAGACACTGGTATGGTTACATTATTGTCTTGATGGATAGTATGGCTTGTTTTGTTGTGAATGCTTAGGGAATTCTTGGTATGGTTGTTGTGATGTGTTTTATGTTGTTTGATGGAGTGAGCAATACTCTTATGATTCAATTGTGATATGATTGTTATGGTATACTAGTTGCTTATACATGATTGAGTTAGCATTCATATTGATTGGTTGTGGAGCGTAGGTAATCTATTGGAGATATTGGATTTGTTGTGACTGGTTGGTGGTCAGTTTGGACAGTGAGAGATAGAAGAGAATGATAAATTGGTTGCAAAATATCTAATTTAATCTTGAAGGATAAACCCTAATAGCTCAGAAAGTATACACAGGTTATTGCATACCCTGGACATGTACATACGCAAGCTATAGTGAACTAGGGTGCGTACACATGCGGGCTACACTACTGACAGGTCATGTACCTGTTGCAAATTGATATTTGTTGAGGATTGTTGCCTCATCTATGTTGGTGTTGAGGATGCAAGCTGAGTCTTGCATTATAGAGTTGGTGCACTTGTAGAGTTGTACTCTATTCAGTTTTTCTTGAAAAACCCCAAGGATTGTAGTCCGTAATAAAAAGAAAATTGTGCATACATCTTGTGTTCTTTGTGTTCCTTGTGGTGATGACTTATTGATGATATATTGTTGATATAAGTTGTTGATATGTGTTCACATGTAACTGGTTAGAAATGACAACAATGGGTAATGAATAAATGTTGAATGCTAACTAATGAGTTTTGTGTAAGAGACAAGTTTTGGGAAAAATATCTCCACACTCATTCACCCCCCCCCCCTCTAAGTGTGGTAGGTGTGTCCTGTTATCACTCCAGGAAACTCTTCTAGGTTGCATCTCAAATATGCTTGGTAACTTAATTATTCTTGTAATGGTTAACTCAATGATGTATGTGGGGTTGGATCAAGATGAATATCTAACTCGTTGGATTGTATACTCAAGACTGTCTAATCTTATTCAAACAATGCAAGGCCTTCAAGAGCTATTATCGGATAGGTAGTGTATCAAATAGAACAGAAACTAATCACATCAACCAGAACATATATATATACATATGATGGGTCAAGAAACTAGTATGATTACTTATGATCCTTTTCTCACTAATCAGATGGTTAGATGACAGTCACCTATGGACTATGTAAACACAGAAAAAGAACTGAGTTCAACTCATAAGCATAAGAAAAAAGGGAGAAGAAGATCTGACAATATCAATGAAGGAAGCTTGCAGGATGAATATATTATAGAAAGGGTCTCTATTACAAATGCAACATAGTTTAGAACTCAAAATCAAACCCTTGGTTCCTCAAAAGCTTATGGATTTATAGCCTTTACATCAGATATCTAGATCCTAGAAAACTGGATCAAATTTACTTGAAATAGAAAGTCAAAAATGGATACAAGAGAATAGGACCCTCACATGTTGGCTTGACGCCCCAAAAGGTCAAAGAAGTCAAAGTGCTTGAAAGGAAGAAATCATTATTTAAATGATAAATTAAAGTGACAAAGTCAAGGTGGATTATTTAAATAATAAACAGAAGTGACACAATCAAGAAATAATAAAGTAAGGTGACAAAATCAAGAAGGAATATTTAAATGATAAAGTATCGAAGAACTTTCTATTTATGGAAACGGGTTAACCCTAAAATAAGGAAATTAGATTAAGTGACGTAGAAATGGGTTAAGTGACCTAAAAAATGGGTTAACTGACCTAGAGGATGAAATTATAAATAAGATAGCAATGGTCTCTTGTAAAACATCCATTTTGTGGATCAATGGATAGCTTCTTGTGAGAATATATTTTGGAGTATTAATGGAGAGATTCTTGTGAGAGCTTCTTGTAGAGCATCTATGGTGTGGATATATTGAGCATGTGTTGAAGATCTATTCTCAGAGAGAGGAGATCGGGAGGATCTCATGGATGCATTGAAGTTTCGGAAAGTTTGAGATCATGACAGTGGAATTCTCAGAATTACAGAAAAACCCTATTTTTTGGTGCGTACGCGGGTTGTCTGTGTATTGGGTGCGTATACACGAGTTGTCTGTGTACAAGGTGCGTATAGTATGTGGCATATCTATGTGTAGGGAGTGTACAGTGGATAAAATCATGGATATTTGTGGTTGAGATGATGAAAATATATTGAAGACTGAAGAAGGTTCCAAATCTGCATTCTATGGGCTCTTATCTGTCACTGAGACACTGGTATGGTTAATTTATTGTCTTGATGGATAGTATTTCTTGTTGTGTTTTGAATTCTTAGGGAATTCTTGGTATGGTTGTTGTGATGTGGTTTATGTTGATTGATGGAGTGATAAGTACTCTTGTGATTCAATTGTGATATGATTTCTATGGTATACTAGTTACTTATACATGATTGAGTTAGGATTCATATTGATTGGTTGTGGAGCATGAGTAAGCTATTGGAAATCTTGGATGTGTTGCGACTAGCTGTTGGTCAGTTTGGACAGTGAGGGATAGAAGAGAATGATAAATTGGTTGTAGAGGATCTAATTTTATCTTGAAGGATAAACCCTAATAGCTCAGAAGGTATACGCAAGTTGTTGTATACCCTGGCCACGTACATACACAGGCTGTAGTGAAGCAGGGCGCGTACACACATGGGCTACACTAGTGACAGGTCGCGTACCTATTGCAAATTGATATTTGTTGAGGATTGTTGCCTCATCTCATTTGGTGCTGAGGATGTAAGCTAAGTCTTGCATTATAGAGCTGGTGCACTTGTAGAGTTGTACTCTATTCAGTTGTTCCTGAAAAACCCCAAGGATTGTAGTCCATAATAAAAATAGAATTGTACATACATCTTGTGTTCTTTTTTTCCCTTGTGGTGATGACTTATTGATGATATATTGTTGATATATGTTGCTAATGTGTTTTCACATATAACTGGTTAGAAATGATAGCAATGGGTAATGAGTCAATGTTGAATGCTAACTAATGAGTTTTGTGTAAGAGGCAAGTTTTGGGAAAAATATCCCCACACTCATTCACCCCCTCCCTGGTCTAAGTGTGGTAGGTGTGTCCAAAAATTGGTATCATAGTGGGCCTTCACTACAAGCCTTAACAAGATTGAAGGAGATCCATAGACACACAAATGGATGATGAAGTTCCAATCCTTGATGAGGAAAACTGCTCTACTTAGAGAATAGAGATGAGATTACATTTGAAGACAATGGGAGGAGCAATTTGGAAGGCAGCCATTGGTGGATCAGTTCCTTTGAAGAACAAGTCAAAATTTTCATCTCAAAGAGAAGGAAAGAAGAATGATGCATTGGCTCTCAAGACCATTCTTAGTGGACTCTCAAGCCCTATCAAAGAAAGCATGGAACAATGCACTTATGCCAAGGATATATGGCTAAAGATAGAGGAGAGATATCAAAGCAAGAAGGAGAAGGAAGATATTGAAGACCACTCCATCAAGACTATCAAAGGTTAATAATCATCAAAAACTCTTGAATGCATTATTTCTAAATGTGATCTTGAAAACATTTCAAATGAAGACAAAGAATCAAGTGATGATGTTAGCACAAATGAAGATCTTGAAGACATTTCAAATAAATGCAAAGAA
Source organism: Picea engelmannii (assembly GCA_009831015.1). Classification (NCBI taxonomy): domain Eukaryota; kingdom Viridiplantae; phylum Streptophyta; class Pinopsida; order Pinales; family Pinaceae; genus Picea; species Picea engelmannii. The sequence continues at coordinate 837,311 of ML776799.1, forward strand.
TCATGTGATAATGTTGGCAAAAAGGAAGATCTTGAAGATACTTCAAATAAAGGTAAAGAATCTCCAAAGACTCTTGATTGCAATAATTCAAAATGTGATGATGTTGAATTTTTCTCTAGAAGTGAGGAAGAAAATCTAGAAGCAGTTTGGATAAAATCAATTGATTGTTATCCCATGGAAGAAGTAGAGGAAAAACTATTGGAGCTTAAAGAGAAAGTTGAAAGAGGTCTATATGAATATAGAAATGAACACTATTATATATACTATAGTTATCTTTTAGATAAGAATAAAAATTTTCTCAAGAAGAGTCAAAGGCACATCTTGAAGTTAAAAGAAATGCTCAAAGAACTAGAATAAAGTAGTAAGACTCAATTAGAGGAAAAGGAAGAAGATGTCACAAGACTAAAGAATGAAAACGAAGATATGAAGGTAGATGATGAGATTAGCAAAAGTTTTGAAACTATTATTCATCTCAAGACCCAAATTGAAGAAGCCAAAAGGGTAGAAGAACTATTGAAGGATCAAATACATGAAAAGGAAGAGTCATGTCATAAGTTAGAAGATGAAGTTGTTGACCTTAGAAAGAAAGTAGAGAATTCAAACAAATTCTTGAATAGCTCAAGAATATTGGATGAAATCTTGGAAAGTCAAAGATCACCATGTGATAAATCAGGACTTGGATACAAAGAAGAAGCTACACATGTTGAAGCAAGCACCTCAAAGAAGCATGAGGTAAGTCCATCAAAGAAGGAAGACAATGTTGCAAAGCAACCATCTACACAAGGCAAGGAAAATATCAAAATAACAAAGCAAGGAAGACATCAAGAATCTATCTTTGGGACACCAAAGCAATGGTATGAAAGTATTTTTCATGGGCATTGTTATTCATGTAATGATTATGGTCACAAAGCTTTTGAATGTAGATCTTATGAAAGGATATATAATGGAAGATTTCATAACACCATAAGGTGTTGAATATGTGATAAAGTAGGACATATTGTTGTTCACTGTAATTCCATAAGATGCTACAATTGTAGTGGATTTGGCCACAAATCCTAGGAGTGTTGGAACACAAGAAAAAATTCCATGATGAGGACTTCACATAGCATGGCTAGAAGAAGGAATGAGGTAAGAAAGGGAGACATATTTGAAAATATGGATGCTCAGAGCTCAATTTTTGAGGAATAGAGACATCTAAAGAAGTGGATGAAGAAGACAGTGCAGCCAGAACGGAATGAACGACTGAAGGGAAGTTCAAAAGTGTCATCTACTGAGGCATACATGGGTGACAGTGGTATCAGTCGCATACATACACAAGCTGACCTTGTATAGGTCGCATACATACGTGAGTTGTCTGTGCAACAGGCCGTGTATATGTGAAAAAATCTTGGGAAAAAGGTTATGCACATGGGTTGCAACTTGATGTGATGATATAACTCTGTGATGCAGGGTCTGACATGGTTTATTGCAGGTTATGACACTGTTTGCTGCAGGTTTTCATGATTCTATATTGGATTATGTAAGGTGATGATGTAAAATAAAATCTTGGGTGCATGGCACTAACCCATGAGTATGGATTGATGCATTTTATGTTGAAGAACAATGTTGGTTATGACAGTGAAGTTATGACACCTTGGTTATGTGATATATCTTGATGATGTATTGGAAGCTTACTTGTTGAAAATCTTGATGCATGCATTTAGCATATGGATGGGCTACACATTGGGACATGTGTTTGGTGAGTTGATGAGGTGATCATGTTGTACATAATTGATGATTCATATCTTGATCTATAATTGATACATGTTTGGTACACTCATAGATGGCATATGCTTGATGATACTACACCATTGGTTCTACTTGATTAGAAAAAAAATTGGTATTTGTTTGAGATACATGATTGTGGCACTTGGTTCATGATGGAGACATATCATGAGTGATATGGCACATGCTTAAAATATTGGTAGATGCACATGGTTGGCATATTGGTAGATGCACATGGTTGGCATATTGGTAGATGCACATGTTGGCATATTGATAGAGGCATATGATTGATACATTCCATGGATGATATCTTTTGGCACATTGCATGATGTTGATGTACATAGGTGTTGTGCATGATGAGCACACATTTTTTTACAGGATGTACTTGGTTGATATTTTTCTCATGATTCTTTATTTCATTGTTGACATATATTTTTATTCATGATGCTTGGTATGGCATGAGTTTGATGCATGAACAGGTCCAAGGATCGTTATATGGTAGCACATTGTTCATATTGCAGAGAATATAAAAGAGACATACCCATATGGGGAGTCATTCATCTTCCCATGATTCTAGTAGGATATATTTATCAGATGCATACCTAGAAAAGAGCCCTATATTTGAAGAAAGAGCATAGAAGCATAATTCCAAGGGGAGAAATGGTCACAAGAGGAGTATGTTTGATGTATCTTCAGCATTACATCAGAGTGTTATCCCTTGTTCAAAAGGGGAGAGATTATTCAAAGGAAGATCAAAGGCACTCATACAGGGGGAGTGGCCCCAAGGAAAGTTCAAGCAGGGGGAGCAACCCCAAGAGGAGAATGGCCCTTTTCCATTGATGTCAAAGGGCGAGAGATAGCCACATTGATGTGATTGATGATTATTGATTGGGAGAGATAGTCACATTTACTATTGATATAGAGCATACCTTATCTACATGTTGACATCAATAATTGGTAATTTGTGTTGACATCAATCTTGGTATTGCCATCAATGCCAAAGGGGGAGATTGTTGGATAATGTTGTCATTGATGCCAATGGTGTGATTGATTGATGTCATTAATTGATGTCAAGTGATTGATTGATGCCAAAGGATTGATTGATTGATTGATGATTGTTGTAATGTAATATGTATTGTTCTTGATGAAGATGGATCAATGAGTTGTAATTGACATGATGAAGATGGATAGATGTGGTTTCATTGGTATATGATGCATTGTTGGAAAAATGTATAGATGACTCATTATTGTCTTATAATGGTTGATAAAGTGCACAAATGGATGAAATCCAAAGTAGTCCCCTTATGGTGAAATCCCTCATGGGAAGACGCTTTTCGGATTGATTTATCCTAGAAGAATGGTTGGAGGACCCATGATTGTGTATGGAATAATGAGATGAAGATCAATGAAGTTGTTGGTGAAACTATCCTACATTGTTAGTACTTTTCATGCCATTTCCGGTGGTATGTGGAATGTCACATAACTTCTCACGGTTTGAGAGTTATGGCCTTACAAAGTTGGAGGACCCTCACATGTTGGCCTAAAGCCCCAAAAGGTCAAAGAAGTCAAAGTGCTTGAAAAGAAGAAATCATTATTTAAATGATAAATTAAAGTGACGAAGTGAAGGTGGATTATTTAAATAATAAAGAGAAGTGAAAAAATCAAGAAATGATAAAGTAAGGTGACAAAATCAAGAAGGAATATGTAAATGATAAAGTATTGGAGAACTTTCTATTTATGGAAATTGGTTAAACCTAAAATAAGGAAATTAGGTTAAGTGACCTAGAAATGGGTTAAGTGACCTAAAAAATGGGTTAAGTGACCTAGAGGATGAAAGTATAAATAAGATAGAAATGGTCTCTTGTAAAACATCATTTTTGTGGATCAATGGAGAGCTTCTTGTGAGAATATCTTTTGGAGTATTAATGGAGAGCTTCTTATAGAGCATATATGGTGTGGATATCTTGAGCATGTTTTGAAGATCTATTCTGAGCGAGAGGATATCGGGAGGATCTCATGGATGCATTGAAGTTTCGGCAAGTCTGAGATCATGACGGAGAAATTCTCGGAATTACAAAAAAACCCTATTTTATGGTGCATACACGGGTTGTATGTGTATAGGGTGTGTATACACGAGTTGTCTATGTACAAGGTGTGTACAGTACACGGGTTGTCTGTGTACATGGAGTGTAAAGTGGCTAAAATCATGGAGATTTGTGGTTGAGCTAATGACAAGTTGTTGAAGACTGAAGCAGGTTCCAGATCTGCATTCTATGGGCTCAGATCTGTCACTAAAACACTAGTATGGTTACATTATTGTCTTGATGGATAGTATTGCTTGTTGTGTTGTGAATGCTTAGGGCCTTCTTGGTATGGCTACTGTGATGTGGTTTATGTTGGTTGATGGAGTGAGCAGTACTCTTGTGATTCAATTGTGATATGATTGTTATGGTATACTAGGTTCTTATACATGATTGAGTTAGCATTCATATTGATTGGTTTTGGAGCATGAGTAAGCTATTGGAGAGCTTGGATGTGTTGTGACTGGTTGGTGGTCAGTTTGGATAGTGAGAGACATAAGAGAATGATAAATTGGTTGCAGAGGATCTAAGTTAATATTGAAGGATAAACCCTAATAGCTCAGAAGGTATATGAAGGTTGTTTTATATCTTGGTCGCGTACATACGTGGGTTGTAGTGAACCAGGGTGTGTACACATGTAGACTGCACTACTGAAAGGTCGCGTACCTGTTGCAGATTGATATCTATTGAGGATTGTTGCCTCATCTCATTTGGTGCTGAGCATGTAAGCTGAGTCTTGCATTATAGAGTTGGTGCTCTTGTAAAGTTGTATTGTATTCAGTTGTTGTTGAAAAAACCCAAGGATTATAGTCTGTAATAAAAAGAAAATTGTACATACATCTTGTGTTCTTTGTGTTCCTTATTGTGATGACTTATAGATGATATATTGTTGATATATGTTTCTGATATGTGTTCACATATAACTGGTTAGAAATGACAGTAATGGGTAATGAGTAAATGTTGAATGCTAACTAAAGAGTTTTGTGTGAGAGAAGTTTTGGGAAAAATATCCCCACACTCATTCACCCCCCCCCCCTCTAAGTGTCATAGGTGTGTACAACATATACCATGACTTTTTTCCCACTGTTTCCAACATTCTAGGCTTTTGAAAATTCATCTTTCTTTGTGCATTATTTATGAAAAATGGTGGATTAACTCCCTTCTTCCTCTGTTCCACCTTAATTTTCATCTTGTCTTCACAAGACTTTTTGGAAAATCGACCTTCCCCTTTGTTGCTCATAAAGACACTTAGCGCGCCTTATGGTTTCTTCCAATGTCTTAGGTTCATAATAATATATATTTTCACTGATAAATTAGGGAAACCCACTCAAATATATTTGAATATTCACTTGTTCATCCTTGATAAAAGGAACATAATTCAGTAGTTCTAAAAATATTCTTTTGTACTCGTCAATTTTCCTACTCCCAAGCTTGACTTAGAAGAACTCCCTCATTTTCCTATCATAATACCGCTTTGTTAAGTAGTTATTTTGGAAATACCTCTTGAATTCTCTCCAAGTCACTTTATTCTCATCAATGTGTTGTACTTTCACATACCGATCCCACCACATTGATTCATTTCCTTTTAATTGATAGATAACAATTCTCCCTTCTGCTTGCACAAAATAGTTATGTAGTTGGAAGTAATTTATCATACCCAACAACCAGGTCTCTGCATATTCACAGGAATTGAGCTACTGTGTGCTTTCCTAAAAGAATGCTTATCAACACTTCTTTCTTCTCTTTTTTTCTCATCATGAAACCTGTGAATTATTTACCTACTTATCTTTGTCTCCTTATCCATATTCTTTTCTATTATATCCAGAATTTGCATCAATTGGACATTGAAGTCATATTGTTGATCCTTGTCTCTCATAAGCCTTTCAATATCATCCTTATAGCTTTGAACATCTTTCTGCAATACTTTTACAATTTCTACCAAGTTCATGTTCTCCCCCTTGGATTTTGTACCATCATCACCCAAAACGACATACATATCCCCAAACTCATCATCAGTACTATAATTCCTTTATGCATCTTCCACTCTTTTAACATTCTACACTAACTCTGTCCTTCTCTATTCACCGAAAGTTATGCAAAATGTGTAGGCAATTAAGATTTGTTAGATGATTTCATGCAACAACTAAATGAAAACTATGAACTATTTTGTCATAATCCTTTCTCTTGGATTTATTGGATGGCATTAATATCCCAAACTCTAGTGTGCACACCCACACATCATTGTCTTTGTGCACATCATAACTCTATATCGCACACTAATGGTATTCCACGCAAACTAAACTCTGCACTGTGTGACACCAATTCTTAATGCACCCATATATCCATGTGAAGCTTTGGACCATACAAGTCCAATGTTGAACCAATAGCCATGATACTAGAATGTAACATCCCCATCCACCCAGGTTGGGCCATGTCACTCAACCTCGACCGTTGTAACGTACCCAGTCCCCCACTGAGTCCTGTTATCACCTAACACATGCTCTAAAACTACCAAACTGCAACCATCCTAGCATACCACTGAGAAATGTTATAGTAGAATTGCACTGCCTGAAGTCTACTTTAAACTCAATCCACACAAATATCACTTGAAGTAGTGCGCTCGACCAAAACCTAAGTCATGTCACGAAACTTATCACAGGGGAAGCAACAATTTCTTTTAATACAACCTTAAGTCGTGAAAATAAATTAGGACTATGTGCACCAATTTCATGCACTATCATATTGTTCACACATCACAACCCCATGCACAACCATATCAGCATCATGCGCCAACTTAGATTTCCCTGTGTACAGAGTCTAATTCTCTGTCTATACACACAAATACCTAGTATCTTGATAGACAAACTACAATCTCGTGTACCCGACCACTCAATCCTTTTCTTGCTTAATCATAACCAAAATCACCAGGTTAACATAGCAGGAAAACCTCATCATATAAGATATATCCATGCATAACTACAAATATTGGCTATATGCATCATAATTACAGGTGCAAGCATCATTAAACAGAATAGCAACAAATACTTATATGAAACAACATACAAGAATTAACCATGTCAAACATAGATAAACAAGAACATAGTAAACAAGAAAAGCACATAAAGAACACTTATCTTTTATGAAAACTGCCAACTATGGCCTTGCCTTTGATGTTCCTTCCAACCATAGATGTTGTTTCTGATAAATGTTCAGCAATAGGTCACCCCCGAGTTGGAGCTCGACTCCACTAGGAAAAAAGGTCCTATCGACAAGCTATAGTCTGAAACTCAACAAAATTTCCTAGTCCTAAGTGCCCACTGCTGCATTTATCCCACATTCCCTCATTCCCCATGCACCTATCACACCTAAGGAAGTGTGCCCCTTCTCTTCTCACCAGTCCCTCGGCTTCCCCACTTCCCTTCCCAGGGTTACCATCAATAGTCTAGACAAGAATTCTCTGAGCCCTGTGACTAATGCCCAACGCACTAGGAAACAATTCCCATCAAAATGCTCTCACCTGGAGAGTTTTCTCACGGGTATAGAAACCACTCCACAACAACCAATCTCTCACCCAGAGAGACTGCTCATGGTCTGCCAATCCGACTCCTCAACGGTATAATTTTGGTTATAGCCCCACAACTCCCTGCAAGCTTCTCTAGGAAGATAGGGTAATAATCATATTTTCCATATAGTCTGAACCCCTACTCCTCATGAGAGATTTCCACATGAATAATGATCATAATCCCCCAAAAATACACAAATGACAACAATATATATTGCATTCCTTCCACTTGACACTTTTCACCTAGAAAAGAAGCTTTAAATTACTTGGTGACCCGTTCCCTACCCTTGAGAACTTAGGATAAAATAATAAATCTGACATTTACACTTTTCTTGGAAATATTATAAAATATTCCCCAAAACTTGCAACTCACCCCCCTTTTTCCCTTTTTCAGTGGAGTAGGCGCCCCATCTCTTTTCATCTAAGTCGATTAGCACACAACAATGCAATATTATATTAATATTCATTATTGTATTTACATGGATAGGCACACTAGCCTATTTACATCTAGTCTCATCAACCTCGTAATCACATAGGCTCTTCGGCCTCAAAACATAAACATGCATTCCCACGTACTATCCCAAATATGCGCAAAACAGTGCAATGTGCACACTTGCCCAGGCGCGCAAAACACATAGACTCTACACCTTGTCTTTTTTAACACCTTTCCACGCACTACTCTATTGTGTGCAACACCAAAATCAGGTGTCCTTGGCTCACTAGCCTAAATGTTCATTGCATTTACACTTGGTACCAATTAGACTCATGAGACTTTATGTATAATTAAAAAGGGTTCCAGACTAGGGACACTACATCTCCACACACTCTATGATATGAAATGTCACAATGAGCTCTCTCCTTTATATACAATCCTTAGGGGGCACCATAGAAGCCCCTCCACAATTCAACGTCAAATTAGGCTTTCCTTGTGGGTGTGAAGCCCCAACACAAGCCCACAAATCCCATAACCAAACCCATGAAGCCCCCACTCAAATCCAAGGGGGTTTTCACCAAACTGAAAGTGTGATGTGGTGCCCACAACTATTTCCTCATGCCCAACACCTAGGTTCATGTGAGAATACCTATTGGAAGCTACAAAAAATCAACAAGTATACCACCAAATGTGCATTCTTATAGGCACCATTTTGCAAAAAATAATGAAATCAAAAATATCATTCATGAAGTGTTGGGGTTGGATTCATACATCCCAATACCATCCCCTACCCATCACTAGTGGTTATGATATTAAAGAAGGAAGGTAATTGTCACATGTGTCCTCATTTTTGGGTGATATTCAATAAGTTAACTCTAAAATAAAAAATCCCCATTCTAGTTATTGATGATCTCTTGGATGAACCTCATGGAACCAAGTTTTTCACTAAACTTTACCTTTGTTCTAGATACCACCAAATATGACTGAAATGTGAAGACATCCCTAACACAACTTTTCACATACAAGAAGGTCATTATGAGTTTGTAGTGATTCCCTTTGTCCTTTCCAATGATCCATATACCTTCCACAACCTCACAACAAAAAAAGTGTGACCCTTCCTCCATAATTTTGTTATGGTATTCCTTGATTATATATTTATATACAACAGAAACTAATATTCCAACATAGATAATGTTGATAGAGCCTTGCAACTCTTGTTGGACCACCGATTGATCTTAAAACATTCTAAATGTTCTTTTGGGGATTTAAAGGTTGAATAATTAGGTCACATTGATAGTTAGGATGGAGTATAAGTAGATCCCAAGAATGTTGCACCTATAAAAAATTGGCCCTACCCCAAGATGTTGAAGCACATGTGAGGTTTCTTATGACTTACAAGCTACTATAGGAAGTTTGTAAAAATTATGGAAAAAAATGCTACTCCCTTAACGTCACTGCTAAAAAAGAATGCCTTTGTATGGAGTGAGGCAGCTGAGTAAGCATTCTCAACTTTAAAGGATGCCATGTGCAATATTCTAGTATTAGTATAAGTTTCATATTTTACTTAGAATTGTTTCCTTGAATGTGATGCCTTGAGTAGATTTCCTGGAGTGGTTTTGATGTAAGAAGGGAAACCCTTGGCATTCACCAGTAAGAAATTATGCGATCATAACTTGGGTAAATCGATGTATGATAAAGAGATTATGGCCATCATTAATGTAATGGATACCTTACGCCCATATATCATATGGATGTATTTCTAGATCAAGACTGGCCATCATAGTCTTAAGTATTTTCTTGAACAAAAATTATCATCACTAGAGTAGCATAATTGGGTCACAAAGATGTTGGGGTATGATTATAAGATTATGTATAAGAAGGTTAAAGAAAATGTGATGGTTGATTATTTATCTAGGAAATTTGAGGAGGATGGATCCTTCTTTGGATTATCTTTACTCATTATAGGTTGGCCCAAGAAATTCCATCAAGAATGGATGGAAAATGACACTATAGTTCAATTCATCCAAAGGATTTAGGAATATTTGTAACACACCTTAGACTCAGTTTTCATCATATGTCACAAAAATCCAACTCTATCACATATGATATTTTCTAAAAATTATTTACTTAACTCATTATGCCTTTGATATCATCAATAATTATTCCCAAGAAGGCTATGATACCCATATGTAATATTATTCCCTGCATATGAAACACTTATGTAGTCCTAACAACTTATAACTCCATGCATAAGCTATGCATAAAACATATTAAAATTAAGAAATATAAACGTGAAAAATAATAGCATGATTAAGCACATTAAATACACATTGCTCAACATAAAAGGCACATAACATAAATAACACTTATCTTTTATGAAATCACCAACTAGATGCATGCCTCAGAGGTTCCACCTAGCCATAAACATTGTTTTTCTAGCACTCTCAATGATAGGTCACCCTCAAACTGGGGCTATGACTCCACCAAGGGAAAAGGATACCTCAGCCAACTAAGGTCTCACAATCAACACCAACAATGGCTAGGCCAAGGTACCAAACTCTAGCAACAATTCCAAACTACATCCATTCATTCCCCATCACCCTGCACAAACCAAGGAAGTGTATCCCCTTCTCTACATTGCAATCCCTCGGGTTGTCCCACTGATCCCTTTCCAGGGATTTAACATAGGTTGGCTAGGAAGTCTTAAAGAATTTTATCTCTAAGAACTCCAGCTGCACTCAGGAGTCTCTAGGAACCCTCTAGATGTCACATCAAGGGAAACTTATCCTACACAATTCTCCCTCCAAGGCTTCAACCTTCCCCAAGGAAACCCAAGGATAATTTGACACCCAAATCCACCTAGGATTCACAGTGTTATAGGGTTATAGTGGCTCACTATCTCACATTCGAGAAAAATGGCAAGAATTAATGATGAGAATGATGGAATGGATGATATTTCCACTAAAACCAAAGTTTAAATATGTGGGTTAGCCTTTTGACAAGTGGCACTCAAATAATCACTTCCACCACCACTTGGGAACTTGTTGTAATATATGGAATTGTAACTCCTCAGATAGAATTTTATGACAGTGTATTGAGCTCCCTACTATAGCAGAAGTTGTGGGTTGGGCAAAGCCTGACCCAACCACAAAAGAAAGTGCTACAACTTTGGGAATCCTACACCCAATGTCACCTCGATGTAGGTCCCGCAGTTAGGGGATGGAAAAGGTCACTCATGGGAGGTGATCCCGAAGACCCTAGGGGGAATGAGAAGGATGAATGGAAGTGTAAGGATAATTCCCCCAAAATATCAAGTGATGGAATGAATGATTGGTTGGAAATAGTAAGTGAAGAGAGGTAAATGGATACCAAGTGAAGAGATAGGTGTCGATGCAGCTATACCTTCCCGAAACATAAGAAAAGACACATTGCAATGCTATGTGTTAGTATGGATAAGAAATTTCAGCTTTATGTCTCTAATTTGCAGCAGCAGATGACAATTTATATCAGCAAAAAAAGAATCCAAACCAGCATATAAAGCACAAGATCAAGTGGCAATATCATCAATGAATTTAGTAATCAATTATGACTTGAGAATAGAACTTTAAGGTTGAATAAATAAAGTTGTTATAAAATGATTTTATGTAGTAAATTATCTTCCTTATGGATGTAGAATTCAACAACATGCAATAGCTAAATCAACCATAGAAAAATCCCCAAAACTAGTTTAAACAGTGCACCCTAGTTATTGGAATTAGTGGCTAAAAAATAGAGGAAAGTTAGGGGCTAGTTAGTGAGATATTAGCACCTAGGGTTAGTGATTTTCTTCAGCCTAATGGCTATAGAAAACAAGTTAGTACAACAATTAGAAATTGTGGAAGAAAAGGGATGCCCTAAGGGAAGAAAAACCCCCAAGGCATCAAGATCATTATCCAAAAGAGAAAGCTTGTAAAGGTTGAAATTTCATGTATCTCCAATGCAAATTAAAAATATGATTAGTGTCTTACTATTGGGTTTATGGGGTCAATGAAAAAGATGTCTTGGATAGGCACTTGGGGGTCTACTCCCTTGTAGTTCCCAAGTGTATCGAAGTCAATCTAGGAAATGTCAAGAGGGTGTACGCCTTTGTACTTATCTTGACACAACCTTGAAAAATATATTTGACCTTGAGAAGCAAACCTTGGATTGAAATGTTTGATCCACAAAGCCCTAGGGGTGTAATCCCTTTTACTTCCTAGGGTTTGCAAAAAAAACCAAGATGACCTTGGAGGGTGTATGCTATTGTATTTCTCCGAGACAAGTTGTAAAAAATGACCTTTCTTCAGCAAGAGAACAAACCTTGGGGAGGTTGTATGCCCTTATACTCCTCCAAGGTTTCTAACCAACAATAATTATCGAAATCAACAAGACAAAAGACAATAAATGCATATTTTCCCTTACAAATTCCACAACAAAGATAGATCAAACCCTAATCTTCCAAGTTAAGTCCATACACATGCATAAGAAAGAGTCTCCAAACATAGTGTATCACTTTTCACCATCAATAGAAAAGATAAACCATAAAAATTACACAAGAGATAGAAAGAGCCAAGAGGGCCAAAAATTTCAGATAAGTGTCCTTCTCCACAAGGGAGAGCTATGTTTGAAATGAGATCTTATGATATCTATTTAAACTAAATGTAGCTAACATAGTTTTTCCACAAATTAAGGAGCAAAACATAGGATTAGGGGTAAAAAACCCTAATCTTCCCCCTTAACAAAGTAATATTAAAAAATTCACTTAAAAATTCACTTTTTTCACAAATAAAACCCTAATTTAGGAGGACGTCACTGCTTTAGGGGACGTTTTTCCACTTTGAGGAAGTTATTGGTGTTGGAGAAGTATGGATAGGCCTCCAAAGGCAACATGTCAAGCATCTAAGCACTCTCATCATGGTGAAGACCCTTCTCATCCCCAAACGTCCATGTGTCAAAAGAGTGGCACCTCACCACCATGCCCTATCCCCCAAGATCATGATGTCAAGCTTAAAAGTGGAACGTTTTTCCCCTCCTGCGAAAATCATTTGGCAAGTAAGGGGTGAGCTAGGTTTTGCAAGTCATCATCAATGCCTTCCAATTCTGATATCTCTCATCTAGTATGTGGTCCCCTGGCATCCAACCTGTGGGCTTGTAGCCCCATGGAGGCCCAAGCTAGGATTTTTCTCCCAAAAATGTCCACCAAATAGGTCCTGCAAAGAAAAATGAACACGCCCTCCAAGTATCTCAAGTCATAACATCATGATAAGTGAATCCAATAAATAAATAATCCGTCTAAGCATGTGCATCAAATATCACTATATCAAACAATTAAAAACTCAAAGACACCATGCCACTTGCCAAGCTTAAATATGGGAGGGTTGACGAGGTGGCCTATTGGGTAGATCTTTCCCTAGGTCAAGGAGAGATTCCAAGAGGTCTCTATCTAAGAAATGTAAAGTCTATGAGGTGGATAAGGTCATGACTCAATGGGAATAGGGCTCATGACATACAAGGGTTCATAGTGTCTCATTCATGTGTGCCTTTGTAGAGGGTGCGTGGTACCTTTGTTTGCAATGCACTTTTTCCAATCCCATCAATTTCCTTTTATCTTTCTTTCTTTATATTTTCTTTCATAATGTCATAAGGATATATTGAAGGTCATTTCCCTAGCATGGTGACTAGGTGATGGCAATGTCACCCAAAAACACCTAATGGAAATGAGAAGGTTGGCTCATGATGCGACCCCCTTTCTCTCAACCATGCAACCGAGAGCGATTTCCCTGGTTTGGTGACCAGATGATGACAATGTCATACCACTATATATCCATGGGCGTGATAGGTCGGCTCATGATGAGACTTCCTATCCTTCAACTAACCTTTCAAGAATTTATTTATTATATTGTGGGTCCCCTTTATTCAAAGATAAGTGTTTCATTGCTTTCTTGGGTGATCTATGGGTGAATCATATGGAAGGTTTATATGAGGATTTTACCTTTTATCCAACACCAACCCCTTTGGACCTTTATCCCCTTCTTCCCATAGAATGAGGGACAACCCCTTTTTGGGTCAATATACCCTAAAATCTCAAGAGATGAGGAAACATAGGAGAATAATGATGGAAAGTGGTAAGTATGGTCGAGAATAGTATTGTTGGTCCTAAATTTTTCACCTGACTGCTAAAGGGAAGAGCTAGGACACCTCAAGTTATGAATGGTTGGTTTTTTGATTAATGGGTCAGTTAGAGGGTTGGTTTATCAATACATGAGCGTGATTTGGTTGGCCAAATGACATGGAAGAGGGTCATCTTTGGCTGGTGGCACACTAAGGATAGAAAAGTAAGATAGTAAAGGTAAAAACAAAGAAAAACAACAAACCATTCAATGAACAATCTGCTGCCAGAAGTTTAAATCTTAAAATATCATTTCAATCATTAAACATCTACAAAAAATAGAGTGATTCCCACAGGTTGCAACAAAAAAAAATCTTCATCAAAGCATAGTTGTTATCATAGGTTGCATATTAATAAAGATAAGTTATACATTAGCTAAAGGAAAAGAAACGTACTTCGCACAAATCAAAATTGTATTCAATATAAGAAACACATATGAATTTGGACACAAACACATTGTCATCAATAGTATATTCACCAGGTAGAGAGATTTAATCCATGCATAGAATGGGTCCAAAAAGTTGTTGTATTGATATTTTCTCCCAAAAAATTCAACCCTCAAAACACACAAAAACTCCATATTTATAAGAGTTGCATAGGTTCTCATCCATATGGGACTGAGACTTAACTCTACACTACTAGTTGTAAAATAACTTATTAACTTAACTAGAAACTATTGGAGTATAGTAATGTATACTTCACACTAGACTTTATAAAAAATAGTGGTTCTTATCACACATAACAAACCAGTTATTATTCTTTAAACTTAAAATAGCCTTGAACTAAACAATTAAAAACCGCTATTTGCAATAAAATTAGACTGATGCATGTGCTGGAGTGAACTTAGATCTGGCATAAAATGACTAGGAGTGACAAAACCAAGTTTTGTATTGATCATGGGCATGCATGCATGTTGTTGGAGGCCACTATAGATAATTGAATGTATTGGTAGTGTTTTTTCCCCATTCCTAGTTTGGAACCCCTTTTTAAACATTAAAATATGTCATTAATGGAGATAAACCACTCCGGGAGTTGGACGTTCATGATTTTGAATGCTATGTTGGAGAATATTTCGGAGTGACAATGTTACGAAGTGACGTGGCATTGAGGACTCCACTTTGGTTGTTCGGGGCTCCAACACTTCGGGGGTTCGGAGAAATGTGCCTTCTTTGATTTGAAATCCCTTGGAGTGTTAATCTCCCAGAGTGCTAATCATGTTTATCTTAATTAACCCAGGGTTATCCTTTAATCATTTGGCGTTTGGGAGTTTGGACTCTGGCTCTTCAGGGTTCAGGAGTTTTTATTTCTGAATGTTGTGCTTGAAATTCTCTCAGAGGACCATCTCTTGAATCTGACGTGGCGACCTAATGTCATATTGCTGACGTGTCATGGAAAGAATAATGACACATGACACTTGAAATAGTACAAATGATAGAACCAAATATGATTAAAATAAGTGCCATGTGTCTCAGCTAATAATTGCCACAACTATCGACTGATGGATGCCATGTGTCATGATAGAAGAGTGTAAAGTGTCTCTAGATATTTGGCACTTCAGTGATTTGTGTTCGCTCTGGGTTGGAATCTCTCGAAGTGACAATCTCCTGGAGTCAATAATTCTTTATTAGTTCTAATTGATCTGGGATTAAGAAATATTTACCATTAAATAATTTGAGAGTTCGGCATTCGGGACTTCGGGAGACTGTGCCTGCTCTTTATAGAAATATCTTGGAGGGAAATCTCTTGAAGATGACGTGGATTTTGTGACGTCGCAACCGATGACGTGTCATGAAAAAAAGGGTGACATGTGTCACCTGGAATGGGGTAAATGGCATGTTGAAAATGCTCGAAATGAGTGCTATGTGTCACGATCGATGGATTCCACGTGTCCCCATGGATGAATGTTATGTGTCAACATAAATGAGCGCTACGTGTCTCCGGCTCTTCGACACTTCAAATCTTCGGTTGAATGAAACTTTGATGATTCAGACCTGACATGTCCATGACATCACTATCCTTGATTGACACTTCATCTCTTCGGTTGATCGGCACTTCGAGACTTCAGATCTGACATGTCCCTGATGTCACGGTCGCCAATGTGTCTGCATGAGGAGAGTGATAGGTGTCACCCAGAAATGGGCAGATGGAGTAACCAAAGGTGTATGAAATGAGTGCCACGTGTCTCCACTGATGAATTCCATGTTTCAGTACTAGATGAATGTCACGTGGCTCTGACGTTTCAGTATTCAATATTTTTGAGTGCTAAGTGTGGAGACCTCCCAACTGGCTGATCGTCGAAGCGATCTGGTGTTTGACATTCATGATTTTTCAACAAATATTAGCTTGAAAGTTTCGATGCTAAAGTTGCGAAGGGGCTTATGTAACTCTATGATTAAAACTTGTACAAGTTCTGGAATCTTGAATGTGCGAGAGCCATTGATCTGATCACTCGTTGGATCTCCATCGTTGAACGTTAACCTGTATATTTTCATAATCCAGACCCAAAAATGACTTCTTTGAATTTATTTGTTATGTTCATGGGCATTCCATGTGCACACAAAATACTTGGTGGACCTGTTGCACACTTAATCAATGGAAAACATGATGACAAGTATTTTGAACCAAATCACGACATGTGATTATCCTTCAAGAAAACATAAACAATTTTTGCAAAGAATCAATCAAGAAATATAATGATAAAAAACCAAGTCATTTAGAGATGGAAATTGACTCAACCAACCAGAAGAGAAATAAGTTTGATGCAGGCATAGGGAAAAGAGGCAAGAGGGAAGGGGATGCAAACTTAGGTCTCAACATTGCCTCCAACTGGGGATAACACTTCCATGTGAGGTGCTTAAGAACGTCAGATTAGTGCCTTGGAATTAAATCATTTTCTCCCACCTTCCTTCTCTTACCTTTGTTTTTTTCTGCCAGCCATGTATATCTGTTACTATCTCTCAACCATGCATCGTATTGAACTCAAAATTGCAACTACACCCTAGTGCCTTTGTTGGGCTATGGATTCTTTATTCATACAAAAAATAACTAAAAATGAAATGCTCGAATGACGAGCTTATTAAAATGCAAATGAAAAAATAAAGAAACTATGGTACAAGAGGGACCTTCCCTTGGTGTTTCAAGCAAAATATTATTTCAGGAAGCACCCATTTACCGGGCCTCCAAAAATTTTAGTTTCATCCAAATTGTGTAAGACAAATGTGTTATTTTCCAAAACCTCAAACACCTTAAAAGGACCAAGCTAGAGGTTATCAAACTTACCATGCTTGGAATTTTCTTCCCTTCCATCATCCCACCACAGGACGAGGTCTCCTTCTCGAAAGATCTCCTTCTTGGTTTTTTTATCAAAAGATGATTTGATTTTTCTCTGGTATGCTTCAATGATCTGACTCAGTGCTTCACTTTTCTGTTGAACTTCTATAATCTGGAAGATTCTTCTCTAGGTATCATTTGGCTCCTCCATTTATTCCTGTAGGAATTTCAAAACTGGTAGACCAAGATGAGTGGGGAACAGAACATATATCCCATAGACTAGATGAAATGGTCAGGTTCTCAATGATCTCTTGGTGATGATCCTATCAGCCCACAAGGCATACTTAAGTTTAGAGTCACGGGATTTCTTGTTTTTAGTCAGCAATTTCTTGATGATCCTAATGAAAGTCTTGTTTGATGACTCAACCATCCCATTCCCATGAGGATAATAGAGTGTGGAATGTGCCAAGGCAATGTTATGGCTGCCACAGAAGTTAATCATGTCTTTGGACTTGAATGCCTGGGCATTGTCTATTACAATGTTTCTAGGGGAGCCGAACCTAGAAAAGATATTGGTTTCCAAAAAGTTCATAATCACTTTGTCAGTAGAATTCCTAGTGGGCACAACCTCAATCCATTTGGTAAAGTAGTCAGTGGCAGTGAGGATCCACTTATGTTTCCCACTGTAGGGTGGATTTATCTCACCTATGAAATCTAATCCCCATTGTTGAAAAGGGACACTGGTAGTGATAGGTTTTAGGGGCAATGAAAGTAATTTCTTCTTTCCTGCAAACCTTTGAAATTTATTACATGCCCTTATTGTAGTGAACACATCAGAGAAAAGGGTGGGCTAGTAGTAATTAATTACAAGTATTAACTCACAAGTATTAATTACGAGTGCTTAGGCTAGTCTTTTATCAACAAAAAGCTTGTTGGATATTCACTTTTTATGTGATATTCTGAATATAACAGTTGCTGAAATAAATGTAAGAACATAAGTAAAGACATCAAGATGATAATCAAGATATATGAGACGTAAATAAATCCTTTATTTCATTCCAATTCACCAAAGAGTCATTTTCTTTACAAAATCTCATACATAAATCTTGGACCAAAGTCAAACTTAGACATCCCCAATGGAACACACAAAAGGACCTCTGACAGAAAACCAAAACTAAACTCTAAAAGCTGGATCATCTTGCCATAGATTGTTGCCCACTCGACTCTGCACAATAACCTTTATCAGTCATGAAAATTAATTCACAAACAAACAAGTCTACAGAGAATATCAAAGATAGATCAACACCTTTGAAGAACAAGTGTCTGAATGATTTGATTCAGCCCTGAATATTGTTGTCTACAATAAGACCTTGCTATCATAAAAGAGAATTAGGTTGTGATGAATATATGATTGAATGAAAACTGAACTATCTCAACATAAACTCAAAGAGAAAACCTTAGCATGCATCTACTTCTTTCCTCCTCTTATTCCTCCCATCATTTATGTTTTTAACAAATTAGAATTGGTTGAAGAAGTTGAACCAATTCATTAGTTAAGTTAATCAAAAGACTCAACTAACTTTAGTTAGGGGGAAAAGTAATAATTATAATAAAGGGTCATAATTAAATAATAACTAGTAGGTGGGACCCCTTGTAACTCCCTTTGGTTCATAACAATCGTAATAATCATAACATAACCATTAGTTAATCAAAAGACACCTCCTTATGCCTCCCATTAACATATTCACTTTTAGAAATTAAAACTCATGAAATTTGAAATTATTTCAAAATAATACTCATATATCCAAAACATGTTGTCCAAAGATCCATCAAGTCAACTGTCATGAAACAATACATGACATAAAACTCAAAAGACATATTTTCCAGTCTGTGATGGAACCTTTCCTTGGTTGTTGTTGTCACCTCTTGATTTTCCTAAATTTTCCTTAGGATGTGCAGAGCATTCAGGCTTAATCTCGTTGATCACATGGGAACAATCATCCCTCAAATGCATCCAGGAAGACACGGATTTGTCAGAGTCATTGGAGGGTGAGGAAGGGGCAGCAATGGATTTTCCTTTATCAAATGCATGGTGGGATTCAGTCTTCAATCTCTTTCTAGCATGGGAGGATTGCATTGGTGAGTGGTTAGGGGCATCTTGGACAATGGGGTTCAAAGGCGGAGGAGTAGGCAAAGACAAGTTGGGCCAGCCACGATGTTGGGAGACTGTTGGGTGGACAATATCCTTCCATCCATCATTTCCAGGGACCTCAAATTGTAAGGAGACATGAGGAGGTACAAGGATACTAGGGGCTTGCGGGGCTTGGAAGGGAGGACTTTCAAGCCTAGGTTGGACTATTCCCTGCCCAATCTAATTAAAGTATCTGACATGAAACAATTGGCCAAGATCTTTTGAATCAATGTCAAAATGTATGGAGAACCTGGGCCTTCTTGGGCCTCGGTTCCAGTTACCTCTACCTCTATTTCCTTGGCCATGGCTTCCTCGAATGAAAAAACTCATCCTATAATTGAATTCCTTAAAACGAGAGCTAGCCGAGCGGTTCCTCCCTGCTAAAATTTCAGAGCATAACCACATCAGCAAGATCGAACAATAGCCTGACTAGGGTGGCGGCCAAAGGGAAGAGTAAAGGTGACATGCAGTAAATGCACATCGCCTCCACCCATTTCTCATTAACTCAACAGTACATGCCAACAAATACTCCAATAACATGATTCATCAAACATGTATCGAAACCATCACCACATTTAAAGCCAGTAGTGCGATCACCATATCCCATTTCACATCATATAACTCAAATAAAATCGCATAACCATCAATGTTCACCACCTTATCAAATGAGCCACCGAATTTCAATCTATACAAATGTACCTTATGTGGATCAGCCACATAATTCAATTAACCATTGTATGACCATTAGCACTATCACCTTGCCAAGTGCACCACCAATATTTCACACCATATGCATATTAAACATGTAATTTAATCACAATTTCATAACCATTTACTTGCTAGCTAGTGCTTAACAATAATCATCAAGTGTTTTCATGCATGTAGTATAGTTAGGATAGCTTTTAAATCGTCCCCTTGGAATTGTTTCTCATTTCCTTTAAGTTATTCACATGTTATATTGCAAAACTAGGTCCCTTTTCCTTGCATTTGTTATAGTATTTTGTCTCTCTCAAAACTGCTCTTCATGTAATTTTACTAACATGTTTGTTATGTAGGTGTAATAAGAACAGACATCAATGACATTAATGAATAACATAGGTTGTAGTAACATAAGGAATCAACCCTTCATAAGCTCAATTTATAACCAATAACCACAAGATCTTCATCAACCATGTGAGTCATGTTGCACACTATCTCAACATCAAAATGAACAGATCTTCTCTAAAATAGTTCAAGGGGGTCCCACCTACTAGTATTATTTAGTTTTTATAATAATAGGCTTTAGCAATACTTTGCGGGCAAAACTTCATTGACAATTTCAATTGTCAACAAAGTGGCGAATCCACAACGAACTTTTTTTTAACAGAGTTAGAACTCAGGATTCATGGTTTCTTAGACCAAAACAATAGGTCAAGAAGACATAATTCGAATGATTATGTGACAAGGGGAAGTGAGCGTATTTAATGGAAACACGACCAGGAATTTGGGAATAATTCATGAAAAGTATTAAGTATGAGGGGTTTTACCACTGTATGCATAATCATCTAACTAGAAATTTCTCTCTAACTTTTAGGAGGAAAACTTTTTAAAATTGCCCTTAAAATATCGATGGGTGAAGAAATGGCAAGAAGAAGTAGGAGATAGCCAACTCTTTACAGGACAACAACGGAAAAATGTAACAATTTCAAGGGTCCTTCAGAGGAGCATCATAAAATATGTGTAATCTTGATTGCTATTAACTAACAATGCCTTGCAGGAGTGTCATTGTGGAAAAATTGATCCAACATCCTATTTGACCAAATTAATTAAAAGATAAGAAGAAACCAAAACATGATAGAAGTAAAAGGGATTTCTCATAATCACTTGCTTGTAAGTTTGAAGACTAATGCAAGTTCTGATATTACCAGTGGTCCCTGGGGCCAATTTCCAAATTGAGACCCATTAAGGGTGGGCTGAAAAAAACATTCCATCCCTTAAGAAATCTCTCAAATCCTTTCGAAAAGGTTCTTCCGGTGCAGAATTAACAAATTCTTGGTTTTTCCTAGCTAGTTTCACGATATGTTGAATAAGACCAGAATCAAAACCACGAAGATCATCATAAGACCAAGCAAAAAAAAATTGATATTCACCAAGTAGTCTGGCAGACCTCATCTCTTCTTTACCAGAACATTGGACCTTTATTTTAACATTGGTTGAAGGTTCAAATGTCCTAATGTTCAGGAGGATGGTTTCAATCACCTTCTTCTGTAACTCCTCTTCTTTTTGTTTTTCTTTATTACCTACATCACTCAAAGAAAATGAACTCTCGCGAGGAATCAATCCCTCATGAATCTTATTATTTTCTACAGATATAATCTCCTTGGGCTCAAGAGGTTCATTTTTAATGACGTCACAGATGCTCTCATCCTTAGGGATGGCCTTCCAAAATTCTTCATTTTCATAAATGTATGGAAGATGCAGAAATTGGAAAGCACAATCAGGCCAATGAGGCAAGATTTGCTAAGTAGGAGAGGCTGCAAAGACAACTAACCGATCATCTATTGAATTCAACTCCTTCTTAACATGAGTGATGTTGAAAGATAGAAGGTTTAAGACAAGTGCCCAAATAGTTTGGGAGTATTTTTCCATCAGCTTGTTGCTAGGAGAGCATGTCTTACATATCAGGTTCACAACAAGCTCAAAATTTCTAAAAACTAAAAGGTGACCACAACCAAGATTAAGGGCATTCTCAATGCCTAACAACAAAGCTTTGAATTCAATGAGATTGTTTGAACAAGCAAACTCCAACCTGTATGACAGATTATGAATTTTTCCTGCAAGAGAAACCAAGATAATACCATCCCCATTACCTTCATTAGAGTGTGAACCATCAAAGTGCATATGTCATAATTCATCATCTAAATCAATTCCTTCCAGAGGAATATTATCCTCTTCAGCAAAGATGATATACACTCCTACATCTTCTTTGATATAGTTTACTTTAGATTGTGGAACACTCTCTATGTAGGGTGAAATTATTCCTTATCTAAGGACTATAATATTCTTACCATTCCGAGGAATGGATAAATGTGTCTCGTCGAGTGAGAGGTATCCACATGTTAGGGCTTGCCAATCTTTCCCAAATATAATTGAATAATTTCTCATAGGCATATCAATCACCTAAATGCTCAGGGTTGTCCTTATCTCAGGATGAGCGCATAAAACCAAGGTTACATATTTAATCTCGCCTATGATTGTTTGTTGTAGACTATTATAGGAGAGCATGCTTCTGGAATTTTTGTTTGTACATGACAAGCCTAGATCTTCCATAATAATATTTGACATGACACTTGGGCCTGAACCACCATCAATGAGACAACAATGGCCAATCTTATCCATGATCTTTACAAAAATATAAAAAGGGGGGGTTTTTTACAGGGTATCTAAAGTTATGTACACCTACTTTATTTATAGAAGAATCCTCTTCGTCTACCTCTTCAGAAATATTGGCTACAATAGAAGCTTTTCCTTCCATGAATTGTTTCAGATGCATCTATTGTTCAGGGATGACAACCATGTCTAGAAGGGTTTCATCTTCTTTGATGTTGGCCAATTGATTCAAGATATTCTATTTAGAAGAGAGAGGAGGGGGAGTGATTCTTTGACTCTCAGGAATTTTAGGAACCTAGGACATTGCAGCGGTTGAGGATGAGCTCGAGCTAGAAGAACTATGAGGAGTATCAAATTTACCCTTAGGAGCATATGCTTTGTTCCTAGTGTTAATAACCATGACATCCTCTGGCTCTGCAAAGTCTAGGACAATGATAGTAGCTTCTAGTCTTTTACCAAAGATCTTATCTCTAGCACTCTTCTTTACCTCGCATGCGGTTTCTTCATGGTGCTCCTCACAAAAGTTACACCAAATCTGAGGCAGGATAGCCTTAGGCTGAAAATTGTTTTCAACCAGATTTCTAAAAGGGGGTGCAGAAGAGGATGAAGCTCCAGGGGTGTGAGGGGAGACAATACCCTTCCGCTCAAATGATATCATACAATTGTTCATATCTTGTACTAGTTGTAAGAGAACAGACATATATGTCTGTCTAATTGATTCTCCCTAGGGTAGACCAATTCGTTCAAGTTGTTCTTCATACTTCGAGCAAGTGTACAGGGAAAAACTGAGATTATCAATGGCTTTTTACTCAAGACTATGATGGTAGGGGGAAGGCAATGCATTGTAATAATGCATGAAAGTGGCTTGGTTCTACGGGCAGATAAGTTCGGGGATTTTATTGTACAACTTGGTGAAATGCAAGTTGAAATCTTTGATGGTATCAACATCCTTATAAGTGATGTTATTGTATTCCCTTAACTTCTCGGCAGGGCTTTTGGATTGCCCATAAGTGTATTAGAACCAATAGATTAACTTCTCCCAAGTAGACAGGATCTTAGGAGGAAGTTCAAAGAAATCATTCACAGCCTTCCCTTCCAAGGAATTGAAAAACAAGCGCATTGAGGTGTCATTGTCATTGGCCCCTATGTTATGAAAAACATTAGAAAATGCCACTAGGTGTTCGTTAGTACTGACAATGTTATTTCCTGAAAACCTAGGAAAATTCTCTTTAAACTTTGGAATTGGGCGAGTAGCAGGTGCTAGGTTAAGAGGAGAGGACACATGCCACGGTGTGGTTGTGGAATCTTCTTTGAACTGAAAAAGCCCATACATATTAATGACTTTGGTGGGGTTTGTAGTAGATTAGACTGGGATATGGTGGTTGTACAAGCTACCAATCACCGATGACGATGAAAATTGGGAACATGGCGCACTTCCAGTGCCACCAGAACCACCACTAGATGCCATCTTTTGGATGATAGATGAGGGAAAGAAAGATGAGATGGATGAATCAAATAAATTCCTCTTTAGAGAACTTTGTTGGACAGATAACACTACGTTTCTTCTTCCTATTTCAGCAATAGGATTAATTTCAGGTGACAAGCCCCTTCTTCTTCTAGAAGCACGAGAATTTAAGGACATGAAAGAAAGGCCAAAACTGAAGAAACAAAAGGTTACTGCTGATTTCTAGGTTGCCTATGTCTAGATTCCAATTGTTCTTGAACACTAATATCTTGTTCGATTGTTGCCCAAGAATAGTTAAGCTCAGCGTGGGTCCTGGCAGTGTCTAAAATATTATGAAATAAGTTCAAAGCAATGTTGGTCTGGTCTTCGAGGTCGGGCTCAAGTTTGGGATGCCTTGCAACATGAACAATCATGAATAGAAAAAATAGTCAAAGAATCAATGACAGAAAATAAAGATGTATCGATGAAAATCGAGCATAAAAATTAACCGAAGAGATATCGAAGATCTCCCCAGTATGGTCGCCAAATAAATGTTGAGGAAAAGATATGAATTGATCTTAATCAAGCATTTTCAGACTTTACTTGGCTAAATCAAAGTAGACGGGAATATCACCCTATGTTTATAGACAACAAAAATAACATCCTAACTCACAAGTATTAATTACAATTGCTTAGGCTAGTCTTTTATCAACAAAAAGCTTGCTGGAAATTCACTTTTTATGTGATTTTCTTAATATAACAGTTGTTGAAATAAATGTAAGAACAAAAGTAAAGACACCAAGATGATAATCAAGATAGATGAGACATAAATCAATCCTTTATTTCATTCCAATTCACCAAAGAGACATTTTCTTTACAAAATCTCATACAGAAATCTTGGACCAAAGTCAAACTTAGACATCCCCGATTGAACATACAAAAGGAACTTTGACAAAAAACCAAAACTGAACTCTAAAAGCTAGATCAACTTGCCACAAATTGTTTCCCACTCGACTCTGCACAATATCCTTTATTAGTCATGAAAATTAATTCACAAACAAACAAATCTACACAGACTATCAAAGATAGATCAACACCTCTGAAGAACAAGTGTCTGAATGATTTGATTCATCCCTGAATATTGTTGTCTACAATAAGACCCTGCTATCATAAAAGAGAATTAGGTTGTGATGAATATATGAATGAATGAAAACTGAACTATCTCAACATAAACTCAAAGAGCAAACCTTAGCATGCTTCTGCTTCTCTCCTCCTATTGTTCCTCCCTCCCTTCCTGCTTTTAACAAATTAGAATTGGTTAAAGAAGTTGAACCAATTCATTGGTTAAGTTAATTAAAAGAATCAACTAACTTTAGTTAGGGGGAAAAGTAATAATTATAATAAAGGGTCATAATTAAATAATAACTAGTAGGTGGGACCCCTTGTAACTCCCTTTGGTTCATAACAATCATAATAATCATAACATAACCATTAGTTAAGCAAACGAAACATCCTTGTGCCTCTCATTAACATATTCACTTTTTGCAATTAAAACTCATGAAATTTGAAATTATTTCAAAATAATACTCATATATCTAAAACAGGTTGTCCAAAGATCCATGAAGTCAACTTTCATGAAACAATAGATAAAATAAAACTCAAAAGCCATATTTCCCAGTCTGTGATGCAAATTTTCCTTGGTTGCTGCTATCCCCTCTTGATTTTCCTGAATTTGCCTTAGGCTGTGCAGAGCCTTCAAGCTTAATCTCGATGATCACGTGAGAACAATCATCCCTCAAATGCATCCAAGAAGACATGGATTTGTCAGATTCGGGTGAGGAAGGAGCAACAGTGGCTTTTCCTTTATCAAGTGCATGGTGGGCTTCAGTCTTCAATCTCTTGCCAGCATGGGAGGATTTCACTTGCGAGTGGTTAGGGGCAGCTTTGACAATGGGGTTCAAAGGCGGAGGAGTAGGAAAAGACAATTTGGGCCAGCCACGATGTTGGGAGACTGTTGGGTGGACAATTTCCTGCCATCCATCATTTCCAGGGACCTCAGGTTGTAAGGAGACATGAGGAGGTACAGGGATATTGGGGGCTTGTGGGGCTTGGAAGGGAGGCCTTTTAGGCCTAGGTTGGACTATTCCCTGCCCAATCCAATTAAATAATCTGGCATGAAACAATTGGCCAAGCTCTTCTGAATCACTGTCAAAATGTATGGAGAACCTGGGCCTTCTTGGGCCTCGGTTCCAGTTACCTCTACCTATGTTTCCTCGGCCATGGCTTCCTCAAACGTGTATCGAAACCATCACCACATTAAAATCCAGTAGCGTGATCACCATATCCCATTTCACATCATATAACTCAAACAAAATTGCATAGCCATCAATGTTCACCACCTTATCAAATGAGCCACCAACGTTCAATCTATCCAAATGTACCATATGTAGATTAGCCACATAATTCAATTAACCATTTTGTGACCATTAGCACTATCACCTTGCCAAGTTCACCACCAATATTTCACACCATATGCATATTAAACATGTAATTCAATCACAATTTCATAACCATTTCCTTGCTAGCTAGGGCTTAACAATAATCATCAAGTGTTTTCATGCATGTAGTATAGTTAGGATAGCTTTTAAATCTTCCCCTTGCAATTGTTTCTCATTTCATTTAAGTTATTCACATGTGATATTAAATAACTAAGTCCCTTTTCCTTGCATTTGTTATAGTATTTTTTCTCTCTCAAAACTGCTCTTCATGTAATTTTACTAACATGTTTGTTATGCAGGGGTAATAAGAATAGACATCAATGACATTAATGAATAGCATAGGTTGTAGTAACATAAGGAATCAACCCTTCATAAGCTCAAATTATAACCAATAACCACAATATCTTCATCAACCATGTGAGTCGTGTCGCACATCATCTCAACATCAAAATGAACAGATCTACTCTCCAATAGTTCAAGGGGGTCCCACCTACTAGTATTATTTAGTTTTTATAATAATAGGCTTTAGCAATACTTTGCGGGAAAACTTCGTTGACAATTTAAATCGCCAACACTGCAAAAAGCAAATAATATCTCGATACCAAGGTGAATAAGATTAGTTTTCACATACATGTAGGTTATCTTGTCTAGACTGTGTCATGGGTGCATCGTATTGGGTGAAGGTCTAATGAAATTCCATCACCTTACAGTTTGATTCTGATAATAACTTGGCAATTACCTGTCCCTTGATCAAATTGGTGGGATTTATTTGTAGGTCATACTCCAACAATTTGACAATCCATTTCCCTCTTTTCCACTATCTAGCTGGACCAGGATCTCTTTGACACTACTACTCGGAACATAGGTTGTTATGCTAGACTGTAACACATGCACCCTGAAGACTTTCAAGGATTTTACCAATGCATAGGCATGATTTTCTAATATATCATACTTCAGCTCAGAATATTGGGGGGCTTTGCTGAAAAAGGCTATGGGTTGTTCATTCCCTTCTTCATTCTTTTGCAGTAGCACAACAACAATGGTTTCCTTAGAGGCGAAATAAAAGATAAAGAAATCTTTGGCATAGTCAGGGATGACTAATATATGGGCTTCAACCAAAGCTTGTTTGATCTCCTGGAATGTTGATTTTTCCTCACGTGACCACTTGATGACAACATCTGTCTTCAACATGTTGGTGATAGGCCTTGTGATTTCAACAAAGTTTGGCACAAAGCGCCTCAAAAAATTTATTATGCCTATAAAATACTGAATAGACTTCTTGTTTCTAGGAATTTCAATTTTTTGAATGGCCTCCACTCTCTTAGGGTCTATCTTTATACCTCCTACTGATATGATGTGGCCTAGGAGTTTACCTTCTGGCATAGAAAAGTGGGACTTCTTAGGATTCAAAGAGATCCCATAACTTTCGCATTTTCGAAAGATCTTCTTAAGGTGTTGTAAATGATCCTCATCTGATTTGGAGAAAATGGTGATTTCATCCAAATATATAACCATAAATTCGTCTTTCTCCCCCACAAAGGCTACATCCATAGCCCTCTAAAAGGTGGCCCCTGTGTTCATCATCCCAAAGGGAATTTTTTCGTATATAAATGTCCCCCAAGGGATGGTGAATATTTTTTTTTGTCCTCTTCACATACTACTGTCTAGTTATAACTAGAGTACCCATCCAATGAAGAGATTATGTGGGCACCTACTACCCTTTATAAAATATGGTCCATCTTGGGTAGGGGGTAGTTGTCTTTTAGGGAACACTTGTTGAGATTTTCAGAAATCAACATGCACGTGTATTTCCCCACTCTTTTTCCTCATGGGCACCAAGTTGGACACCCAATCTGAGTACCTCAAGGGCACAATAATTCTAGCATCAAGCATTATTTTCAACTCTTTTTCAATTATGGGCATCAGGATGGGATTAAAGTGCCTGATATTTTGTCTGAATGGATTAGAACTAGCCTTCAGAGGGATCTTGTGTTGGATGATGTCAGTGTCAAATGTCTTCAAATCCTCATACGACCATGCAAAAATATCAGCAAAATTTTTCATGAGGCTGACATAACTGTCTTTTTGTTCTGGAGGTAGTGCCTTGGACTGTTTGACCATTTTGGGATTTTCAGAAGTCCCAATGTTGCAGTTCATCACTTATTATTCTTGATTTTTTATGGCAACTCCTCTGGAGACATCATGACTGTCAAACAACCTTTATAGTGGCACTAGACCCTTGGGGATGTGGTTCATTTTAAGTTTCATAATGATGTGGCCAACCACTTTTTTCAACATATGACATGTTTGTTGATCTCATGAATCATCATCTTCACCTTCTTGATCTATAGAGATATTGGATAATTATTCTATGGTCTGCATAAATCTTTGCAACTCCAGGTCATCACTAAAGACTTGTCAGTGATTTATGTTGTCTAGTATGGTTGTCCTGTGTCTGAATTCCACTTTATACTTTATATTTGTACCAATGGGAGATTTGAAGGTGTTGGCAGCCAGTTCCAAAGAATCTTCCTTCTGATTTGCCTCTCTAGGAATGAAGGAAATATTGAATTCTAGAAAGAAGTTGTCGACTAGGTCCCATACCTCATTCTTGTATTGTTTGAGCCTTTGATATTTAGCTTGATAGGTTTTCTTGACTTGATTAATGATCATCTCACAATCACCAAAGAATGCCAAACTTTCAATGGCCATGTATTTATCATCCCTCAATCCAAGCACTAAAGCTTCATACTCAACTATATTGTTATTAGTCTCAAATTATAGCTTATAAGAGAGCATTATAACCTATTGTGCATGGGAAATGAGGACTATACCAACCCCATAACCTTCTCTCGATGAAGATCCATCGAACTAAATCTTCCACACTTTTTTATGTTGATATTTCAAAGGATGATCTTTGCATTTGGTGACTGTAATTTCTGGTTCATCACCATTTAGATGAAAAATAGATGAGCCAATATCATCCTCAACAACATAAATTGGGTGATTGATTGGACTATGATGGTTTCTGACAATATAGGCCAATCTGACCTCTATGTATAACCTCTTGTGCTCCCGTCCGAAAACAGGGATAGTGGCATATGTGAGGTCCATTTTTAATGAGCTTCCAACCTTCTTGGCCCACGTCCTGGACAAAAGCATACCAAACTTGGGGGGAATGTCAGCCAAAATGATGTCCATCACTACACTTTTCATGGGTAACTATGACAAAGAAACCACCAAATATTTTATTAATACCAAACATTTGAATTTTTTGGAGTCAAAGGAGTAAAGGTCTTGATAGGGCTTGGTGATATCCAGACCTAGTTCATCCATAACAACTATAGGCATGACATTTTGTGAGGCACCTGAGTCCATGAAACAGTTATGTAGGATCTTGTCATGGAAATTTAGAGATATGTAGAATGGTGGATAAGCATCAGATCCATCCTTAATATATGGGCCCATATTAATGGTTGGGTTCTCATATTGCAGACTAATTGCATCAGAAGTTGCAACAGAAGTAGGTGGATACAAAACCTTCATAATGGATTGTTTGAAAGGATCATTTTTCAATAATTCTGATAGAGGTAAAAGGATCTTCATCTTGCTCAACTCATGCTCTAGGATGAAATATGCTTGTGGCCTATCAACTTCCTTTACTTTAGGGACAACATGTTTAAATGGAGGAGTTTGGTGAGCTTTAGCCACTGCACCCTTGCTTGGATTTGGCTTGGGATGAACCTCTATTTTTTTGTTCTAATCATAGGTGGTGGATTTAGGAGTGCCTTTTCTAGGCCTCAAGTCATATTTATTTTGGGTTTGGACTTGAATAACTCCCTCTTCCCCTATCTTAATATCAAACTTATCTGATAGTTGTGCTACCTCATAATCTTGTTGCATTAAGTGACTGGTGTGAAAATATATTTCATTGAAAAGAACAGTAGCATCATCCATAGAATCATTGTCTACATCCATCTCCTCAATATGATTTTTTTCGAAATGAGGTACTACTCTTTGGTCATCAACATTCCTCCTTTCTCTCTACATTATCTAAGGGGCATAATTTAGTCTTCTAAACTGGTTGGGATTTTTGTTTCCAACCCCTTGGAAAGCTCTATTTGGTTGTTTAGATTCCCATTTCATCTTAGTTATTTCAGATGTCAGATCCTTCAAATTTTTGGTCATTTCATCAAGTTTGGGATCAGATGTGGCTGGGTTAGAGGAGGTAGGGGAATCCTCTCTCTATTCTTCTTATATTTTTCAGATATGGTCTTTAACCCGCCTGATGCCAAGATGTTAGATTCAACCTTAATGGTTGCTTCTTGCAAGGATATCAAGGTAGTGGATCTTCTCTCCCTCAACAAAAGAGAGAATTATGCATCAAATGCATTGGCATAAGTGATCTTGGCAAAGGATTCAGTTTCTTTTATCTCATCTCGGATTCTACTATACATCTGATTAAATCTCTTGGTGAAGTCCAAAATAGACTCACCATTCTTTCTCTTAAGGGCCCCAAACTCGATGATGTAATAGAGATAATCCCTTATATCTCCCCATTTCTTTATGAAAGATTCATATAATGCATAAATATATGAAATGGAGGCTGGAGGGGGGGCCCATAACCATTTTCTTACCTCCCAATCAAGGCTTTGTGCAAACAACCTCATCCACACATCTGCATAGTCAATGTTAAAGTTGTCTGCAAAGTTGTAGAGGGTTGTCAGATGTTCCGTAGCTGTGAAATCCCCTTCCCCATTATATATGGGAAAATATTTCATGTAATCTATGGATGGGAGTGCATGTAATCCTACATGCAGAACTAAGGGTGCATATCTGGAAGCAATTATGGCATCCATCCTGTTAACAACCATTGTTTGGGAAACATGAATCTAAATATTGATTGGAGATACAGGGGGGGATGATGGACTATATGATGAAATAGAGGCATGAGTTGAAGGTGTCTGCGGTTCCTTGGAATTGTGATTCTCAGGGCTAGCAAATTCAAGCTACTTGTGATGATGAAGAACAATAGATTCTTGAGGTGCAGCTTTACCCTTGAGGGGTGAGGTATATCTCTAAGTTAAGGTGGATTTTCTTAGTTGTTTTTTTGTCTCATAGACTATTGAATCCTTCTCAGAGTTAGGATGAGCGTTAGTAGCTCTGGTGTGCCCAGATTTGGATTTCTCGAATCCTTTTCTAGGAGCCAGTATTTCCTTTTTGAATTTAACTCAGTGGAGTTGCCAAGTGAAACATGGCAGTCTGAAAGTATCTAATATTTGTTCACCATCAAAGGTCATATATGATCATTGTTGTTCTCCCAGGGAAATATATTTCATTACTCTGTTCCCCGGAAACGGTGCCAGAAGATGTTGGTCCTAAATTCTGCACCTGACTGCTAAAGAGCAAAGCTAGGCCATCTCAAGTTATGAATGATTGGTTTTTTTATTAATGGGTTAGTTAGAGGGTTGGTTTATAAATACATAAGCATGGTTTGGTTGGACAAATTACATGGACGAGGGTCCTCCTTGGTTGGTGTCACACTAAGGACAAACAAGTGAGACAGTAAAGGTAAAAACAAAGAAAAACAACAAACCATTCAATGAACAATATGCTGCCAGAAGTTTAAATCTTAAAATAGCATTTCAAGCATTAAACATGTACCAAAAACACATTCATTCCCATAGTTTGCAAAAAAAAAATCTTCATCAAAGCATAGTTGTTATCATAGGTTGCATATTAATAAATACAAGTTATATAGTAGCTGAAGGAAAAGAAATGCAGTTCGCACAAATCAAAATTGTATTCAAGATAAGAAACACATATGAATTTGGACACAAACACACTGTCATCAATAGTATCTTCACTATGTAGAGATATTTAATCCATGCACAAAATGGGTCCAACCAGTTGTTGTATTGATCTTTTCTCCCAAAAAACCCAACCCTCAAAACATACAAAAACTACATATTTATCAGAGTTGCAGAGGTTCTCGTCCATTTGGGACTGAGACTTAACTCTACACTACCAGTTGTAAAACAACTTATTAAATTAAATAGAAACTTTTGGAGTATAGTAATGTACACTTCACATTGGAATTTATAAAAAATAGTGGTTCTTATCACACATAAAAGACCAGTTATTATGATTTAAACTTAAAAGATTCTTGAACTAAACAATTAAAAAAATTTATTTGTGATAAAATTAGAGTGATGCATGTGTTGGAGTGAACTGAAATCTGATAGAAAATTACTAGGAGTGACAGAACCGAGTTTTGTATTGATCATGGGCATGTATGCAGGCTATTGGAGTCCACTGGAGATAACTGAATGTATTGGTAGTGTTTTTTCCCCATTCCTGGTTTGACGCCCCCTTTTAAACATTAAAATATGCCATTAACGGAGATAAACCACTCCGAGAATTTGGCGTTTAGGAGTTTGAATGATATGTTGGAGAATAACCCGGAGTGACAATGTTGTGGAGTGACATGGCAGTGAGGACCCCACTTCAACTGTTCGGGGCTCCGACACTTCATGGGTTCAGAGAATTTTTCTTTCTTCGATTTGAAATCCCTAGAGTGTTAATCTCCCATAGTTCTAATCATGTTTATCTTAATTAACCCATGATTATCCTTTAATTGTTTGGCATTTGGGAGTTTAGAATCTGGCTCTTAGGGGTTCGAGAGTTTTTCTTTTTGAATCCTCTGCTTGAAATTATCCCTGAGGACCATCTCCCGAATCTGATGTGGCGGCCTGATGTCATATCACTAACATGTCATGGAAAGAATGGTGACATGTGTCACTTGAAATCCTACAGATGACGGACCCAAATATGCTTAAAATAAGTGTCATGTGTCTCAACCAATGAATGCCACATGTATCGACTGATGGATTCCACATGTCATGATAGAAGAGTGTCAAGCGTCTACGACTCTTCGACGCTTCGGTACTTTGGTGATTTGCATTCGATCTGGTTTGGAATATCCTGAAGTGACAATCTCCTAGAGTCATCAATTCTTGATTAGTGCTAATTGATGCGGGATTAATAAATATAAACCATTAAATACTTCGGGAGTTCGACGTTCGATACTTTGGGAGACTGCACCCTCTCTTGATAGAAATCTCCTGAAGGAAAATATCTTGGATCTGACATGGAGGTTGTGACGTCACGACCAATGACGTTTCATGAAAAGAAGGGTGACACGTGTCACCTGGAATGGGGAAAATGGCATGCTAAAAATTGCTCAAAATGAGTGCCACGTGTCATGACTTATGGATGCCACATGTCCCCATGGATGAATGCTATGTGTCATCATAGATGAGCGCTACGTGTCTTTGGCTCTTCGACTGATCGACACTTTGGAAATTTTGATCTAACGTGTCCATGACACCTTTGTCATTGATCAACACTTTGGGTCTTCAGTTGATCGGCTCTTCAGGAGTTCAAATCTGACCTGTCCCTGATGTCATGGTCGCTGACATGTCCACATGAGGAGAGTGACATGTGTCACCAATAAATGGGCAAATGGCGTAACCAAAGGTGTCTAAAATGAGTGCCACCTGTCTCTAATGATGAATGCCATGTTTCAGTGATGGATGAATTCCATGTGGCTCCAACATTTCAGCATTCGAGAGTTTTGAGTGGTAAGTATGGAGACCTCCCAGCTGGTTGATCGCCGAAGCGATGTGGTGTTCGGCGTTCAGGAGTTTTCAACAAAGATTAGCTCAAATGTTTTGGTGTCAAAGTCATGAAGTGGCTTATGTAACTCTGCAATTAAACCTCACACAAGTTCTGGAATATATAATGTGTGAGATTCGTTGATATGATCGGTCGTTGGATCTCCATCGTTGAACTATAATCTATCAATTTTCACAATCCAGGCCCGAAAATGACTACTCTGAATTGTTGTGTTCTATTCATGGGCATTCCCTATGCACGCAAAAGACTTGGTGGACCTGTTGCATGCTTAATCAATGGAAAACATGATGACAAGTATTTCGAACCAAATCATGACATGCAATTATTCTTCAAGAAAATAGAAACAATTTGCGCAAAGAATCAATCAAGAAAGATAATGATAAAAAACCAAGTCATTTAGAGAGGGAAAATGACTTAAACAACCAAAAGAGAAATAATTTTGATGAAGTCATAGTGAAAAGAGGCAGGAGGGAAGGGGTGCAGACTCTTAGGTCTCAATAAGTACAGTGGCTCATTAAGGGAGTCCCAATGGAAAACCCATTCCCAAAGAAGACCACTTATTATGGCACAATGTTAACCACCAAGGTGAAGCATGGAAAAAGGCATAATGTCTAAGCATATATCATGGAGTCTAGAGATATCTAAGATACAACATAATCAAATGGATTAAATATTTAAATGATTCTCACCATAATAATGACTTGTACCTCATGGAGCAAGGCCCACTGCCTTCCATAAGCTAGTTGGTGTGGTGGATGCCATGTACAAACATGTGACCATCTATGGTGGTGAGTGGGTTTTCCATCTGTGAAAAGGGTATTGTTGGTCATGTATTCTCTCGACACTCCATATCTGCAACCTCAAGGCCTTGAGACATCATCTCCTTAGTTAACCACAAAATGGGGATAACATTTGGCTCCTACTTGGGGACATGTGCTCATCGTAGAGTGCATGAGAACTGAAACATCTCCTGGTAGAACTGTTCCTGCAAGGAAACATCAAACTGTCAAGTGCAAGATGGCCTACTCATCCTTATTCTCATATGATGATAATCAAAACCCACTAAACTAGAAAAAGAAAATTTTGACATTTTTTCAAAAATTTCTAAACTAAGCATGAAATCAATATGCAAGTAGAGAAAAATGAAAATGAAATACATCTAAGCTAATATGAGCAATAAATATGAAAATGAGGGGAATCAAAATGACTTATCTACTTACTTGTCGTCTTGGGGCCCTAAAGATCACGTGTTGGATGATGTCAGGTGAAGTCATACAACCAATGCAACCACCTGATCATCGAACAAAGACATTTCCCCCTATGCTTAATCATGTGAAACAACAAAGATAAGTCTAGCACATAGTAATCATGAGCATAAAAAGATATATAACCAATCATGAAATAAAAATCATGGAGATGCGTGGGAGGGAGGAAATATTGTTGAAAAGAGAAACCACAATCTCGATCATCCTGGAACTCTCACTTGCAAGCATAGACACAATCCCGATCTATCCATCTCTAGAGTGGACTAGATGATGGCTCATATTCATCCTCCCTTATAAGATCACTTCTCTTTGAAGGATGAGAAAGGACAAGAGATCCAAAGGAAACCCTATGATTTACCAAACAAGAGGAAATGAGGGAAGGCATAGCCTTAGAGGAAAACTCCTTCGTCGGACTCATGAAATGTCTCTTGTTTTTCTGCAAATCCCTGCCAACAGTCTCAACATGAAAGTACTTTTGTTTGGTAGTATGGACCTTGGATTGCTTTGGGTAGGCCATGACTTGGTGTCTATCAAAATCTAAGTATGGTGGTTGAAAATCATCTTGAAAACACTATGTTAAGTCATCCTTGAAAGGATGGAACAAATATGTGATCATGTCACCATCACCATCTCGAACATCTGAGTCATATATGTACAGAGACCAATCCTTTGTTTGAGGGCTACCCTCAATGTCATAAGTGGGATATCCGTCAAAGGTGAAAAGGCTCATGTCCCATCCACGTTTTCCAATCTGTATGAAAGTGTCAATATGTTTATTGACTGCATCTGAGGCCTTTTCACTTCTAGGATCATGGAACAGTTTGTCATCAAGATCCTCAAAATGGTCATAACTCATAGCGTTCTCCTCTTGATCTTCAACGTGATAAGCTTCATCAGGGAATTTTTGGAAGCTTTCTTCATAAGCATGTTCTTCAAGCACCTCTTCATCTATGAGGGCTTGGTATTCTGAATATTCATGCAATAACTCTTTTACTTGGTTCATTAGCTCTTCAGCGAATTTATTAGCATCTTTTTCCCTTTCCATCTACAAAATTTCCTTCCATGAGGGATGGAAGGGTATTGGTTGATTCCAAGGTGCCATAGTCCCATTGACTAGAATAACACCTCAAAGGAGTTTCCATGGGAGAGAAAGGCTTATCAAAGGATGAAAGGGGAGGGAAGGGGAAAGGTGAGAAAGGGAAAGGTGGTTTCGGGAAAGGTGGAGTCGCCATACAAACTTTAAAGAAGGTTTGTTAAAGGAAAAGGGTAGGTTCTTGGAGTGGAGTCGCCAGGCAAGATATGGATGAAGGATTTGGGAAAGAGACTTGCCAAAAGTGTCGTTTAGGGTACAAAGAGGATTCAAAATCCTCCTCGAAAAAGGCACCAAAATTATATAGCATAAGTTTTAGGTTGGGAAAATCCCGACCCAACCACAAAAACAAGTGCTACAACTTTGGGAATCCTACACCCAATTCCACCTCGATGTAGGTCCCATACTTGGGGGGGTGACTAAGGTCACTCCTGGGAGGCGATCTCGAACACCCTAGGGGAAATGAGAAGGATGAAGGGAAGTCTAAGGAGAAGTCCCCCGGAACGTCAAGTGATGGAATGAATGATTGGTTGGAAATGGTAAGTGAAGAGAGGTAAATGGATACCAAGTGAAGAGATAGTTGTCGATGCACCTGTACTTTCCCAAAACACAATAAAAGACCTTGCAATGATATGTGTTAGTATGGATCAGTAAGTTAAGATTTATGTCCCTAATTGCAACAGAGGATGACAGTTTATATCAGAAAATAAAGTATCCAAACCAACATATAAAGCACAAGATCAAGTGGCAATATCATCAATGAATTTAGTAATCAATTATGACTTGAGCATAACACTTTAAGACTGAATAAAGAAAGTCGTTATAAAATGATTTTCTGCAGTAAATTATCACCCTTATGGTTGTAGCATTCAATGACATGCAGAAGCTAAATCAACCATAGAAAAATCCCAAAAACTAGTTTAAATAGTGCACCCTAGTTAGTGGAATTAATGGCTAAAAAATGGAGGAAAGTTAGGGGCTAGTTAGTGAGATATTAGCACCTAGGGTTAGTGATTTTATGCAGCCTAATGGTTGTAGAAAACAAGTTAGTATGTCAATGAGAAATTATGGAATAAAAGGGATGCCTTAAGGGAATAAAAACCCCCAAGGCATCAAGATCATTATCCAAAAGAGAAAGCTTGTAAAGGTTGAAATTTCATGTTTGTCGAGGAAAATGTCTTGTATCTCCAATGCAAATTAAAAATATGATTAGTGCCTTACTATTGGGTTTATGGGGTCAATGAAAAATATGGCTTGGATAAGAACTTGGGGGTGTACACCCTTGTAGTTCCCAAGTGTAGCTAAGTCAATTTAGAAAATGCCAAGAGGGTGTACACCCTTGTACTTCTCTTGGCACAAGCTTGAAAAATATGTTTTACCTTGAGAAGCAAAACTTGGATTGAAATGTTTGATCCACAAAGCCCTAGGGGTGTAAGCCCTTTTACTTCCTAGGGTTTTCAAAACAAACCAAGATGACCTTGGAGGGTGTACTCTCTTGTAGGTCTCCAAGAAAATTGATAAGAAATGACCTTTCTTCAATAAGAGAACAAACATTGGGGAGGGTGTATGCCCTTATACTCCTCCAAGGGTTCCAACCAACAATAATTATGGAAAAAATAAAGACAAAAGACAATAAATGAATATTTTCCCTTACCAATTCCATAAAAAATCTAGATCACACCTTAATCTTCCAAGTTAAGTGCATCCACATGCATAATAAAGAGTCTCCAAGCATAGCGCATCACTTTTCACCATCAATAGAAAAGATAAACCATAACAATTCTACAAGAGATAGAAAGAGCCAAGAGGGCCAAAAATTTCAGATAAGTATCCTTCTCCTCGAGGGAGAGCTATGTTTGAAATGAGATCTTATGATCTCTATTTATGCTAAATGTAGCTAACATAGTTTGTCCACAAATTAAGGAGTAAAACACAATATTAGGGGTCAACAACCCTAATCTTTACCCCTTAACAAAGTAATATTAAAAAAATCACTTTTTGCACAAATAAAAACCTAATTTAGGAGGACGTGACCCCTTTAGGGGATGTTTTTCCACTTTGAGGAAGTCGTTGGTGTTGGAGAATCAAGGATAGGCCTCCAAAGGAAACATGTCAAGCATCTAAGCACTCTCATCATGGTGAAGACACTTCTCCTCCTCAAACGTCCATGTGTCAAAAGAGTGGCACCTCGCCACCATGACCTAGCCCTGAAGATCATGACACCAAGCTCAAAAGTGGAACGTTGTTCCCCTCCTGGGAAAATCATTTTGGCAATTAAGGGGTGGGCTAGGTTTTCCAAGTCATCATCAAGGCCATCCAATTCTGATCTCTCTCATCTGGAATGCAGGCCCCTATCATCCAACATGTGGGCTTGTAGCCCCATGGAATCCCAAGATAGGCTTGTTCTCCTAAAATTGTCCACCAACTAGGTCTTGCAAAGACAAATGAACATGCCTTCCAAGGATCTCAAGTCATAAAATCATGATAATTGAATCAATCAATAAATAAGCCATCTAATCATGTGCATCAAATATCACTATATCAAACAATTAACAGCTCAAAGACACTATGTGACTTGTCAAGCTTAAATATGGGAGGGTTGACGAGGTGTCCTATTGGGTAGATCTTTCCCTAGGTCAAGGAGAGCTTCCAAGAGTTCCCTCTCTCATCCATGTAAAGTGTATGAGGTGGATGGGTTCAAACTCAATGGGCATAGGGCTCATGACATACAATGGGTCATAATGTCTCATTCATGGGTGCTTTTGTAGAGGGTGTGTAGTACCTTCATCCACAATGCACTTTTTCCAAGCCCATCAATTTCCTTTTATCTTTATTTCTTTATATTTTCTTTCATAATAGCATAAGGAGAGATTGAAGGTCACTACCCTAGCGTGGTGACCAGGTAATGGTAATGTCACCCAAAAACACCTAATGGAAATGAGAAGTTTGGCTCGTGATGAGACCCCCTTTCTCTCAGCCATGCAACTAAGAGCCATTTCCCTCATTTGGTGACCAGATGATGACAATTTCATAAAACTAGATATCCATGTACGTGATAAGTCGACTCATGATGAGACCTTGTATCCCTCAACTAACCTAAAGTACCTTGATCCGTCTAATAAATATCCTCCAAATGGTTTTTTTTGAAACATCGTAGAAAAAAAGTTATAGCAAAAATTCCAAGGTGTCTCTGATACCATATGTTAGGAACCAAATACCAATATAGCATAGAAAAACCCTAGAATAAGTACTCAACGCCTTGAAAAAGAGATAATTTTAGTTAATAATCCTCTTCGAGGGGGGAACCTCCTTATACCCCACATAAATGTCCGAATACAAGATGATTCCAAATGAAAATGTCTCCTTGGTATATATAGGAGACTAGGAGGTACAATTACAACTAATGGACTCAAGATGACATAAATAAAATAACATTACTAATTTAATATGCCCCAATTAAGGGGTAATGAGCCACTATTTAGGGCTTAACAAAGGGACAATGATATTTATTTTCGCATGCCAAAGTAGCTCCAACTCTATGTATAAGAGTCTAATATGTTATCCC
Organism: Picea engelmannii; assembly: GCA_009831015.1. Lineage (NCBI taxonomy): Eukaryota > Viridiplantae > Streptophyta > Pinopsida > Pinales > Pinaceae > Picea > Picea engelmannii. The sequence continues at coordinate 877,728 of ML776799.1, forward strand.
CTACAGAGCTAGTTTATCTAGGATAAATTTGGGAACTAGATGAGGAGCCTGAATAGCTTCAAAATATTTGATTTATTTTCCCTTCTTGTTGACATACCATTCACCCACCTCTCCAACAAATTGCATTGGTTTCTCTAATACATAGAACGATAGTTGATATAAGGGAGCTATAAATTGCTCACATATCTTATTGTGATGGATTTGTTTTATCTATGTTCCCATAGATTCTGAAAAATAAATATGAATGGGTGGATAACTAGATTGACATTACCAACACATTCCTAAGAAGGAATTGATAATGCAATTGATGTCCAACAAATGTGATGACATGTAAAATGTTGGATGCATTTATGGAGCTATGTGTTTGGCATTAGAGATGTCCTGGAACATAGCTAGAGATAGGATAGTTCCCTAGTTGAAGATATTTCCCATCTTGGTTACTGCATAAATCAGGGGCACCCATGATTCTATGAACTAGGTAGCATCTTCTTCACCATATAATCGTCTCAAGAGAACCACATCGATCTTGTAGGAAGCATTGAACAAGCTAGTTGGGTATGCACCTATCTTCTTGGATATGAAATATTTGGTAGTTTCCCACCAACTATTCATCAGATCTTTGCAATTCAAAGGGAATTACAACATCCATTCATCATCTAGTTCATCCAAGGTCAATTTTTGAAATGAAGTGATATCCTTTCCATTGGTGTCCTAGATCAACCCGATATCAATGTCTACCCAACTGATGATATAGGTGATGGTCTCTTTGTGGGGAAGAACAACAAGATGGCTATACACATTTTGTATTTGTAAATGCTTGATGGACTGATAGACACCTTCATTGGGATTAGTGTCTCCCTGAAAGAGTGGAATCTTAAGGAAAGTATCCTCTCAGAACATATGGTGCACATCTCCCCACTTGAATAGTGTCCCAGTTTCCATACATCATTTGATGTCATCATAAATGGGTCCTTAAATGTTGAAGTCTTTTTCTAACTTAACTTCTTCGTAATTTAGGCTCAACTCAATTACTAACACTCTCTTCTTCATAGTTCTCTTAAAATCCATATCTAAATATTACAACTCATCCATTTCAAAGATAGAAAACATTAGTGTTGTTAACTATAAATAGAAGTAAAATACTTGCGTGGAGAGAGAGAGAGAGAGAGAGAGAGAGAGAGAGAGAGGTGTTGAAGTCTCTTATCTCCAATGTGAGTTGTGCCAGGGGAAATCTTTGTTCTTGTTATGGTTGTTTTAATTACATCCATTTTGCAGACTTGTGTTAATCTTACTTAAGGAATTAATTGTAGTGCACATTAATACATGCATTTGGAAATGAGAGAATCCCAAACATATAACCAATCGGATGCAAAGTATTGGCTCAATTTCACATCTATTCTTGGTAAAAAAATGAGATACAAATAGAGAATTGTTGCATCTCAAGCTACATAAATGGTTATTGAGTGCTTGATGCACTAAGATATAGAACTCAAAAGGTAGATCCAAGATTGGTGAACCATTTACAAATGGATTCGTTACATATTTATATAATCAATGTAGAAGAATGTCATCAATGAGGTAGTTCCAAATTCGTCCAAAGCACTAACAAAATCCCATTGTTCTTAAAAATACGTTGGGTGTGCTTGGAGTTGGCACATGTGCATTTAACTTTGATCATAGGAAATTATAGGTGTATAGATTGACTCAACTTTGAATTTTCACTAAGAAAGCCTAAGAATCTAGAGTTGAGCTAGCATAGTAGATCACATGTTGATC